>JAKCPB010001153.1:0-450261 GCA_021442155.1 Cymbidium sinense | reverse complement strand
GGCCCAGGGCCCAGGGCTTGGGCCTCAGGTCAGATCAGTGTCCAAGCCCTCTGGGCCCTCAGCTTCTGAGGCCCAGGGCTGGTGGCCCAGTATTCAGGCCAGTTCAGTAGCCTGGCTTCCAGTGGCTCAGCCCAGGGGCCTAGGGCTCAGGTCACAGCCAGTGGCCTGAGGCCTGGGCATTGCCCAGGAGCTTTAGGGCCCATGGCCCAGTCACAGTGGCCCACCTAGGGCCCACAGCCTGATTTAGGCCAGGGTACAGGCCAGAACTCAGGGCTCAGGTTTAGTGGGCTCAGTAGGCCATGGGCTCAAGATCATTATTTTAGCCAGGATCTTTAATCAAAGAACCCAGGCTCTCGCCATTTTAAATTATTTTATTTTTTTGTTTAGTTTTATTTTTTATTTTATTTAGTTTACTTTTTTATCTTAGCTAGGTTTTTTATCTTAGCTTATTTTAGGTTTAGTTTCACATTTATGTTTATTTTCTTAGTTTAGTTTTATTTTATTTTATTTTTTAGGTTTATTTTATTTTTATTTAGGTTTAGGTTTAGATTTAGATTTTATTTTAATTTTTTTTTAGGTTTAGGTTTTAGGATTATTAGCTTTATTTTTTTAGTTTTATTTTTTAGTTTAGGTTTAGGTTTTATTTTAGTTTATTTTATTTTATTTTTAGGTTTTTTTAGGTTTTATTTTTGGTTTAAGTTTAGGTTTTATTTATTTAATTTAGTTTAGTTTTATTATTTTTTTAGATTTTATTTCTTATTTATTTTAGGTTTTATTTTTAGGTTTATTATTTGTGTTTAGGTTTTTATTTATTTTTTATTTTATTTTATTTTAGGTTGATTTTATTTTTATTTTATGTTCAAATTTTATTTTGGGTTTATTTTATTTTTAGTTTAGTTTATGTTTTTATTTATTTTGTTTTAGTTTAGTTTTTAGTTTTAATTTTATTTTCTTTTTAGGTTTAGGTTTAAGTTTAGGTTTTTAGGGTTTAGGGTTAGGGTTAGGGTTTAAGGTTTAGGGTTTAGGTTTTTTTAAAGAAAGGTTAAAATTTTATTACAATAAAAGAAAAGGATACAATGTCCTTAATAGGGCTAAAGCTCAAAGATCTACAGCTCTTAGAGCTATAATGAACCTAAAGAGAAAAGCCCCCATCTATGTACAATGGAAAAAGAGAGAGAAAGCAACAGCTAAAAAAGCAAAAATGGAAAAGACATAGATTAAGACTAGTAATATAAGTAAAAAAATAATCAAATAGAAGTGCTCATGATTTCTTTTGGGAGGCAAGATAGCAAGATCCACATCAACACTTTGAGTTGAGTAATAATCTTTCCATCTAAAAAGTTCCAACCTATAAAAGAAATTTGCAAAACACTACAAAGGCAATAATCATAGCTAACAAGAACAAAGATAAAGAATACAATTAGAGAGAGCTGAGAAAGAAAAGGCTCAGGCTCAATTAAGATCATCTCAAGAGGCAACAATGCATATGAGCATCCAAACTTCCTAAGAACGGTTACATTCATATGCAATGCTACCAACCAAAAGTGAAGATATGGGTAACATCAGGGCCATCATAGCCAGCATTCCTGATACAAGCCAACATCAAAAGAAAGCAAAAGGCTTCCAACTGTATTAGCAAATAAGAAATAGCAAGAAATGCCCAATAGCTAAACAACCAACAAAACCATAGACCTATCACAAATAACCAGCCACCTAGAAGATACAGCAAGGTCAGTGATAGAGCCACCACTAGCAAGGAAGAATTGAAAGGGACAAGCCAATTCAGAAGCAAAGCAACAGCTAATAGAATAGCCTAGAAAGAGATTAAAATAAAATAAAAAATAACAACAACCATCATTCAAATAGACATCAAAGCTCCAAGCAAGGGAGAGCCACAACCAGCCATCAGTAGACACTAGACCAATCCAGGTGGAGAAAAGGATGCCATCAACCCAGCAGGCAGTGACAAAAAGCCACCAAGCATCATCCACCAAAAAAATCAGCCATAATCAGATTAGGAAGGAAAAAACCATAAAGCAGCTGTCCTCATGCCAATCAAAAGAGAAAATAGCCAATCAATAAGAATCTCCAACACAAACTAAGAGAAATAACCAAAAAGTATTGAAAAGACCAAAGCTAATCAAATCTTGAAGAGACCAACAACTACAACTCAACAACCAACCATAACATCAGAGGATCCAATATCGAAAGGAGGGCGGCCAGCAAAAACAAAAGGCTAACCCAAAATAGACCCCAAAAATAGGTGGAAAAGGCAACATCAAGCATAACCATAACCCTCCTAGAGATCATTAAAAAAACTAAGAAATAGAATAGTACCAAATAAAGAACAACCAAGGGAAAAAATCGAGGACCACCCAACCACTAGCAATAAATGAGAAAGAGAAAAAATCAAGTAGTTTTAGTTTAATTAGGTTTATTTATTTATTTTATTTTATTTATTATAAGTTTAGGTTTATTTTATAGTATTATTAAGTAGGTTTATTTTATTAGGTTTAGTTTAATATTTAGTTTATTTGTTTAGGTTTAGGTTTTATTTATTTATTTTATTTATTTAGTTTTATATTTATTTAGTTTAGGTTTTTAGTTTATTTTAGTTTTAGTTTATTTATTTTAGTTTAATTTATTAGTTTAGTTTATTTTATTTTATTTTAGGTTTAAGTTTTTTTTAGTAAGGATTAGGTTTATTTATTTTATTTATTTTTTTATTTTAGGTTTTATTTAGATAGTTTTATTTTTATTTTATTTGATTTTAGTTTAGATTTTTATTTAGGTTAGGTATTTATTTTTTTATTTAGGTTTTATTTATTTAATTTAGTTTAGTATTTATTTATTTTATTTATTTTATTAGGTTTTTATTTTATTTTATTTTATTTAGTAGGTTTATGTATTTAGTTTATTTTAGATTTAAGTTTATTTATTTTAGTTTATGATTTTAGTTAGGTTTTTTTATTTTTTAAGTTTTTTTTTTTATAGGTTTTATTTTTTATTTATTTATGTTTATTTTAGGTTTCTTATAGATTTGTTTTATTTATTTTAAAATTATTTTATTTTATGTTTATTTTATGTAGATTTTTTATTTAGTTTTTTTATTTTTTTTATTTTATTTTTTATTTAGTTTATTTATTTAATCTTTTAGTATTTAGTTTATTTATTTTAATCTTTTATTTAGGTTTTAGTTTAGGTTTTATTTTTTTTATTTATTTAGCTGTAGGTCTTTGTATTATTTATTTAAGTTTTATTTAGGTGTTTTACAGTAGTTTTAGGTTTCAGTTTAGCCTAGTGTTTGGGTCCATGGTTTAGGCTCAGTTAGGGTCAGCGTTAGGGCCTAGGGTAGGCTAGGCTGGGCCTTGGTGGTCACCAGGGCTCAGGATCTGTTTAGGTTTAGGGTTGGCTTTGCTGGCTCAGGTTTAGGGTTTAGGATCAGGCCTAGGCCTGGGGGCCTTTTAGGGCCTAGGGTCATTTAGGGTCATGTTTATTTATTAGTTTTTTTTATTAATTTAGCTTTATGTTTATTTTATCTTGTCCATCTTAGGTTTAGCTTTTCCTTAGGGTAAGTTTATTTTATTTTTTATTAGATTTTATTTTTAACTTTTTTTTAGGTTTTATTTAGTTTTATTTTATTTGATCTTAGGTTTATTTTATTTTATTAAGTTTAGTTTTCTTTATATAAGTTTTATTTTTTGTGCATTTTTATAGTTTAGGTTTTTCTTTATTTTATTTTATTTATTTATTTTTATTTTATTTTTTAGTTTTAGGTTTATGTTTAGGTTTAGTTTAGGTTTTATTTTATTTTATTTTATTTTATTTAGGTGTATTTTATTTATTTATTTAGGTTTTATTTAGTTTAGTTTGGGGCAACAATTTAGGGTTTAGGGTCACTGCCAGGTTTAGGTTTAGATTTTATGGTTTGTTTCTTAGGGTCTAGTTTTATTTATTTTAATTTAGTTTATTTTATTTTAGTTTTAATTTTATATTGTATATTTTATTTTTTTAGGTTTTTTTTAATTTAGTAGGGTTTTTTTATTTTTAGGTTTATGTTTTAATAGTTTATTTTAGGTTTATATCTGGTTTTATTTATTTTAGTTTAGTTTATTTTAGTTTAGTTTATTTTATTTTATATTTTAGCTTTAATTTTTTTTAGTATTTAGGTTTTAATTTTTATTTATTTTAAGTTTTATTTTTTTTATATTTTATTTTATTTTATTTTAGTTTATTTTAACTTTATTTTAGGTTTAGTTTTATTTTATTTAGATTTTTATTTTTATTTATTTTGTTTAGTTTAGTTTTATTTTATTTTATTATCTTAGGTTTTAGGTTTAGGTTTATGTTTAGTTTTTTATTTTATTTTATTTTTGTTTAGTTTTATTATTTATTTTATTTTTTAAGTTTTATTTAGTTGAGTTTAAGTTTTTTATATTTTTAGGATTTAGGGTTTAGGGTTTAGGGTTTGGGTTTTAGGGTTTAGTTTAGTTTAGGGTTTAGTGCTTAGGGTTTGTGGTTTGTAGGTAGGGTTTTAGGTTTAAGGGTTTAGGTTTGGGTTTAGGTTTTAGTTTAGGTTTAGGTTTTGTTTAAGGTTTAGGTTTTTTGGTTTTTTTTTAATGTAAAACAAATTTAGATTCAATATTTCTTCTTTTGAATTCATCAAACAAGTAACACACCAGTTTTCTAAGACAGAATGACATAGATAAAAATGAGCATGCATAGAGAAAATCAAAAAAGATAACTAGAACCATCTCTATTATAAAGTCACGCCATAAGCGATCGATCATCCATTCTTACTTTGTCCGCTCCCATCGTAACCAACCTCTCGAGTAGCGGGATTCACCATCATATCCCTCTACCACAACCACCGGTGTAACCTCCGTCGCTCCTCCGGCCTCCATAATCACCACTGCCACAACCACCACCTCCATATCTACCAGTACCTCCAGATCCCCCACCACCAATGATAACCGCCTCTGCCTTCACCTCCACCACTAGATCTACACCGAGGGTTGATCGGATGTTTTCCATGGTTCCTATTCTGGTTTAAGCTTTATTAGGTTCTAGGTTTAGGTTTATTTTTTTTAATTTATTACATTAAGTTTCTTTAGTTTGTGGTTTAGTTTTATTGTTTAGGTTTTAAGGTTTTATGCTTTAGGTTTAGGGTTTAGGGTTAGTGTTTAGGGATTAAGGTTTGTGGGTTTGGGGTTTTCTTTAGTGTTTAGGTCAGTGTTTAGGGTTGTGGTTTAGGTGTTAGTAGGTGCTTAGTTTGGGTGGTTTAGGGTTTTGGGGTTAGTTTGGGTTTAGGGTTAGCTTTGTGGGCAGTTTAGGTGATTTTGGGTTTTTAGTTTAGTTTTGGGTTGTAAGGTTCAGTTTGTGGAGGTTTAGTGATTTTGGCTGGCTTCAGTGCCTAGTTGGGTCCATATTTTAGGTCTGGCCTAGGCTCAGTCCAGTCTTATCTTGGTTTCTTTTCTTTTAACAGAACAAACGATCCAACATTTCTTGTCTTTAGTCGGGCTGTCCACCCATCCGTAGATTTCAGGGCCCTTAATCTTTTTTAGTTTTATCTGTCTACCCACTAGCTCAGGGCCTGGTCTGGGGCTCATGGCTCAGTGGATTGCTGCCTGGTTTTTAGGGCTCTGTGTAGTGGTGGCCTTTGTGGCTCAGCGCTCAGGGTGGGTTCAGGCTGCCTAGGGCCTAGTCAGGGCTCAGGGCCTGTGCCTAGGTCAGGGCCTAGGTCACTGTCTCAGGTTTAGGTTTAAGATTTATGGTTTAAGTTTTTTAAATCAAACCTAGTTTTAGGTTTATTTAGTTTATTTTTATTATTTAGTTTATTTTTTTTTTTATTTTTATTCATTTTACTTTAGTTAATTTATTTAGTTTTATTTATTTTAGTTAAATTTTTATTTTATTTTATTAGGTTTAGGTGGTTTTATTTTTATTTCAATTTTATTTTAGGTTTAGTTTTTATTTTTTTTTAGGTTACTAAGTTATTTTATTTTATTTTATTTATTTTTTAGGTTTATTTTTTTAGGTTTATTTTATTTTTAGTTTTATTTTTTTTTAGTTTAGGTTTAGGTTTAGTTTATTTTAGGTTTAGTTTAGGTTTAATTTATTTTAGTTTATTTTATTTTAGGTTTATGTTTATTTTCTTTATTTTATTTTATGTAAGGTTTAGTTTTATTTTTAGATTAGGGTTTAGGTTTTATTTTTATTTATTTTAGGTTTATTTTTTTTAGGTTTATTTTTAGGTTTAGGTTTTTTTAGTTTTATTATTTTTATAATTTTATTTATTTATTATTTTAGTTTATTTTTATTTATTAAAGTTTTTTTTATTCTTATATTTTATAGTTTAGTTTAGGTTTTTCTTTATTTTATTTTATTTTATTTCATTTTTTTTTTTTAGGTTTTTTTTTTAGGTATTTATTTTATTTTATTTTATTTTATATTTATTTTATTTAGGTTTATATTTTATTTATTTTCTTAGGTTTTATTTAGTTTAGGTTTAGATTTTAGGTTTTTAGGGTTTAAGGTTTAGGTTTTGTGTTTACATAAGAGAATGGCCTAATCCCTTAGGAGAGCCCTATGAGGATCCAAGCTTATCACCTTTTAAATTAGCTCAATGGTGATAATTTCAACATTGTTGATCCTAGTACTATGTTGAGAACCTGAAGAAAGAAGTCTATGTTCTGTGTTCTGCCTAAAGGAACCACAACATCAAGAGGGTGCAACAAGACTCAACATGGGTAGGAGAACCAACTTTGTATTTCACAACCTCATCATGACTTCTTTAAGATCACCTTTGTAAAAAAAAACTGTGGTTTGGGTTTGTGGTTTAGGGGTTTTTTAGGGTTTAAGGTTTAGGGTTTAGAATTGTAAGTTTAGGGTTGTAGGTTGTTAGTTTGTAGGTTTAAGGTAGTGTGCTTAGGATTTAGGGTTTAGTTTTTTTTAAACAAAAAATTAATTAAACTAGTAGTTTAAGTTTATTTTTTATTTACTTTATTTTTATTTATTTTAGTTTATATTATGTTTTATTTTTTATTTAGGTTTATCTTTATTTTATTTATTTAGTTTATTTTTTTAGGTTTTTATTTTAGTTAATTTTGGTTTATTTATTTTTTTATTGTGTTTTATTTTTATTTTATTTTATGCTTAGGTTTTATTTTATTTGTAATTATAGGTTTAGGTTTTTTATTTTATTATTTTGGTTTAGTTTTTTTTTATTTAATTTTTAGGTTTTATTTTTTTGTTTTGGTTTATTTATTAGTTATTTAGGTTTAGGTTTTATTTATTTTATTTAGTTTATTTTAGTTTAGGTTTAGGTTTATTTTATTTTGTTTATTTTATTTTTATTTTAGGTTTATTTTTTTTAGTTTAGGGTTTAGGTTTTATTTTTTATTTATTTTAGGTTTATTTTTAGCTTTAGGTTTTATTTAGTTTTTATTATATTTTATTTTAGGTTTATTTTATTTTATTTTACATTTAGTTTTTATTTTATTTAGGTTTTTTATTCTTAGGTTTATTTATTTTTTAGTTTAGGGTTTAGGGTTCTTTTTTTAACAAAAAGGTATTTATTGTTGAGATAAATAGGTACAAGAAAACCATATTATAGACTAAACTCAAAAAGAAAAAAATACTACCACTCAAATGAGCTATAGGAGAATCCTAAAGAGTTTAGTCCTAAACATTCATCAAAGAGCAACAACAACAAAAATAACAAGGAGCCTTTATCCCACTAAGCGGGGTCGGTTACATGAATCTTTCATCTCCATTATGTCCTATTATGTGTCAAATTCTCATTTAATTGAAGTATACTAAGGACATTTTTTATACATCTTAACCAAGTCTTTTTAGGACTACCTCTACCATTCTTAACATAAGGCAAATCTAATGCATCTACTCTCCTAACCGAGTCATCGAATGGCCGATGCTTTGTGTGGCAAAACAATCTAAGGCGACTCTCTAATCTTATCTGCCACTGGGCCTACTCCAACTTTTTCCCAAACATACTCATTTCGAATTTTATCTCTAAGAGTAAAGCCACTCATCCACCTGAGCATCCTCATCTCTATAACACTTAACTTAGTCTTATGCTTCTCTTTTATTGGCCAACATTCTGCACCATATAAGTCATTGTGTCTTACCACCATCTTATAAAATTTTTCCTTAAGTTTAAGTGGAACTTTTCAATCACACAACAGGCTAGATGCATTCCTCCACTTCAACCATCCTACTTGAATTCTACTAATAACATCTCCATCTATTTCACCATCATTTTGAACAATAAAGCCTAAATATCTGAATCGCTCACTCTTATTAATGACTTGTTCACCTAATGTCACAACACTACCACTATAACTTCTATAACTAAAATTACACTCCATATATTCAGTGTTAGATCTACTTAAATGAAAACCTTTAGACTCTAATGTTGAATTTCATAATTCAAGTTTCTCGGACTCTCTAGTCTTATCAACAAGAAGAATGTCTTCAAAGAAAAGCATACACCAAGGTACATCTTCAAATGCCTAGTAAGAACATCCATAACTAAAGCAAAAAGGTAAGGGCTTAAAGCTGATCTTTAATGTAATCCAACTAAAATAGGAAAATATTTTATCAATCCTCCTTGTGTTTAGACACAAGTAATAGCTCTAGTATACATATCCTTAATGACTTGAATATAACCAATATTAACTCTTTTTTGTTCTAGAACTCTCCAAAGAACATCTCTTAAAACTTTATCACAAGCTTTCTCTAAATCAATAAATATCATATGTAGATCCTCCTTACTTTCTCTATACTTCTCCGCCAAACCTCTTAACAAATGTATAACATCCATAGTGGATCTACCTAGCATGTAACCAAACTAATTGTGAGAAACTTTTGTATCACATCGTAACCTATGCTCAATTACTCTCTCCCATAATTTTAATGTATGACACATTAACTTAATTCCTCTATAATTTGCACACTCTTGTGCATCACCTGTATTCTTAAATATAGAACCAACAAACTCTTCCTCCACTCATTTGACATCTTTTTAGTATTTAAAATAACATTAAAAAGATTTGTAAGCCAAGAAATTCCTTGATCTCCTAAACATTTCCACACTTCTATTGGAATATCATCAGATCCTACTATTTTTCCACATTTCATTTTCTTTAAAGCTTCTCTAACTTCAGATTTACTAATACGATGATAAAAACACAATTCTCTATTTTTGTTTAGGTATTAAGGTTGCTAAAATCAATCATACTTTCAGATCCTTCATTGAAAAGTTTATCAAAATATCTCATCCACCTATTTTCAATATCCTTTTCTAAGAAAAGCACTTTATTATTTCTATCCTTAATACACCTCACTTGATCTAGGTCTTTACTTCTCCTATCTCTTTGGTTGGCTAACTTATACATCTTTCACCTTTTGGTATCTAATCTATTGTATATATCACTAAAAGCTAAATTATTTGCATCATATTGCTTTCTTAGAATCTCTGTGCCACTTTATATCTTTCTCAATTCTTCAAGTTTTTACATCTAAACTAAGTTTTATAACAATGCTTCATAATTCTTATCTTTTCTTGCACACTCTAACTCCACCAACAACTATTTTTATTAAAAGAAGCTTTTCCTTTTGATTCTCCAAGAACTTTTTTAGCAACTTGCTTAATTTCACTTGTTACTTTTTCCCACATAACATTAACTTCCTTATGAACATCCCAAATTCTAAGCTCTTGTAGCTTGCTTTTAAAAATATTTTATTTGTGTTCTTTAAGTGTCCCCATCTAATCCTAGGACAATAATTTGATTTATTTTTCCTCTTACAATCTTTCAACTTAAAATCTAAAACTAACAATCGATGTTTGGTACTTAACTTTCACTTGGAATGACCTTACAATCTTTACAATCTAAAGGATCTATTTTTCTTATTAGAGAATAATCAATCTGAGTTTTACTAGATCCATTTTATAAGTAATAATATGTTCATCTCTTTTCTTAAATAAAGTATTAGCAACTATAAAATCATAAGCTTAAGCAAAATCTAATATAGTCCTACCTTCAGTCACTCCAAATCCATAATCGCCATGATTACTTTTAAAATCTTCTACCACTCTACCAACATGTCCATTTAAATCTCCTCCAATAAATACTTTTTCTTCAAGAGGTATCTTTTGTATTAATCCTTCTAATTCATTCCAAAAAATTTTCTTTTGAGCTTACATCCAAACCTACTTGAGAAGCATAAACACTTATAACATTGATAATCTTAGTATCAACAATAATCTTTAAAGCTATAATTCTCCACATCTATTAATATTTATAACATTATCCTTCAAACTTTTATCTATAATCACACCTACACCATTTCTAGTTCGACTTCTACCTGAATACAAAAGTTTAAAAACTAAACTATCAAATTTCCTTGGCCTTCTCGAAACCCATTTAGTTTCTTGAACAGATAAAATATTTATCTTTCCATGAACCATAATATCTATTAATTCCATTAATTTACCTATAAGTGTATCTATATTCCAAGTTCCTAACCTAATTCTAGTTTCATGGACTAACTTCTTTACCCGCATCCATCCATAAAGTGGGAACCCTTGCTTACTTAACACTACACTTAAGTGCCGATGCAGTTGCCCTTGCACTTTTTTTACTATATTCAAGCCATACAATGCATTTCTTCCAAGGAACGCCTTAGCATTAACACAATGATTTAAAGGATTCATGTCATGATTATTTTGACAAGTTTTGCATACTATCACAACCTCCACTTTTCACATTCGACTTGGGACCAAGGTAAAGGTAAAGCAATAAAGAAAAAAATAAAGACAAAACTAAAAAACCCAAGCAAAAGATAGCAAAGTAGAAGAATCCATGGAGTTCAAAAGAACTCAAGAGATGAAGATCCATAAGAAAAGGAAACCAACCTACAATCAAGACAACTCCAAACCATCTAAGAAAAATAGACCATCAAGACTCTAGCTCCCTCCAAGAAGAAGAAGAGACCAACTAAAAAGAGAACCTACAACCTGCAAGAAATCTCGGCCATAAGGAGATCAGAAAACATAAAGAGAAAAAACTCAGCTCGAGATATGAGGGAAGAAGGATAATCACAATAATGAGGAGCATCAAATCCTAAGTGTATCCTTAAAGAAGTGTTACAAATAGGAAAAGTCATAAAAAATATCAAAGAAAAAAATCCATCATATCATCATATCCAACAAAGAAAAAAACACTAACCTATCATAATAGCCACCTAGCCAAAGAAAAAGTGAAGCTAAAGAAATAGAAAGAGAGAGGAGAGCAATAAATAAAATTAATAGAAGGAAATCCCAACAAAACCAATTATGAACACCTCTTAAAAAAGAGGGAGAAAAAAAGCTCAGCGCCCAAAAAAGAAAAAGAAAAGAGCCCTCAAAGACAAAGCCAGAGCCTGAACAACAAAGAATCCAAAGCCACCAAGGCACCAAGCCAATAGAGCCCACAACAACACCAATCCAAAGCCACCAAGGCACCAACTAAAGGAAAGGAAATAGTGAATAGAGTAGCCACACAATAGAGCACCCAAGAAAAGTAGCCCAAGAAAGAGCAAGAGAACCAAACCAACAAATAGAAAAAAAAGAAGGCCAAAAGCTAAAATAAATAACTAGAGAAACCAACCAATGGACAAACCACACAAGGACAAAGCCCAACCTACCACCAACAAAGAGAGCAAAAGCACCAACCAAAGAAAGGCAAGCCACCAACACAAAACCAACTAACCAAAGGGCACAAAAACCCCAACAAACAAGAAGCCAAAATCACCAAGCTAGAAGGAGGAAAATTAGCCAAGAAGCCAATACTCTAGCTAGCAAGAAAACACATAACAAAAGCTCAACCAATAGAGAAAACTAGCCAAAGAAAACCTCCCAAGGGGGAGAGATTATTTCCAAGAAGCTTTGAATGAGTAACCTCGACAAGTGAGGAGGGGCATAAATCTACTTTTTTCTTTTTCTTCTTTAAACAATTTTATAACCATGTCCTTTCTCCAAAAAAATCTCCTTTCAAAAAATGAATCAAGATATTATAAAAGGCATAGGATCGTATCAATTTCAAAGAAGAGTAATCATCCACAATAATAGACAAAGGAAAATAAAAAAATAGTATGCATTTTAGAATCGTGAAAGAAGGAGCAAGAATAGCTTTATTAAGAAGACAATTATCAATATTTTCACTTTCCAACAAAATCAAGAGTCCCTCCCTGCCTTCACTCATAAAAGAAGTAAGAAAAAAAATATTTTAATACAATCTTCATGTAAGAGATTAAAATAAGATTCAAATCCCATAGAAACACATAGCATACCAAAATTCTAAACATAATCAACCATAGAAAAATCATCATTTTGAACCAAAACATAACTATTCAAAATGAGAAAATTATCACTGTATCTAAATTTTTTTTTAAAAGAAGGACCTCCAATATTAACAAGATTGTCGACCAAAAGTTAAAATATTAGAAATAAGAACATTCTTTTCACCACCATTCTCAATCAAAGAAAGCAAAGAAATAGTCTCTTTCCCAAGATCTAAAGACATAGGAGAAAGAGAAACAACATCCAACTAAGAAATGGTGTTAGCATCAACAATATTCAACCATCATCATGAAAGGACTTATGCACAACATCCAAACCATTAGAATCATTAACCATAGCCTCTAAAGTCTTCCCTTTAAGAGAATCATCAAAAGAAACACTTAGAGCATGATTATTAGTTAAAACTTTTTCAAAAACATCAAAATTACCTTTCACATCAGACAAATCATTAATAGGTAAAACTTTTCAAGATTCAAAATATGGTTTTGCAAAACATCAAAATTTTGAAAACTAGATTTTCCTTTATCCAACTTGAGAGAATCATCAATTTTTCAACAATTGAATTCTTACGCATTTTCTTCCTAAGAGAGGGATGAGTAATAAAGCATAAATTTCATGCCCATGAATCTTACAATGACTACAAAAAATGGGAATGTTCTCAAAAACAACTTTCTGAAAATAACCGCATTTCTTCAAACCCAACCAAATTTCTTTCAATATTTTTTAGTAATTTCAATCTCTACAAGAGTTCTAGCAACATAGTCTAGAAGAAGCGTTGTTGCTTGATCAACTTGCAAAGGACCAAAAATCAAACCAATAGCATAAAAAATCTAATGATTAAATAGATGAATCAGCAAGTTAGGTGAAGAAATCCAAATGGGAACAATAGAGACTCTTCATTAACATCAAACATACGCTTCCATTTCAAATACATATTTAATAATTAAAAACATATAAGAATGCCTAGAAAAATTCTTCCAAAATCAAGTTTAAGTTAACATGCCTTGCATCAATCAACCTAATAGAAAAGAACGATAAATTTAAGCTAAAAAAAGAACAAATATTATCCATCTTTGGCCATTTAATTGAAAACTTTCCAATCAAAAAAAAAAAGAAAAAGGCTCATCATTCAATATCCTCATCTAAATCATAATTGTCGAGTACCTTTAAAAGTCATATGATGCAAATTCAAAGGAGGTGGAGGAATTCTTACCCAAAAGCCTCTTGAAAGATTTAGTAATAGCAGGTAATTTAGAGGTAGATTACCCAAAATTTGAAGTTCTGGATCCATAGGCACATGGGATTTACCCCATGGATTTAAAGAAGTCGATGCCATGAATCACAGCCCTGTGATAAGAATAGGTTGAGATTGGCCCAAGGCCAACAATTTATAGGGAATCCAAGAGAGAAAGTGCTCAAAAACTCACCAAGAACATGAGAGATCCCAAACAACATAGGTTTAATTTGGTTTAGGTTTAGTTTTTAGGTTTATTATTATTAGTTTTATTAGTTTTATTTTAGGTTATTATTATTAGTTTATTATTATTATTATTAGTTTAGTTTATTAGTTTAGTTTTAGTTTTAATATTATTTTTAGGTTATTTTAGGGAGGGAGGGGGGGGGTTAGTTTAGTTTATTAGTTTATTTATTTATTTATTTTAGTTTATCTAGTTTATTTATTAGTTATTAGTTTAGTATTATTAGTTATTATTAGTATATGGTTTTATTATTATTTAGGTTTTAGTTACTTTTAGTTAGTGGTTTAGTTTATTATTAGTTTTGTTTATTTATTAGTTTATTAGTTTTTTAGTTTTAGTTAGTTTTATTAGTTTATTATTATTAGTTTTTTAGTTTATATTTTATTTTTTTTAGTTACTTATTTTTATTATTATTATTACTTTTATTATTATTATTTTAGTTTTTTTATTTATTATTATTTTAGTTTATGTATTATTAATAGTTATTATTATTATTTAATTTATTAGTTAGTATTTAGGGTTTAGTTATTAGTTTATTATTATTATTATTATTTATTAGTTTATTATTATTAGTTAGTTATTTTTTATTATTTATTATTATTTACTTAGTTAGTTAGTTATTAGTATTTACTATTGTTTATTAATTTAGTTTTTAATTATATTAGTTAGTTTATTTATTAGTTATTTATTATTAGTTATTTAGTTTTATTTGTTTTAATTTATATTTATTATTAGTTTTTTAGTTATTATTATTAGTTCAAGTTATTAGTTTAGTTTATTTAGTTTTTAGTTTTTTAGTTTATTATTATTATTAGTTTATTTATTATTAGTTATTTTATTATTATTTATTAGTTTATTAGTTATTATTTTATTTAGTTTATTATTAGTTTATTATTATTTATTAATTATTATTATTATTAGTTCATTTATTATTATTATTATTATTATTATTATTATTATTTTATTAATTATTTATTTAGTTTTAGTTAGTTATTATTAATTTATTAGTTATTAGTTAGTTTTATTTAGTTTATTATTATTTTAGTTTAGTTAGTTTAGTTTAGTTTAGTTTAGTTAGTTATTATTATTATTTTATTATTATTTAGTTAGTTTTGGTTATTAGTTTTTATTATTATTTTAGTATTTTAAGTATTATTTTTATAGTTTATTTTTTTATTATATTATTTAGTTTAGTAAGTTTTATTAGTTATTATTATTAGTTAGTTTTATTATGTTTGTTAATTATTATTATGTTTAGTTTATTTATTTATATTTAGTTTATTATTATTTATTATTATTTTATTTAGTTTAGTTTATTATTATTAGTTTATTATTTAGTGTTAGTTGTTATTATTTATTTAATTTTAGTTTAATTTTTTAGTTTTATTATTAGTTTAGTTATTATTTAGTTAATTTATTATTAGATTAATTTATTAATTAATACTTAGTTTAGTTTAGTTATTATTATTATTATTATTTATTAGTTATTTACTTAGTTTATTAGTTTTATTTTTAGTTAGGTTTATTTATTAGTTAGTTATTATAAGTTGTGTTTAGTTTATTATTATTAGTTAGTTTTATTTTAATTTAATTAGTTTATTAATTTTGGTATTTTAGTTTAGTTTGTTTTAGTTTTATTAACTTAGTTTTTTAGTTAGTTTATGGGGTTCCTTGTTTATGTTTAATTTAATTATTAGTTTGTTTGTTTTTAGTTTTCATTATTAGTTTATTAGTTTAGTTTATTAGTTAGTATATTTATATTTTTGTATTTGTTGTATTATTTTAGTTTTTATTATTAGTTTTTTAGTTTAGGGTTTAGTTTAGTGGGTTAGGGTTTATGGTTTAGGTAGGGTTGGTTTTTTTAAGGTTTTTTATTTTTTTATTTTTTATTTTTTTATTTTTGTGGTTTAGGGTTTAGGGTTTAGGTTTAGGTTTTTTAGGGTATGTTTAGTTTAGGGTTTAGGTTTTTTAAGAGAATAAATTCATATTCAATATTTCTTCTTTAATTTCAAGTAACAACCAAGTTCTCTAAGACACAAGAGACAACATAGATAAAAAATGAGCACACACATAGAAAATCAAAAACCCTAAATAACTAGAACCATCTCTACTAAAGACGTAGCAGAAGCAGATCTATCACCCATTCTTCAATTTCTCTACCATTTAAAGTGGGATCCACCATCATATCCTCGATCTCTCCCTCCACCACCACCATGACTAACCTCTCGCCTCCTCCTTCCTCCATAACCACCACTCTCCAACCACCACCATATCCACCAAAGACCTCTAGATCCCCCACCACTCATAATCCGCTCCTCCTCCCTCCACCACCAAGATCTAGATTGAGCTCTAAGGATGTTCGCCATCAAGGTTTTTCCCATTCTGGGTTTAGCTTTAGGTTTAAGTTTATTAGGTTTTAGGTTTAGGTTTATTTTTAATTTATTTAGTTACATTAAGTTTAGGTTTGGGTTTGGTTTAGTTTAGGTTTGGAGTGTGGAGGGTTTAGGGGCTTTAGGGGTTTTGGGGTTTAGAGGTTTAGGGTTTTAAAGTTTATGCTTTAGGGTTTAGGGCCAGGTTAGGGTCAGAGGTGGGTGGAGTTTAGGTGTGGTATGGTAGAGTGAGTTAGTATAGATTGTTTAGGCAGGGGTTAGGTTTAGTTTTTTAAAAACAAACCAGAGTTTAGGTTATTTGGTATATTTATTTATTTTTATTTATTTTTTTATTTAGTTTAGTTTATTTATTATTTATATTATTATCATTATATTTTTTAGGTTTATGTTTATTTTATTTTTATTTTAGTTTTATTTTTAGGTTTAGTTTAGGTTTTATTTTTATTTTTGGATTATTTTAGGTTTTATTTTAGGTTTATTTTAGGTTTTATTTTTTAGTCAGTTTAGGTTTTTAGTTGAGTTTTATTTTATTTTAGTTTATTTGGCTTAGGTTTTATTTTTGTATTTTTATTTTAGGTTTAGGTTGGTTTTATTTTTTATTTTAGGTTTTGTTTAGGTTTATTTTAATTTATTTTATTTTATTAGGTTTATGTCCATGTTTATCTTAAGTTTAGGTGTTATTTTAGTTTATTTTAGGATTATTTTATTTTATTTTAATTTTTTTTTAGTTTAGGGTTTAGATTTTATTTATTTATTTTTAGGTTTATTTTTAGGTTTATTTATTTATTTTTATTTTATTTTACATTTAGTTTTATTTTATTTAAATTTTTTAAATTCCAGGTTTATTTTATTTTAGTTTAGTTTATGTTTTTTATTTATCTTATTTTAGTTATTTTTTTATTTTTTTTATTTTAGGTTTAGGTTTATGTTTTAGTAGGTTTTATTTTATTTTAAGCCTATATTAGGTTTATTATTTTCTTTTATCTATTTAGCTTTAGGTTTTTTAGCATAGGGCTCAGGCTCTGGGTGCCTAATGTCTAGAGCCTGGAGGCCTAGGGCCCAGTGCCTTAGTGCCTCAGGGTCTGGGCTAGGCTCTGGCCTTGGTTCAGGATAGGGTTTTGGCCCAGTGCCTGGATCTGGTCAGGAGTCAGTGGGGTGGCTCAGGTCATTGGGGCTCAGTGGCCTGGCTGGGGCCTGGGCCAGCCTGGGCTCAAGGCTGTGGCTTATGTAGTGCTCAGGGCCTTCAGTTTTTAAAAATCACAAACCAGGGCCTTACATCTAGTTTATAAGCTTTATTTTATCTTTTTACTTATTTATTTATTTAGTTTAGTTTTATCTTTAGTTTATTTTTTTTAGTGGTTTATGTTTATTTTAGTTTAGTTTTATTTTATTTTATTTTAGGTTTAGTTTTTATTTTAGGTTTAGGTAGTTTATGTTTTTTATAAAGTTTTTTTTAGTTTAGGTTTAGTTATATTTTAGTTTATTTTATTTTATTTTAGTTTATGCTTGTTTAGGTTTAGGTTTATTTATGTTTAGTTTAGGTTTAGTTTATATTATTTTGTTTATCTGAGGTTTAGTTTTTAGTATTTAGATTTATTTTATTTTATTTTATTTTATTTTAGTTTATTTTTTATAGTTTTTATTTCTTTTATGTTTATTTTATTTTATTTTATGTTTATTTTATTTTATTTAGTTTATTTTATTTAGTTTAGGTTTTATTTATTTTATTATAGAAATTTTATTTTATTTTATTTTAGGTTTATGTTTAGATTTAGTTTAGGTTTTATTTTATTATATATTTATTTTATGTTTAGGTTTTTTTATTTTTTATTTTTAGGTTTATTTAGTTTGCATTAGGTTTTATGGTTTATGGTTTAGGTTTATGGTGGGGTTTAGGGTTTAGGGTTTAGGGGTTAAGGGTTTAGGTTTAGGGTTTTGGATTTAGGGTTTGGTTTGGTTTTGGGGTTTAGGTGGGTTGGGTTTTGTTTAAATTTAGGTTCAAGTTTTAGTTTAGTTTAAGGGTTTTTGTTTTTTTTGTTAATAGAGAATAAATCCATATTCAACATTTCTTCTTTTTGAATTCATCAACCAAGTAACACCCCATGTTTTCTAAGACACAAGCAACAACTTAGTTCAAAAATGAGCACACATATAGCAAATCCAATACCCTAGGTAACTAGAACCGTCTCTACTATAAAGATAGTTCCATAGGCAGCATTTCAGATTGGACGTTCTTCAATTTCTCCGCCTCATGAAACCACCTCCTCGAAATGGGATCCACCATCATATCCTCCATCTCTCCCCTCCACCACGATGGTCAGTAACCTCCACTCCTCCGCCACCAAAACCACCACGCTCCACCACCTCCATATTCACTAGCGCCCATATCCCCACCACCATTTGATAATCACCTCCACCTTCACCTCCACCGCCTGATCTAGACTGTCCCTGCTGACGGTCATGTTCCACATCAAGGTTCTTCTTAGGGTTTGGTTTAGTTTAAGTTTATTAGGTTTTAGTGCTTAGGATTATTTTATAATTTATTTAGTTACTTTAGGTTAAGGGTTTGGGGTTTAGGGTTTAGTTGTGGTTTGGTTTAGGGTTTAAGAAGGTGGGTAGGGTTTAGGTTTAATGTTTAAAGTTAAGGTTAGGTTTAGGTTTTTGTTTTAGGGTTTAGTTTAAATTATAGATTTAGGGTTTGTGGTCGCTAGTGGATTTGGGATTTTGGGTTTAAAGTTTTTTTAAAAAAAAATTAAGCAAACTTAGTTTATCTAGATAAGTTTATTTTTAAATTTTTAGTTTTATTTTCTAGTTTTATTTAGGTTTATTTTTATTTATTTAGTTTACTTTATTTTATTTATTTATTTATTTTAGTTTTTTTTTATTTTAGTTTATCTTTAGTTTAGGTGTTTATTTTAGTTGAGTTATTTTTTATTTTTAGGTTTAGGTTTTATTTTATTATTTAGGTTAGGTTTTTTTTATATTTTATGTTTTATTTTTATGTTTATTTTAGTTTATTTTATTTTAGTTTATATTTATTTTATTTACCTAGGTTTGGGTTAGGTTTAGTTTATTTTAAGTTTAGCTTAGTTTAATTTATTTTAGTTTAGTTTATTTTAGTTTAGTTTAAGTTTATTTTATCTTTTATTTTATTTTTTTTTTTTAGGTTTAGTTTTATTTTCATTTATTTTAGGTTTATTTAGTTTAGGTTTTTTATTTAATATTTTATTTATTTATATTTATTTATTCTTTTTATCATGTATTTTATTATTTATTATTTATTTTTTATTATATTTTAGTTTATTTTTCCTTTTAATTTATTTATTTTTTAGGTTTCACTAGTTTTAGTAGTTTTTATTTTATCTTTTTATTATATTTTAGGTTTTATTTTTTATTTTAGTCTTTATTTAGTCAGTTTAGGTTTTAGCCTTTAGGAAGGCCCAGGGCCCATGGTCTGTAAGGGTTTACTCAGGGTCTTGACTAGACTGTGAAGTCTGTGTCAGGGCTCAGTGGCCCAGTGTGCCTTAGGCCCAGGCCTGGCCCAGGGCTCAGTCAGCCTAGTGGTGGCCCAGGGCCTCAGCCTGGGCTGGCCCAATTAGCCTGGGCCTGGCCCTGACGTATCCCAGGCCCAGGTCATGCCTGACTCCAGGTCATCCCCTGCAGGGTCAGCTCAGGACTGTGGGGCTCAGCCTTCCCATGGCCTTGCCTGTGGCCCATCAGCCTGGCCTGGGCCTGTTTAGAGCCTAGGCTCAGGCCCAGGATAGGGCCTGCCCAGGCCCATGGCCCAGGCCTGAATAGGGCTTCCAGTGTTGGGCCTAGGGTCAGTCTTAGCCTGGGCTCTTTAGATCAGGGCTCAGATCTAGGCTTTAAACAAGCTTCAAGATCAGATTTATTTAATTTATTTTCTAGTTTATTTATTTTATTTTTTATTCATTTATTTTTTTTATTTAGTTTAGGTTTATTTATTTAGTTTAGGTTTTTCATTTTAGTCATTTTATAGGTTTATGTGTTATGCTTATTTTTAGCATAGTTTTATTTTTTTTTTAGGTTTAAGTCTATCTTTTATTTATGTTTAGGTTTATGTCCATTTTTTTAGTTTAGGTTTTATTTTATTTTAGGTTTTATTTTAGTTTATTAGTTTATTTATGTTTATTTTATTTTAGTTTAGAGTTTAGGTTTAGTTTATTTTAGGCCTAGTTATTTATTTATATAATTTATTTTTAGTTTAGGTTTATTTTATTTTATTTATTTTATTTTATTTTATTTTTTTATTTAATTTAATTTATTTCATCTTTTATTTTATTATTTTTTTTTTTATATTTTATTTTAGGTTTTATTTTAGTTTATGGTTTTAGGATTTTGTGGTTTTGGGGTAGTTAGTTTAGGGTTTGTAGGGTTTAGTTTTAGTTTAGGGTTTGTTTAGTGGTTTAAGTAGTTTAGTTTTTAGGGATTGGGGTTTGGGGCTAGTTTAGGGTTTTATTTTTTTGGTTTAAGTTTGGGTTTAGTTTTTGGGTTTAGGGTTTAAGGTTTTTTTTAATAGAGAAGAAATTGATTCAACATTTCTTCTTTGATTTCATCAACCAAGTAGTCCAAGTTTTAAAGATGACTTACATAAAAAAATGAGCAATCGATAGAAGATACCCTAGAACTAGAATCATCTCTAATGTAAAGACATAATTCCAGCAGATCGGATATTTTCTTTAGCTTTAGTTCCCATCACCCTCTCACTAGAAGGGGATCCTCCATCATATCCCTCTATCCCTCCGCCACCACTTTTTAACCTCTATCGCCCTCCCGCTTCCACTCATATCTTCATATTAGCACCTAGATCCACTGGCCTCATCAACCACCGCCTCCATAACCACCACCTCCATATCCACTAGGTCTTAGTAGGTTTTTTGTGGTTTAGTGGCTTTAGTGGTTTTAGGTTTAGGTAGATAGCTTTAGGGGTTAGTTTAGTTTAGGGTTTAGGGTGAGAGTGTTTAGGTGGTAAGCTCAGTGGGTTTAGGGTTTTAGGGTGTGGTTTAGGTTTAGGTTTAAGTGAGTGAGGTTTTAGGTTTAGGGTTTAGGGGCTCAGTGGTGGGTCAGGTGGTTTTATTTTTTATTTTAAAAAATCATAAACCTAGTTTAGTTTATTTAGTTTATATTTATTTTATTTTATTTATTTTTTATTTTATTTAGGTCATTTATTTACCTAGTTTAGTATTTATTTTATTTACTTAGTTTTTATTTTTATTTAGTTTATGTTTATTTCATTTTATTTTATTTATTTTATTTTTTTTTATTTTATTATTTTTATTTATAGTTTAGGCTTTATATTTTTTTTTAGGTTTTTAGTTTTATTTTATTTTATTTTTTATTTTATTTATTTTATTTATTTTATTTATTAGTTATTTTTAGTTTATTTATATTTTAGTTTATTTATATATTTATTTTAGGTTTAGTTTAGTTTTATTTAGTTATTTGGTTTTATTTTATTTTATATTTTATTTTATTTATTTTATTTGTGTATTGTTTTATTAGTTTTATTTTTTATTTTATCAATTAATTATTTTATTTAGTTATTTATTTAGTCTTTTCTTTATCTTTTATTATTTTACCTTTAGGTTTTTCATTTATTTAGTCCAGTTTTCTTTATTATCATTCTTATTTATTAGTTTAGCCAGAGTAGTTTTATCTCTTTAGCCTTTATATTATATCTGGTAGTAGCCCAGGATCTCAGGTTCAGGCTTCAGCAGGCCTAGCCCAGGGCCCATCTGGGGCCCAGGCCTGTGCCTTGGGGCCCAGGGTCTAGCTCAGTGGCTAGGCCCAGGGCCCAGTGGCCCAGCCCAGGCCCAGCTGCCTCCTAGCCCAGTGGCCCTGTGGCTTCCCCAGGCTCAGGCAGGCCTCAGCCCAGGCCCAGGCTGCCCAGCCAGTGGCCTCAGCCCAGGCCTGGGTCAGCCCAGAGCTCAGCCTCAGGGCCAGGCTCAGCAGCAGGCCCAGGCCAGGGCCTAGCTCAGGCGCCCATGCCCAGGGCTCAGCCAGCCAGCCCAGCCTAGCTAGCCCAGCCTGGCTGCCCAGGCCCAGCCCAGCCTGCTCAGGCCCAGTCAGGGCTCAGCCCAGGCCTGCTGGCTCCTCAGCCCAGGCCTGGCCTCAGGGCCCAGCTCTGGCCCAGCCCAGCCCAGGGCCCAGGCCTACAGGCCCAGCCAGCCTGGCCCAGCCTGGGCCCAGCCTCACCAGCCCAGCCCCAGGGCCTCAGCCCAGCCCAGCCAGCCTGGGCTCTGCCTCAGGGCCCAGCCCAGGGCCTAGGCCCAGGCCCAGCCCAGGCTCAACCCAGGCCTAGGCCCAGCCCAGCCCAGGCTCAGCCTAGGCCAGCCAGGGCTGCCTAGCCCAGCCTGGGCCTCAGGGCCTGGGGCCCAGCCAGGCCCAGGCCCAGGGCCTGGCCTGGCAGGCCAGGGCCCAGGGCCGGTCTTTTCAGCCTTAGTAGGGCCAGCTCAGGCCCAGAGCCCAAGTTTAGGGCCTGGCTAGGTGGGGTTTAGGGAGCCCAGGTTTTTAGGTTTGTGGGTTTGCTTTTAGGTTTGGGTTTTAGGGTTTGTTAGGTTCAGGGTTTTAGGCTTTATTTAGTTTGTTTTAGTGTTTGTTTAGGTTTGTGTTTAGTTTAGGTAGGGTTTAGTGTTTTAGTTTTAGGTTTAGGTTTAGGTTTTGTTTAGATTTAGGTTTAGGTTTAGTTTTTTTTTTAATAGAGAATAAATTAATATTCAACATTTCTTCTTGATTTCACCAACCAAGTACACCAAGTTTTCTAAGACAAGGATGACAGAAAAAAATGATCATAGAGCAAATCAAAACCATAGATATCTAAAACTATCTCTACAGACAGCCATAAATAGTAGATTGCCATTCTTCGCTTTCTCCCATCAACCACCACCACCAGAAGGGGATCCGCCATCATATCCCCAATCTATCCCTTCACCACGTAACCTCCGCCTCCTCCCTCCATAACAACGCTCCCACCACCACCTATCCATCCAAATCTCCACCTCACCACCACAATAATCCGCTCCACCTTTGCCTACAATGCCAGATCTAGACTGAGCCTAGTTGACACTGATGTTCCTGCCATCAAGGTTCTGCCCATTATTAAGGTTTAGGTTTAGGTTTTGTTGGATTAGTTTGGGGTTTTATTTTTTTATTTATTTAGTTTCTAGGTTTAAGCTTTAAGATTATTTGTTTAGGTTTAGTTTAGGTTTGGGGTTTAAGGATTAGGTGGGATTTTAGGGTTTTAGGGTGGTTAGGCTCAGGTTGGGGTTTAGGGATTAAATTAGATTGTGGCTCAGTGTTAGCTTTGTGGGTTTAGAGTTTTAGGGGCTTTAGGGGCCAGGTTTGTGTTGGGCTCAGGGTTTAAGTTTGTGATTGGGCCAGGGGTCAGGGTTTAGGCTAGGGCTTAGGGCAGTTTGGGGCTTTATCAACTAATTTATTATTTATTTAGCTTAACCTTTTTTTATTTTAGTTTATTTTAGCTCACTTATTTTAGTTTAGGTTTTATTTAGTTTATTTTAGGTTTGTATTTTTAGTTTAGTTTTATTTATTTATTTTTTGTGCTTTTATTTTATTTAGTTTAGTTTATGTTATTTTATTTTTTATTTTTTTTTGGTTTATTTTTAGGTTTTATTTTAATTTAGGTTTAGGATTATTTTTTTTATTTTATTTAGTCAGTTTAGTTTAGTTTATTTATTTAATTTATTAGTTTAGGTTTTATCTTATTTTTATTTTATATTTTAGTTTAGGGTTTATTTCATTTTTATTACTTTTAGATTTTATTTAGGTTTATTTTTATTTTATTTTATTATTTAGGTATTTTATTTTATATTATATTTCTTTATTTTTATTTATTATTTATTCTAGTTTTATTTTATTTTATCTTTATTTTATTTATTTAGTTTATTTATTTTATTGTTTTATTTTATTTATTTATTTTGGTTTAGGTTTTTTATTTATTTTATTTTAGGTTTTATTTATGAGGTTTTTTTATTTTTTTTTTTTTTTTTCTTTTGGGTTTAAGTGAGGGTTTAGTTTTAGGATTTATGGTTTTTAGGTTTAGGGTTTTGTTTAGGTTTAGGGTTTAGTGGTTTAGGGTTTAGTTTTTAGGTTTAGTGTTTAGTAGGTTTAGGTTTAGGTTTTAGTTTAGGACTTACGATTTTGGTTAATTATTTTAACAGAGAACAAATTTGATTCAACATTTCTTCTTTCAATTCATCAACCAACACACTAAGTTTTTTCTAAGACAGTAAATGCCATTGATAAAAAATGATAACGATAGAAATCAAAAATATACAGAATCTATGACGATCACCATTTAGTTTCTCCAGCATCAAAACCACCTGCCTCTGAGTAGCGGGATCCACCATCATATCCCTGACCCCTCTCCACTCCACCACCGCTATAACCTTCATCGCCTCCACCTCCATACCAACCACCGCTCACCACCACCTCCATATCCACCACCTCTAGATCCCCCACCACCATCGGATAATTGTCACCTCTACCTTTGCCTCCATCGAAGATCTAGATGAGTTGTTGACAAGAATGTTCCCCATCTCCAATTTAGGTTTTTTAATGAAAAGTGGGAGAATTTTTACCAAAAGAAAGGGATACAAGGTCCTTAAAGGGGATAAATCTCTAAACCATCGCTCAAAGAGCTACAATTAGCCTAAAGAGATAAATCCCCAACCTATAAGAAAACCAAAGAAAAAGAAAGAAAAAACTAAGAAACAAAGACACAAAATTCCAAAAAAGAGTAGCTAAAGACATCTATATCCTGAAATCTTATAAGAGATGCACAAACCACCTACAGTCCCAAAACCAGCCACAAACCTGCAAAGAACTTAAGATAGAGAAAATCATCTAGAAATAAGGACAAGCTAAGTACACAAGGAACAAAAAATGATAAAAATCTTAGATAAGGCTAGCTCGGCCACATTCATCTCAAGCAACAGATATGTGAGCATCCAAACTTCAAAAGAAGGGTTACAATCACATATGGCAAAAAAGATAATGGGGAAACATCCTAGCATAGCCAACTTACCTCAATTAAA
The DNA here is from genome assembly GCA_021442155.1 of Cymbidium sinense. Lineage (NCBI taxonomy): Eukaryota > Viridiplantae > Streptophyta > Magnoliopsida > Asparagales > Orchidaceae > Cymbidium > Cymbidium sinense. The sequence goes on along the minus strand of JAKCPB010001153.1, from coordinate 424,958 downwards.
CCAAATACAACCAAGAACTAGCCAAGTTCTAGTATTTATCATTGAGATTAAATAACTAACCAAAGAAAACATCCATCCAAACTGAGCAAAGAAACCAACCAAACAAGACAACAAACAAGAAACAACCACCATCAAAGACCAAAATAAACAAAGATAAAGGTAAAGAACCAAAAATTCTATAGATCCACCAACCAACATCAACCAACCATCAAGGACACACCAAACATAGAAGAATCATTAGAAATAGAATAGAGCCAAGAACAACCAAAGCCACATACAAGTTCATCCCACAATAGAAAGAAATGACAAGCCAATGGGCCATCCAAATAACAAAACACCAAAAAAAACTTCAAAAGGCCAAGGGGGAAAAAAGATGAAGGTAATCAGAGAGAGTAACTCACCAGAAGGAACAAAGCCCATGGCCGTTCAACCAATAATCAGATGCTAGATAGCCAAAACCAAAAGCAAAAGAAAAACCATAGCCATCAAGCAACCACCAGCCAATAAACCCTCACAAGAAAAAAAAAGAGGCTAGGGAAAAGGCAAACAAGCAAGCTCAAACCCCAATCACCAGCCATCAAAAACCAACACAAAGAAGAGACCAACAAGAGAGAGAGAGCCACCAAAACTAGGGAAACCAAAGCTCAACAACTAAAACAATCCACCTCCATTAAGGAGATACCGCCTTAGGGTTTATTTAGGTTTAGTATATTAGGTTTTAGGTGTTTATTTTAATTTATTTAGTAACTTTAGAGTTTAGGGTTTAGGGTTATTTTAGGGTTTATTTTGTGGTTATTTTTATTTAGGGTTTAGGTTTAGGGTTTAGGGTTTAGGGTTTAGGTAGGTTTAGGGTTTAGGGTTTTAGGGTTTTTTTTTAAATTAAGTAAACTCAAGTTTAGGTTTATTTAGTTTTTTTTTTTATTTTATTTTTTTTATTCTTTTTTATTTTATTTTTATTTTTTATTTATTTAGTTTATATTTTTAGTTTATATTTTATTTTATAAGTTTAAGTTTAGTTTAGTTTATTTTATGAGTTTTATTTTATTCTTTAGGTTTAGGTTTTATTTTAGTTTAAATTTAGGTTTATTTTTAGGTTTATTTTTAGGTTTTATTTTTATAGTAGGTTTATTTTTAGTTTATTTTATTTTATTTAGTTTTAGGTTTAGGTTTTTTTATTTAGTTTAGTTTATTTTAGTTGTTTATTTTCTTTATTTTATTTTTGGTTTTTTTTTAGTTTTTAGATTTTATTTTAAGGTTTATTTTTAGGTTTAGGTTTATTTTATTTTATTTTATGTTTATTTTATTTTTTATTTTCATCTAGTTTTATTTTAATTTTTATTTTATTTTTTTATTTTAATTTTTAGTTTAGTTTATTTAATTTTATTTTATTTTTATTTTATTTTATTTTATTAGGTAGGTTTAGGTTTTAGTTTAGGTTTTTTTTATTTAGGTTTTATTTATTTTATTTTGGTTTTATAGTTTAGGTTTAGGTTTGGATTAGGCTTATTTTGGGGTGTGGTTTAGGGTTTAGGGTTAGGTTTAGGTAGGGATGTGGTTTTAGGGTTAGGTTTAGGTTTAGGGTTTTTGTTTTAGGGTTTAGGGTTTAGGGTTTAGGGTTTTATGTTTTAGGTTTTTTAAAGAGAACAAATTTAGATTCAACATTTCTTCTATTTCATCAACCAACTAACATACCAAGTTATCTAAGACATGTTTATGACATAGATAAAAAATGAGATCATAGGGCAAATCAAAACTAAATAACTAACTAGTAAAGACACAGCTATAGATATTGATCATTCTTCTTTCTCCCATCATAACCACCCCACCTCTAGTAGTGGGATCAACCATCACATCCTCGATCTCTCCCTCTCCACCATCCATTATAACCTCCGCCCTCCTCCTATAAACACCACTGCCCACCACCACCTCCATATTCACCAAGACCTAGATCCCCCACCACCACTATAACCATCCAGATCTAGACTGAACCTCAGACGGATGTTCCTACCCGCCAAGGTTCTCCCTAAAGGTTTAGTTTATTAGTTTTAGGATTAGGTTTATTTTTAATTTATTTAGTTATGTTTAGTTTAATGTTTGGGGTTTGTGGTTTATGGTTTAGGGTTTAGGGTTTAGGATTTGTGATGCTTAGGTAGGGGTTTAGGTTTAGGGTTTAGGGTCTGTAAGCTTTAGGTTAGGTTTTTGTGGTTTAGGGTTTAGTTTAGGTTTAGATTTAGGTTTAGTGTTTGGTTTAGTAGGTTTAGTTTAGGGTTTGGGTTTAGGGTTTTAGGGTTTAAGGTTGTTTAGGGTTTAGGGTTTTATTTCGGGAAAGTTAGAATTTTATTACCATAAAAGGAAAAGATAAAATATCCTTAGGGGTAAAGCTCTAAAATTCTATTGCTCTCAAAGCTACAAGAAACTTAGAGAGCTAAACCCCCATCTAAGTACATTAGAAAAAGATAAGGATAAAGCAAAGAAATATAGCACCTAAAAAGCATAAGAGAAAAAAACACTGAGTAAGACTAAAACAACCTAAAATTATAAAAGGATGAGTAAAGAATAAATTCATGATTCCTTTGAGAAAGTAAGATAAGCAAGATCCACAACAACATCCCTTTGACTGAGCAACAACCATTCCTCCAGAAAAAAACAGAAAAGAAATCAGAAAAACACTACAAAGGCAAAAGTCATAGCTAAAAAAGGATAAGGATAAATAGAGGAAAAGGAGAGAGCTTAAAGAGAAGGCTCCACTAATTAGGATCATCTCAAAGGGAAATAATAAATATGAGCATCCTAACTTCATAAAGAAGTGTTACAATCATATGTAATGCTACCAACCAGAGAGAAGAGGAGAGTAACATCAAAGCCATCATAGCCAAAGATAGATATAAGCAAACATCTAAGGCTAGCCATAGAGTTCTAGATCTAGCACCATTAAACAAAAGCAAAGCAAGAACCAACTAGCAAAAAACCACCAAACAAAAAACACAATAGACTAATCACAATAGAAAGAGGCTAGAACAAAGTCGAACAACATGAACAACAACCATTAACTAAATACCCATCCAAGCTCCAAACTAGGGAAAACTAACTACCATAAGAAAGCTGCACCAATGCTTAATAGAGAAACAACCAACAAAACCAAGATAGGAGCCCTCAAGCCAAAGTCCCAACAATAATCATACCAAAGGTGAGCAACCATAAATGACTAAATAGCTCAAATGAAACCATCAACCGGGAAAATAAGTCAAGAGTAAATTAAGATAAAATAACCACACAAAAGTAAATAAAGGTACCAACCCAAAAAACTAAAAAAGTCCAATCCAAAAGGATCAACAAAGGTTCAACAGAGCAAAAGGCTCCAAAGAAATTGTTGGTTTGAGCTTTAGTTTTAGGGTTTAGGTTTTAGTTTAGGTTTAGGGTTTTGGTTTCTATTTTTTTAATAGAACAAATTCATATTCAACATTTCATCTTTTGATTTCATCAACCAAGTAACACACTATGTTTTTAAGACACAAGTAAACATAGATAAAAATGAGCACGATAGATCAAATCAAAACCCCGATAACTAGAATGCTCTAAAGAAAAGACATAGTTCATAGATCATATAGCTTCTTCGCTTCTCATGAACCACCGCTCTCGAGTAGGGGATCCACCATCATATCCTGATCTCTCCTCCCATCCATGGTTGTAACCTCTATCCTCCTACCTCCATAACCACCACCTACCACCACCTTCATATCCACCAACAACTGATACCCCACCACCACTATGATAACCCACCTCACGCTCCACTCCCAATACACTAAGCCCGTTAATGGTGATGTTCGAGGGCCTCATTAGGTTTAGGGTTTTAAGGTGTAGGGTTTAGGGTTTAGTGTTGTGGGTATTTTTGTGGTTTATGCTGGGTTAGGGTAGGGGCTCAGTTTTTGGCCAGTTATGGTGGTAGTATAGGATTTGGGGTTTAATTTTAGATTTGGCCTAAGCCTAGTGGGCTCATGATTTTTAATCATCACATCAGCTCAGTTTGGGTTTAGGCTTTAGGGTTTAGCTAGTCAGGTTAGCTCAGGCTCAGGCTCTAGTGGCTTGGCCTAGGGCCTAGGGTTTAGGTTAGGGTGGCCTAGTGGCCTGGGCTTGGGTGGGGGCCTAGGGTGTGGTTTGGCCTTTAGGATTTAGGGTTTAAGTTTTTTTTTTTAAAATCAAGCAAACCGACAAGCCACTGGCATATATTTATTTTATTTTATTTTTATTTTAATTTAGTTTTATTTTTATTTTATTTATTTTATTATTTTATTATAATTAGTTTTTATTTTAGTATTTTTGGTTTAATTGTTTATTTTTCACTGAGTTTTATTTTTATTATATTTTTTAGTTTAGTTTAGGATTTATTTTATTTTTTTTAGTCTGTTTAGGATTTTATTATTTAATTTTTTTATTTTATTTTTAGTTTAAGTTTAGGTTTATTTTAGTTTATTTTATTTTATTTTAGATTTGTTTAGGTTTAGGTTTAGTTTATTTAGGTTTAGGTTTTATTTATTTAGTTTAGTTTTAGGTTTATTTTATTTTGTTTATTTTATTTTATTTTTATTTAATTTTGTTTTAGTTTTTTTTATTTTAGGTTTATTTTTTTATTTATTTTTAGGTTTTTTTTAGGTTTAGTTTTTTCTTTTAGTTTTATTTTATTTTATTTTAAGTTTATTTTATTTATGTTTTAGGTTTAGTTTATATTTTATTTAGGTTTTTTTTTATTCTTAGGTTTATTTTATTTTATAGTTTAGTTTTATTTATTTTATTTATTTATTTATTTATTTATTTTTATTATTTATTTTATTTTATTTTAGGTTTTTTATTTTATTTTATTTTTTTATTTTATTTATTTTTTATTTTTATTTGATTTTTAGGTTTTATTTAGTTTAGGTTTAGTTGGTTTTAGGTTTAGGGTTTAAGGTTTTTATTTTTAAGAAAACCCATAGATGGGAGAATTTTATTGCCACAAATAAAGGAGTACAAGTTCCTTAAGAGGGGAAAATTTTTTTAATTACCGCTCAAAGAGCTACATTCATCCTAGAGAGAAAAGTCCCCTATTTAATACAACAAAAGCAAGGAAATAAAAACCTAAGCAAAAGAAATAAAAGACCAAAAATAAATAAAGCAATAACATATTAAATGGAGGATCAAAAGCCCACTACTAGAATCAAAAGTCTTTGAGAGTTGCATAAATCCACATCCAGGATCTAAAACTTGCAAAGAACCTATAAAAGAATCCTACAAGCAACTAGAAGTTGTAATTAGCACAGCAAGAGAAAATCAAGCTTAAGCATATAATAAAGAGCAATTTAAGAGAAAATTTCAAATAATGCTTAGGCTCAGTCACCTTCATCTTAAGTGGCAACCACAAATGCGAGCATCCAGACTTCAAAAGAAGGGTTAGAATATAGCTACCAAAAAAGATAATAGGGAAATCATCCCAACCATCATCACCCATTTACCTTGACGAAGGCAATCCACCAAAGAGTGAAAGTCAACAATTCTCTAGTACTGCCCAAGCAATAAATAGCCCACAAATCACTCACCGACTAAAGGCCACCAAGCTTGAAAGGAAGTAGCATCAACAAATAGAAATGAAAGAGCAAAATGCCAAGATTTCACCAAAGCAAAGCCACCATGGATAGGAACCCCCATAAACCAACAAGAAACAACCCAAAACCAAACTTATAACTAGCACTAAGAAACCAACAATTCCAAACCGATCGAGAACAAGGCAAACACTAACAGCACCACCAACCTAGAGAGGCAAGAAATAAAAAGGTAATCAAAATACCTCCTTCAGAGATAAGAAGATAGCCATAGGAAAATAAAAGACTAGGGAGAGGAAAAGAACCCATGAGGAGACCAAAGGGGCATCCAGAAAACACTAGAAAATCACCACCAAGAGTAGCAGAGAAAATAGCCAAGCCCACCCTACCAACCAAGAGGCAAGACATAGGAAACAAATGGAGCCAAAGAAACCAAAAGCAGTCCAAATCCTCAGCCAAAATAATAGACCAAGCCAACAACACTCAAGGAAAAAATAGCAGCCAGCCAATTGAGCAAATAGCCAGTATCAATAACTAACAAATAGCCACCATAAAGCCAAAAATAAAATAAAGAAAAACCACCAAAAAGGCAACCCTACTAGCTAATAATAGTTTAGAAAGAAAACCAAAAAGGAAATCAACCAAACCAGCCAACCCACAAAGCCACCCAACTAATTAACAAAGCAGATGAGCCAACAATAAGGAAGACCCAAAGGGGAGGCAATCCCAACATAGAGAAAGACATAAGTGACAAACCAACAGAAGCCACTAAAAAACAATAAAGAAAGAAATGGTAATCACCCAACCAGAGCCTGAGGACCACCCAACCTCCAACCAACCAGTGGGAAAAATAGACCAAGGCCCCTTCTAGACACCAGGATAAAAAAACCAGTACCAAAGAGAAAATAGGATACTAATGACCACCAATCAGCACCCTTCTAGCCACAAGCTAAAGGGAGAAACCAACAAACAAATGTCACCAAGCCTAAAAAGGATGAAGAGACAAAACCCACCAAAAGACTTAGCATAAACTCAAGAGTGAAATGATCAACAATATCCATCAAATAATAGCTACCCAAGATAGCCAGGTAGAGGGTAGTAGCAAACAACAGCACCCACCAGGCCCAAAAATAGTAGCTGAAAAACCTTCTTAAGTAAGGAAATAGCGAGCCAAAATAAGAGGCAAAACTAGTACCAATTAAGAAAAGGGAAAAGCTAAAAGTAGGTAGAGGCGTAACCTAAAGGAGGCCACCACAAGTTCAAGGAAGCACTTGAAGAAACTGTTGACATTCAAATCCCTAATTAAAATAGTCAGCCAATGAGAACACCTTTCCAACAAGAGAGGATAAATAGCCAGCCACCACCTCAAAGAGATCTCTCAAATATTACAACACAAACTAGACAAGAGAGTGAACCAGCTAGAGGAATGCAACAAAATGAAAATGCACATAGACAAAAACATAGAAAACCAAAAAAACACAAAGCAAATTTAATTTGAGATAAGGTAACTGTTATCCAGATTAACCAACCCTCTCAATTGTCTAGGTAAATTAAGATTATCATAATGAATGAGATCATTTAATTTAGCACCTAGATTTGCCAGAAAATCTACACAAACATTTTCTTCTAGCCAAATGTGAGAAATTATAAAGCATACTTGAGAGAGGAGTGTTCTAGTAAGAAGATAGAATAAATTAGCATTCCCCATCTTAGTGGAAGTCAACATGTCAATGAGTAAAAGAGCATCAACTTCAATCCAAATATTGAAAAAACCTTTTGCAAACAAATGTCAATAGCTTTGTTTACAACCATTAATTCAAATAGATAATAACAAGCTTTAAGAGGATAAGCAAAAGCAAAATGACATTACCTTCAAAATCCTTAAAAATACCACCATAATCAAATGTATTCTGAGAGATAGAGCCATTAATATTAATTTTAATAATAATATTATTTGGTTTTATATAATATATAATCTAATCTTCATTATAGAAGTTGATCTCAGGTAGGTAAAGACCCAATTTTTTGGCCACAAATTTGCCTCTAAAATGTGTGTTACTAATTAAATTAGCATTAAATAATGATTTTTTTTCTTTGGTTCTAGCAATAATCCTTTTATGATTCATAGGAATATGATATTTAGCATCATTTCTATCCATCCATATGAACTAAATAAGGGTAATGGCAATTAAAACTTTGATATGACCTTTCATAGTTTTGTGGAAACAAGCTTCAAGAAGTTGATATAAAGATAGAAAGCCATGGAAATGGTTATTATTAAAAAGATCATACCATAATTTAGAGGCAATACACCATTGAAAAAACATGATTAACATTTTCAATATGAAAACAACAATAACATTTGGAAGGCAAATGAAATCCTTTATCCTAGAGCAAGGAATCAACATGAATGAAGTTTTTATTATTCTCCAAGTAAGGACAAAATAAGAGATAGGGATGATATTATTCCAAAGTTTAATAAATACATTTGAAGAAATATGAGCTCTCTAATATAATTCCAAGCCTCTTTAAGAATAAAATCACCATTATAAAATTAAAAGAATTTGATCAGCTTGTTGAAAAGATAGAATATCACTAAATTTATCAAAAGAGAGATATGAATAAATTGGCTAAGTTTACTATCATTCCACTTGTTATAAAGCCAAAATGACTTAACTTTAGTAGCAGTAGTAGAATGGGTAGATAAAAAAGAATCAATAGAACCACCACCAATCTAGTTGTCTTGCCAAAAGAAAGAAGATCTTGAATTTATACCCCAAGATATCTAGGATTCAACCTCCTATTTAATGGAGCAAAGCCTTTTCCAAACTGGGGAGTCACAAACTTTATAAGTACATATTAGAGGGTGCTTACCTAGTATTTAGTCATAAAATTAGAGAGGCTACCTTTTTTTTCAAAATTTCCACCGTTATTGGAGAAGAATAGCTTCACTAATAGGCAACCAAGTGCACTTTCACCGAGGACCACAACATTTATGCCAAGAAGTCCAATGCATCCTTTTAACTAATTATTAGAGCCCCAAAAAAATTTATTAAGGAGTTGATCAATTCTATTTAAGATAGAATTAGTAGGATAATGGTTTGAATAAGATATAAAGGCATTGAATTAAGAGTACCCTAAGCAAATTAAGCCACCAAAAGAAAGTAAGTGAAATTCCACACCAAAATTTTATTAGAAATTTTTTGATAAGCTCATCAAAAGATGGGATCTTTTTGACTTTTGAGAAGAGGAGCACCCATATATTTAATAGGGAGTTCCTGTTTAAAGTTAATGATTCTCAAGATATGATTGACTTTATTATTAGAAATTTTAGAGGAGGTAATAAAGTAGCTCTTGCTTTCATTAATAGAAATACCACTACCAAAAAAATTATTTAAAAATTTCTTAAGTCTTTTGATATGATGAAAAGAAGCATTACAAAAGATAATGAAATCATCAACAAAGCTAAGATGAGAAAGGATACCACCAAGAGTTCTAAAGTACATGCTAGGGTTGTTATTGAATAAATCATTTAAACTCCTAGAAAGGAATTCCATAATAATAATAAACAAAGAAGGGGATAAAGGATCTCCTTGTCTCAATCCATGAAAAAAAAAGAAGCCTAAAGCTTCACCATTATGAAGAATTGAAAACCAGTCATTATTAATTTCGTTTTAATAAGGTTAATGAAATTATCAAAGAAAAAAATGCAAGATATTTAAAAGGAAATCCTAAGAGATATTATCAAAGGCTTTACAAATATCTAATTTAAAAGGATGTTACCACCCTAGTTGGAACATCAAAATCATGAATAAGCTCTTGAGCAAGAAGAATGTTATCGATATAGATCTCCTCTAACAAAACCAGTTTGGTTGAGAGAGATAAGTTTTTGAAGTAAAGGACTAAGTCTATTAGTAAGAATTTTAGAAATCAATTTATTAAACGAAGTGTGAAGACTAATAGGTCTAAAATCACTCCAAGAATTTGGATTATCTTTTAGGTATGAGAATAATGGAAGTGCTTGAAAAATATTTAAGGAGAGGATTACCAAAAAAAATCAACAATAGCATCGATTCATGCTTAATAATAGACCAACAATTTTGAAAAAATTGAGTATAACCTCCGCACAAGAATGAAATCAATGTTCATGCTATTGATAACTTTACCAATCTCATCTTCAATATGCAACCTAGTAACCTAATGATTATCATCATTGGTAATAATAGAGGGGATCAAATGCAATTAGAAATAGCTTCATAAGAGTGGTTTTATTAAGCATATTTCTAAAGTGGTTAATAACATAATCTTTAATAACATATCAGTAATCCAATCTCCAATATCATTTTTTTTTTTGATATAATTTAAAGCTCACTTTTTATTAAATAAAGCATAAAAATACCTGGTATTTCTGTCCACATCAGCGATATGTTTATTAGCATCTTTTATCACCAATAGGTCTCTTCCATATTCTGATAATTAACAAGTTTATCTTTAGCTTCATTCAAATCTTTAAGTTTAGAAGAGTCAATGAAAATATTTTCAAGTTCACAAACCAAAAGTTCCATGTTTTTATATTAGCAAAAAAGATTTTAAAATAATGTTTGTTCCACCAAACCAAATTTTGTTTGAGCTTTTAAGCTTAAACCATAATCTATTCATACCCCTAATCAATTATCGGGTGTAAAGGGGCAATCCAATTAATGGCCATGACTTTAAGAAAATCTAAATGAATATTTTAAAATCAAAGAGGTATATGTTTAATATTTTAGAGTTTTCTTTAACATAAACCAAAAGTGGGGTATGATAAAGTTTTACTAAAATGGTCAGAGGTAAGAGGCCATTAATTAATCCAATGAGAGTTGAAAAGAATTCTTTAAATGTTGCCGAGCTTAGAGTTTTGCCAAGTATAATTAGAGACTTTAAAACCAATGTAAAAAATATTGCAATCAAGAATCATATTAAAAATTCTTCCATATAATGAATATTAGAGCAACCATTCCTTCTTTCTCAAGAATACATAATAGTTGAAACACCCCAACCAACCAAGGTTTGTTAACATAAAGAGCAAAACTTCTCAAATTCTCCCAAAGAACATTTCGCTCTATTGAAAGAAGCATAAATAAAAGAGCCCAAAGACACAAGAGTCACCAAAAGAAATTTGAGCATTGAGAACTTGTTGTAGATCATCTAAAATTAAAACATTTAAGAAGCTATTCCAAAAGCACCAAATTTTATTATGATGTTAGAAAAATTACTAAAGCCAAGCATTCTAGTAACATGATTGATTTTATCAGCATGTATAAGAGGTTCAAAAATAATAATTAAAGAGATATTACTAATTTTATAGAGATTTATAATATGATTACAAATAGTGAGGGTACCAATCCCTTTAACATTCCAAAAAAAAAAAAATTAAACATAAAGAAAATTTTAAAAGAAAATTAAAGGATAATAATAAAGAGAAAGAGAAAGAATAACAAATCCTCTTCTAAGAAAAAATTGAAACAACACATTATTTATGTGAAGACAATCCATATCTAGTAGATCTATGAAAAATAGGAGGTTGCATCTTAGAGTTTTTAGTTTTTTTAAGGATAGTTTAGAATTTTTTGTTTTTATCCAAAGTGTCACCATCGGATAGAGATTGATTAGAAATATTATTAATAGGATAAGGACTAGCAAGAACATCTCTAATCACAACTTCCCGCTCTTCCAAATCAGCATTTTGTTGAAAAGTGGGATTAGAAATGAAGATCAATCTTGGAATTAGGGAAGGAGAAGATATTATACCATTCAAAGCACAATTACCAATGTTAGAATCAGTATTTTGCTCAAGAATTTTAGCCACATTCAGTTATCATTTAAATCCTCATTCTCATCAATGAATGCCAAGAAGAAGAGAATAGACTTAGAGAATGAATCATCATTTTTTCCCTTTGAATTTGGAATTATCCATAATAGTATTTCTCATGTAAAGAAAGGTTGTTGGGAAAACCATCTTTTCAACATTATTAGTACCTTGTCATGGTCAAAATGAGAAAATCAACAATTTTAGGAACAGAAGATTCCAAAGAGTCCCACCTAATATCAACATTTAAGTTATTTTAGGCATAGAAATAGTTTTATTAACTTTATTTGAAGCTAATTTTGAGTTATGATCATTCAAAATTTTCTTTAAGATGCTCAAGAACAAACACTCTAAATTATCATGACCATGTATCTTGCAATGGGAAAAACCAAAAAATTTTCAAATTTGAATTTGTAAATAACCAAACTTTTAGATCCAATCCAAACCTCCTTAGTATGTTTTTAGATATGTCAAGTTCAACCAATATATATGAGCAATGAGGGACAGATTTCACTGTTTGATTGATTTGGAGTGGTCACCAAAAAAAGAGCCCCGATAATAAATAAAATTTAGTGGGTAACATAATGGATTCTTATATTTGGAAGAGCTAACCAGACAAGAATAATAGGTGATTCATCCTTTATATCAAAAAGGGGAGACCACTTTAACAAATGCATTTGACAGTTAAAGATAAAATAAGATCGATGCGAGAAAACCCTTGAATAATCCAAATCATTCATAAGTTGAATCGAAATATGTCTTGAATTAATCAAGCCAATAGAGAAATCACACGAAAGTTTAAGGTTATGAAGAAAGGATCGATCTTTTCCAAAAGGCAACACAAATTTTCCAACTAAAGTAAATTCAAAAGGTTTTGTAAGCTTTTCGACATCATGATCCAAACACATGATCGCAGGCATACCTCAAAAGAAGTCAAAATCATATTCACTAAGTAGATATGGTAGATCTTACCAAAAAAGTGCATCCTTAAAGGATTTAATAGGTATGGCATTGTCTGGGAATCCATAAAATTGGATGCCCTAATCATCATCCAAATTGGGAGATGTAGTATGGGTTTGAGGTCACACCATATTCAAGAGACACATGTGAGCAAGAAGATATTCAAAAGGCTCCATAAAATGGTCAAGAATGATGAAGGATCCACCAAAACATGACGATGCACCAATGAAGGGAAAATGAACGCATAGCCAAAGGAGAACTAGGATTATTGGGTTTAGTTTCAAGGTGTGTGGTTTAGTTTTAGTTTAGTTTAGTTTAGGGTTTAGGGTTTAGTTTTAGTTTAAGATTAGTTTAGGCTAGGTTTGGGAGTTTAGTTTAGTTTATTTAGGGCCTAGATTTAGTTTGTGTGGCCGGGGGGCCCAGGGCCTGTGCTCCAGGGCCCAGGCCTTCAGTCAGTGGCCCAGGGCCAGTGCCCAGGCCTGTGAGCCTAGTGCTCCAGGGCTTGTGGCTCATCAGTGGGGCTCAGTCAGATCAGTGATCAGGGCCTGTGTCAGCCAGTGGTCAGCTTGGGCCTGGCCTAGGGCCAGCCTCAGTGGCCCAGGGCCCATGGCCCAGGGGGCCTCAGGGCTCAGGGCCGGGGCCTGGGCTCAGTGGCCTAGGGTCAAGATGCCTGGCCTCAGTTTATTTAGGCCTAGGGCCTTGGCCCACCCAGTTAGGGCCCAGGGATTCCAGTGCCTGTGGCTCAGGGCTAGATTTAGCCTTTTAAATTAAGCAAACCAGGGATTTAGTTTATTTAGTTTATCTTATATTTTTATTTAATTTTATTTTATTTTATTTTATTTATTTTATTTTAATTAGGTTTTTCATTTTAGTTTATCTTAGTTTTAGGTTTAGTTTATTTTCTTTTTAGTTTAGTTTTATTTCTTTATCTTTTATTTTGTATACTTTTAATCTTGATTTAGTTTAGTCTTATTTTTATTTTTTTTAGGTAAGTTTAGGTTTTTATTTTAGGTTTTTTTAGGTTTTATTTTTTTTAGTTTTAGTTTATTTTATTTTTATTTAGTTTTATATTTTAGGTTTATTTATTTTTATTTATTTTATTTTATTTATTTATGTTTATTTTCATTTTATTTTAGGTTTAGGTTTCTTTTAGTTTTATTTTATTTTATTTTATTATTTATTTTTAGGTTTTTAATTAGATTTTTTTTATTTTTTGGTTTATTTGGTTTTTATTTTATTTATGTTGTTTAAATTATTTTAAGTTTAGTTATCTTTATTTATTTTATTTTTAGTCATTTTTATTTTATGTTTTTTATTTTAGTTTAAGTTTAGGTTTTTTGTTTTTTATTTTATTTTATTTCATTATTTTGTTTAGGTTTTTTTTTATATATTTTTTATTTTAGGTTTTATTTTTAGTTAGATGGTTTTTTATGGAAGGTTTGTTGGTTAGGTTTTAGGTTTTTAGTGGTTAGGACTGGGGGTTTAGTATTTTAGTTTTAGCTTTAGGATTTAGGTTTTAGGGTTTAGGGTTATCTTGAGGTTTAGAGTTTTTTTAAAAAAAAATTAAGTAAACTAATAGTTTTAGTTTATTTATTTTAGTATATTTTACATTTTATATTTTATTTATGTTTATTTTAATTTTTATTTAGTTTAGGTTATTATTTTAGTTTTTTTATTTTGGTTTATTTTAGGTTTAGGTTCACGCTAGTTTATTTTTAGTTGAGTTTTATTTTATTTTATTTTTTTAGTTTAGGTTTTATTATTTATTTTAGTTTAGTTTAGGTTTAGTTTTATTTTATTTTCAAGTTTATGTTTTAGGTTTTATTTTAGGTTTAAAATAAAACTCAACTAAAAAATAAACCTAAGCCTAAAAAATAAACTAAAATAAAAAATCTAAACTAAAATAAATAAACTAAACTAAGTAAAAATTAATATTAAAAATAAATATAAATAAAAAATAAAATAAACTAAAATAAATAAAACGAAGCTAAATAAACTAAATAAACATAAAACTATTGGTTTACTTAATTTTTTAAAAAAAACCCCAATACCTTAAGCTAACCCTAAACCCTAAACCCTAAACCCTAAACCCTAAAAAACCCTAAATCCTAAAGCCTAAACACTAAACCCTAAAACCTAAACTCTAATCCCTAACCCCCCTAAACCCTAAAACCTTAAACCTTAAAACCCTAAACCCTAAACCCAAACCAAAAAAACCTAAAAACCTAAACTAAAGTAAATCAAAGCTAAAAATAAAATATATAAAAAAAACCTAAACCTAAATAAAATAAAATAAAATTTTAAATTAAAACCTAAACCTAAAAATTAAAAAAAACTAATAAAAATAAGCTAAAATTAAAAAAACCTAACTAAACTTAAAAAGAAAATAAACCTAAGAATAAAAACATAAATAAAGTAAAAACTAAAGGTAAAATAAAAAAAAAAAACCAATAAAAATAAAATAAAATTAAAAACCTAAACCTAAAATAAAAAAAAAACCTAAACCCTAAACTAAAAAAACCTAAACCTAAAATAAAATTAATAAAATAAAATAAACCTATACCTAAACTAAAGTAAATAAAACCTAAACCTAAACCTTAAATAAACTAAACCTAAACCATAAACTAAATAAAATAAAATAAAATAAAAATAAACCTAAACCTAAACTAAAACATAAAACCTACAAATAAACCTAAATAAAAACCTAAAACCTAAACATAAAAAATAAAATAAAAATCTAAACTGAAACCTAAAAATAAAAAATAAACCTAAAACTATAAAATAAAATAAAAATAAAACTAAACTAAAAAATAAACATAAACCTAACCCTAAACCTAAAAAATAAACTAAAATAAATAAACATAAAATAAATAAACTAAACTAAATAAAAATAAAAAAGAAGCCTAAATAACAATGTAAATAAACTAAATAAACCTAAACCTACTAGTTTACTTGATTTTAAAAAAAACCCTAAATTAACCCTAAAACCTAAACCCTAAAACTAAAAAACCCTAAATTAACCCTAAACACTAAACCCTAAACCTAAAACCCTAAACCATAAACCTTAAACTTTAAACTATAAACTAACCCTAAACCCTAAACCCAAAACTCTAAACCTTAAGCCCTAAACCCAAAACCCTAAACCCTATACCTTAAACCCTAAACCCTAAACCCTAAAGAATAAACAGTAAACCTTAAACCATAACCCTAAGATAACCCTAAACCCTAAACCCTAAATACTAAGCCCTAAACCCTAACCCTAAAGCCTAAACCTTAAAATAAACCCTAGAACCCTAAACCCTAAAATCGTAAATCTTAAACCCTAAACCCTAAACCCTAAACCCAAAACCCTAAACCCTAAAACCTAACCTAAACCTAAACTAAAAAAATCCTAAAAATAAAATAAATAAAATACCTAAACCTAAATAAAATAAAAAAATAAAATAAAATAAAAACCTAAACATAAAAATAAAATTAAATTAAAAAATAAACTAAAATAAAATAATGAAAATCCAAAACTAAACTAAAAATAAAATAAACCTAAGAATAAAAAACCTAAATAAAATAAAAGCTAAACCTAAAATATAAATAAAATAAACTTAAAGTAAAATAAAATAAAAACTAAATAAAAACCTAAAACTAAAAAATAAACCTAAAAATAATGCCTAAAAATAAATAAAATATAAAACCTAAATCCTAAACTAAAATAAAACCTAAAGAAAAAATAAAAATAAAATAAATAAAATAGAATAAACCTAAACCTAAAATAAACTAAACCTAAACCTAAACCTAAACCTAATCTAAATAAAATAAAATAAACTAAAAATAAACCTAAACCTAAACTAAAAAAACCAAAAAATAAACCTAAAATGAATACTAAAACATAAACCTAAAAAATTAAATAAAATCTTAACTTAAACATAAAAATACAAAATAAAACCTCAACCTAAAAAATAAAATAAAATTAAAACTCAACTAAATAAACCTAAACCAAAAAATATAAACTAAAATAAAGAACCTAAAATAAGAAAATTAACTAAATAAAAATACAAAATAAACCTAAATAAAAAGAAAAAATAAAGTTAACTAAAATAAATAATAAATAAACTCAATATACTAAATAAACCTAAACCTATCGGTTTACTTAATTAAAAAACCCACCCTAAATCCTAAGCCTACAATTCTAAACCCTAACCCTAAACCATAGAAAACCCTAAACCCTAATCACTAAACCCTAAACTCTAATCCCTAAACTAAAAAAAACTAAACCCTAAACATGAAACCCTAACCCTAAACCCTAAACCCTAAAAGCATAAACCCTAAACCCTAAACCTTAAACCCTAAACCCTAAACCCTAAACCCTAAACCCTAACCCTAAACCCTAAACCCTAAACCTAAACCCTAAACTAAACCTAAACCTAAAGTAACTAAATAAATTAGAAAATAAACCTAAACCCTAAAACCTAATAAACATAAACCTAAACTTAAACCTAAGAATGGGCATAACCTTGACAAGAACATCACCACAACAATCTAGATCTGGGTGGAGGCAAAGGCAGAGGCGATTATCGTTGTGGGGATTTGAGGTGCTAGTGAATACAGGTGGTCGGGGGGGTGGTTTGGAGAGGAGCGATGGGTATAGTCATGGTGGTGGCAGAGGGAGAGGTCGGCAATATTATGGTGGATCCTGCTACTCAAGAGGTCGTGTTTCTAATGGGAACCGGAGAAACTAAATGACCGACATGCTTATGGAACTGTCTTTATAGTAGAGATATAGTTATCTAGATTTTGATTTGCTCTATGCTCATTTTTGATCTATGTCACCACTTGTGTCTTAGAAAACTTGTTACTGTTACTTGAAAAAAAAAAAAAGAAATGTTGAATCTGAATTTGTTCTCTATTAAAAAAACCTTATGCCCTAAACTAAACGTGAAACTTAATCCTAAAACCTAAACCCAATAATTTTTTAAAGCCTTTTGTTGTGCTGGCTGAACCTTTGTTGATCATTTTGGATTGGAATTTATGGTTTTTGTTGGTTGGTGGTTACCTTTGACCACCTTTTGTGTGGTTTTTATCTTCTGATTTACACTTTATCTATGTTTCCTTGATGGTTTCATTTCTAAGCTATTTAGTCATTTGTGGTTGCTCACCTAGTTTGCCTTGGTGACCGCTATTGTTGGGACTTTGGCTTGAGGGATCCTATCTTGTTTTGTTGGCTATTTTCACCAATTAGCATTGGTCCTTGCTTGGCCGGGTACTAGTTTTCCTTAGTTTGGAGCTTGATGGGAATTTGGCTAATGTTGTTGGTATTCGACTTTGTTCTAGCCTCTCTAGTTATTGTGATTAGTCTGTTGTGGTTTTTATTTGGTTTTTGCTGGGTTGCTAGTCAATTTCTTTTTGTTTAATGGTGATGGATCTCAAACTCTATGGACTACTAGCCATGGATGTTTACTTGTATCAGGTATGCTAACTATGATGGCTTTGATGTTACTCACATCTTCTCTCGTTGGTAACATTACATATGATTGTAACCCTCTTTATGAAGTTTGATGCTCTTATGTATTGTTGCCCTTAAGATGATCCTAACTAATCTTGAGCCTTCTCTTCTAAGCTCTCTCCTTTTCCTCTTTATCCTTATCATTTTAGGTATGAATTCCTTTATAGTGTTTTGCAAATTTTTTTTTAAGTTGAACCCATAGGGTAAGGTTGCTACCAACCCAAGTGATGTTGTTGTGTATCTTGCTTATCTTGTTTTTCAAAGGAATCATGAGCTAACTCATCCTTTACTATTTTAAATTTATTTATCTATGCCTTTTTCTTTATGCCTTTTAGGCACAATATTTGCTCTATTATTTTCTTTTCTTTCTAATGTACTTAGATGGTTTAGCTGCTTTAAATTAGAATTTTAGTTTTACCCCTTTAAGGACATTGTCTCTTTTCCTTTATGGTAAAATAACCTTTCCCAAAAAAAAAAACCCTAAATAAACCTTAAACAACTAAACCCTAAAACCCTAAACCCTAAACCCTAAACCCTAAACCCAAAAACCTAAACCCCAAACTCTAAAACCATAAACCCTAAACCTTAAACTAACCCTAAACCCAAAAGCCTAAACACTAAACCCTAAATGAAAAATCCAAAACCCTAACCCTAAACCCTAAAGCATAAAACCTAAAATCCTAAACCCTAAACTTTAAAGCCTAAAGCCTAAACCTGAAACCCTAACCCTAAACCCTAAATCCCAAACTTTAAACCTAAACATAAAGTAACTAAATAAATTAAAAAATAAACCTAAACCCTAAAAACTAATAAACCTAAAATAAAACATAAACCTTAAGAATGGGCAAAACCTTAATGGTAGGAACATCACCCAACTAGCTGCCGATCCATGGAGAGAAGGAGGCTGATTATCAGTGGTGTGGGATTTGAGGTGCAGTGGTGGAGGCTGAGGAGGACTGAGGTTAAGGTCATGGATGAGGGAGGGAATGTTGGAGGATCTCGCCACCAAGAGGTGGGTGGTTCTAATGGTAGATCCGATCTACTTATGGAACTGTGTCTTGTAGAGATTCAAGTTATCTAGGTTTTGATTAGCTTCTATTTTTATTATCTATGTCATCGCCAGTCTTAGAAAACTTGGTGTGTTACTTGGTTGATGAAATCAAAAAGAAGAAATGTTAAATCTAAATTTGTTCTATTAAAAAGAAAACCAAAACCCTAAACCCTAAACAAAAAACTCAACCTTAAACCCTAAACCCTAAACCTACAATCATAAACCCTAAACCCTAAAATGGTAAACCCAAAACCCTAAACGGTACAACCCTAAATCCTAAAACCTAAACCCTAAACCTCAAAGCCTAAACCCTAAACCCTAAACCCTAAAGCCTAAACCTTAAAAACCAGAAAACCTCATCCTAAACTAAATAAAACCTAAAAATAAAATAAATAAAAACATCTAAATCTAAATAAAATGAAAACCTAAACTAAAACCTAAACCTAAATCTAAACCTAAAAATAAAATAAAATAAAAATAAAAACTAAATTAAAATATAATAAATAAAATCCTAAGCTAAACTAAAAAATAAAATAACCCTAAGAATAAAAAGCCTAAATAAAATAAAAACTAAATGTAAAATAAAAATAAAATAAACCTAAAATAAAATAAAATAAAACTCTAAACCTATGAAATAAACCTTGAAATAGTGCCTAAACCCTAAACTAAAAATACCTAAACCAAAAATAAAAATAAAATAAAATAAAATAAACTTAAAACCTAAACTGAAATAAACTAAACTAAAATAACTAAAACTTAAAACTAAAACTAAACTAAATAAAACAAAATATACTAAACATAAATGTAAACCTAAAGTAAAAAAATTAAAACCTAAAAATAAACCTAAAATAAAAACCTAAAACCTAAACCTAAAAAATAAAATAAAAACCTCAACCTAAACCTAAAATAAAAAAAAAATAAACCTAAACCAAAAAATAAAATAAAAATAAATAAAACTCAACTAAGAAATAAACCTAAAATTAAAAATAAACTAAAATAAAGAAACTAACTAAATAAAATAAAAAATAAACCCTAAATAAAAATAAAAAAATTAAATAAACTAAAATAAATAAAATATAATCCAAATAAACCTAAACCTACAAGCCACTTTTTTTTAAAAAAACTATAAACCCTATATCCCAAAACCCCAAACCCTAAACCCTAAACCAAGAACCCTAACCCCTATGCCAAAAAAACCTAAACCAAAACCCTAACCCTAAACCCTAAACCCCAAACCCTAAACCTAAACCTAAAGTAACTAAATAAATTAAAAAATAAACCCAAACCCTAAAACCTAATAAACCTAAACCTAAACCTAAACCCTAAGAATGATATCTCCTTTTGATGGAGGTTGAGATTATTTCTGGTATTGCAGAGATTTACTTGCCCTCTAGTTTTGGTGGCTCTCCTTTGTTGGTCTCCTACTGTTGGTTTTAGGATGGCATGGTGATTGGCGAGCTTACTTATTTGCCTTTTTCCTAGCCTCTTTTTTCTGAGGGTTTATTGGTGGTTGCTTGATGGTTGTGGTTTATTCTAGCCATTTTCTTTTGGTTTTTCTATCCGCATCATTATTGGTTGGACCTGCCATGGGCTTTGTTCCTTCATAGGTCGAGTTTACTCTCCTGAGTCATTACTCCATCTAGTTTTATTCCCTTTTTTTGGTGGTTTTTTGAAGTTTTTTATGGTGTTTTGGTATGGATGGCCCATTGTCTTGTCATTTCTTTCATTGTGGGATGAACCTATATGTGGCTTTGGTTGTTCTTATTTCTATTTCTATTTTTTACACCATGGTCTGGAGGCTTGATATGGTCAGAGCTATGTATTGGTTGGTGGATCAGAATTTTTTCTTTACCCTTTGGTATTTATTTGTTTTGGGTGGTTTTTGGTTATTTCTTGGTTGTTGTCTTGTTTGGTTGGTTTCTTTGTTTGGGATGTTTTGCTGGTTAGTTTCCTATTTAATCCTAATGATAGATACTAGAACTTGGTGAGCTCTTGGTTGTTAGCTATTTAGTTTAATTGAGGTAAGTTGGTTATGAAGGGTGGGATGCTTCCTCTATTATTCTTTTGTCTGGTAGCACCATATGTGATTGTAACCCTTCTTCTGAAGTGTGGATGCTCACATATCCTGTTTCCCCTTGAGATGAATGTGACTGAGCTTAAGCCATATCTAAGATTTTTATCATTTTGTTCCTTTTGTGTATTTAGCTTATCCTCATTTCTAGATGTTTATCTCTATATTAAGTTCTCTATGTGTTTATGTGTTTTGGGGTTGTAGGTGGTTTACATCTCATAGAAGATTTGGGATATAGATGGTTTTGGGCCTTCTTGGAATTTGGTGTTATTTCTTTCTTAATTTTTTACTTTATTTTTTCTTTTGGTTTTTTAATAGGTAGGAAATTTATCTATTTAGGTTAATGATAGCTCTTTGAGTAGTACTTTAGAGATTTATTCCCTTTAAGGACCTTGTATCCCTTTCTTTTTGGCTATAAAATTTCCCACTTTTGATTTTTTTAAAAACCCTAAGAATGGGTAGAACCTTGATGGTAGGAACATTACCATTAACCAGGCTTAGTCTAGTTTTGGTAGTGGAGGTGAAGGAAGAGGTGGCAGTTATCGTAGTTATGATGGGGGATCAAGAGGTGCTAGTTGATATGGAGGTGGTGGTTAGAGCAATGGTGGTTTTGGAGGTGGGAGGAGCGATGAAGGTTACAACCATGGTGGTGAAGGGAGAGATTGGGATGTGATGGTGGATCTGCCTACTTGAGAGGCCAAGGTGGTTTTGATCAAACCGAGAAACTAAAAAGTAACTGATCTTATGGAACTGTCTTTATAGTAGATGATTCTAGTTATCTAGAGTTTTGATCTCCTATGTGTGCTCATATTTTATCTATGTCATTGTGTCTTAGAAAACTTGGTGTGTTACTTGGTTAATGAATTCTAAAAGTAGAAAAGTTCAATCTAAATTTGTTCTCTATTAAAAGAAAATAACTAAAACCCTAAACCATAAATTAAAAACCTAAAAAACCTAAACCTAACTAAAACCTAAACTTAAACCCTAAAACCCTAAACCTAAACCATAAACCCTCTTAAACCCTAAACCCTAACCCTAAAAAAATTAAAACCACTTTTAGGTTTAGTTTAGGTTTAGGTTTAGTTAGGTAGGGTTTTGGGGTTTTGGTTTAGGGTTTAGGGTGGTTTAGGGTTTAGGGGGTTTAGGGTTTAGTTTTGGGGTTTAGGTTTATGGTTTTTTTAAAAAATTAAGTAAACTATTTAGGTTTAGTTTATAGTTTTATTTATTTTAGTTTATTTTATTTTTTTTATTTTTATTTAGGTTTATTTTTATTTTTTAGTTTATTTCTTTTATTTTAGTTTATGTTTTTTATTTTATTTATTTTTTAAATTTATTTTATTTTTCATTTATTTTATTTTATTTTTTAGGTTTATTTTTTTTATTTTAGTGTTTTTATTTTATTTTAGGTTTAGTTTAGGTTTTATTTTAGGTTTATTTTAGGTTTTAATTTTTTAGGTTTAGGTTTATTTTAGTTTATTTTGTTTTATTTAGTTTAGTTTTAGGTTTAGGTTTTATTTATTTTAGTTTATTTTATTTCAGTTTAGTTTTAAGTTTATTATATTTTGTTTATTTTATTTTTATTTTTGGTTTAGGCTTTTTAGTTTAGGGTTTAGGTATTATTTTAGGGTTTTTTTATAGGTTTAGGTTTTTATTTTATTTTATTTTAGGTCTATTTTATTTTATTTTATGTTTATTTTATTTTATTTAGAGTTTTTATTCTTAGGCTTATTTTATTTTTTTTTAGTTTAGCTTAGGATTTTATTTATTATATTTAATTTAGTTTTATTTTATTTTATTTTATTTTTATGTTTAGATTTTAATTTTATTTAGCTTTAGTTTTTTTTTATTTATTTTATTTTTAAGTTTTATTTAGTTTAGGATTAGGTTTTTATGTTTTTAAGGTTTAGGCTTTAGGATTTAGGGTTTAGGGTTTTTGGTTTATGGTTTAGGTTTTGTGGTTTAGGGTTTAGGGTTTAGGTTGTAGGTTTTGTAATTTTGGGTTTTGGGTTTATTTAGGGTTTAAAGTTAGGTTTTAGCTTAGGGTTTGTGGGTTTTTTTGCTTTTTTTAATAGAGAACAAATTTAGATTCAACATTTCTTTTGATTTCATCAACCAAGTAACACACCAAGTTTTCTAAGACACAAATGACATAGATAAAAAATGAGCATGCATAAAGAAATCAAAACCCTAAATAACTTGAACTGCCTCAACCATAGAAAGATAGTTCCATTAGATCGATCATGCTCTTCAATTTCTCCAATTCCCATTAGACCACCCCACCTCTCAGTAGAGATCCACCAACATATCCTGCATCTCTCCCTACCACACTACCATCAGTAACCTCCTTCACTCCTCAAGCCTCCATAACCATCAGCACCTGCAAATCCCACCCCACCACTACGATAATCACAACCTCCACCTTCGCCTCCACCGCCAAATCTAAACTGAGCCTGGTTGACGGTGATGTTCCTACCATTAAGGTTTTTCTCATTCTTAAGGTTTATATTTTGGTTTAGGTTTATTAGGTTTTAAGGTTTAGGTTTATTTTTTAATTTATTTTGTTACTTTAGGTTTAGGTTTAAGGTTTAGGATTTAGGTTTAGGGTTTGGGCTTGTTAGGCTTTAGGCTTTAGGCTTGTGGTTTAGGGTTTAGGATTTTAGATTTTATGCTTTTAGGGTTGGGTTAGATTTAGGTTATTTAGGGTTGCATTTAGGGTTTAGGCTTTTTTTGGGTTAGTTTGGGTTTAGGGTTAATGGTTTTAGAGTTTAGGGTTTAGTTTTGGGTTTAGGGTTTAGGGTTTTAGGGTTTAGGGTTGTGAAAGGTTTAGGATTTAGAGTTTAGGGTTTAGGGTATTTTGTTTTTGGGGAAAGTTATAATTTTATTACCATAAAAGGAAAATAGATAATGTCCTTAAAAGGGGTAAAATTCATTGCTCTGCTACAAGAAACCTAGAGAGCTAAACCCCCATCTAAGTACATTAGAAAAAAAAGAAAATATTGTGCCTAAAAGGCATAAGATAAAAAGGCATAGAGTAAGATAAACAAATCTTGAAAATAGTAAAAGGATGAGTTAGTAGCAGTTCATGATTCCTTTGAAAAAGCAAGATAAGCAAGATCCACAACAACATCACTTGGGTTGACTGAGCAACGACCATACCCTCTGTACAGTTCCAACTTGTAAAAAAAATCTGCAAAACACTATAAAGACAAAATTCATACCTAAAAATGATAAGGATAAAGAGAGGAAAAGGAGACAGCTTAAAAAGAGAAGGCTCAAGATTAGTTAGGATCATCTCAAGGGGCAACAATACATAAGAGCATCCAAACTTCATAAAAGGGTTACAATCGATGTAATGCTACCAACCGTGAGAGAAGATGTGAGTAACATCAATGCCATCATAGTTAGTTACCGATACAAGTAAACATCCAAGGCTAGTAGTCCATAGAGTTTCAGATCCATCACCATTAAATAAAAAGCAACCGACCAGCAACCTGCTAGCAGCCAAACCACCAAATAAAAACCATAATAGACTAATCATAAAACCCTAGAGAGAGGCTAGAACTAAGTCAGAATACCAACAACAACCATTAACTAAATTCCCATCAAAGCTCCAAACTAGGGAAATCATGTACTAACCATCAACAAGCACTAGACCAATGCTAATTAATTAAGAAATAGCCAACAAAACCAAGATAAGAGCCCATAAGCCAAAGTCCCAACAATAAGCAGTCACCAAGGTAAACCAAGGTGAGAAACCACAAATGACTACATAGCTCAGAAATGAAACCATTAATTGAAGGCCAGAAGATAAAACAACCACAAGGGGAAAGGTAGCCATTAAACCAACAAAATCAAAAGTCCAATCTAAAATGATCAACAAAGGCTCAGCCAGCACAACATAAGGCTTTAAAAAATTGTTGGGTTTAGGTTTTAGGATAAAGTTTCAGGTTTTAGTTTAGGGTTTTTGTTTTTTTAATAGAGAACAAATTTAGATTTAATATTTCTTTTTTTTTATTTTATTAACCAAGTAACACAACAAGTTTTCTAAGATAGAAGTGGTGACCTAGATAAAAAATGAGCACGCATAGAGCAAATCAAAAATCCTAGATAACTATAACTATCTCTACTATAAATACATAGTTCCATAAGTAGCAGATCAAATCAGTCGTTCTTTAGTTTCTCCAGTTCCCATTAGAAACCACCTAACCTCTCGACTAGCGGGATCCACCATAATATCCCAGATCTCTCCCTCCACCACCACCATGACTATAACCTCCATCGCTCCTCCCACCTCTATAACCACTCCTGCTCTAACCACCACCTATGTATTCACTAGCACCTCCAGATCCCCACAACCACTGATAAACGCCTCCTCCACCACTAGATATAGACTATGCCCGACGCTGATGTTCCCCGCCATCAAGGTTCTCCCCATTCACGCTTTTAGGTTTAGGTTTATGTTTATTAGGTTTTAGGGTTTAGGTTTATTTTTAATTTATTTAGTTACTTTAGGTTTAGGTTTATGTTTTGGGTTTGGGTTTTGGTTAGGGTTTAGGGTTTAGGGTGGGTTTAAGTAGTATAGTGTTTATGCTTTAGGGTGGTTTAGGATTTAGGTTTGTGGGTTTAGGGTTGGGCCTGGTGTTTAGGGTTTAGGGTTTTTTTACTTTAGTGTTTAGAGTTTAGGTTTAGATTGGGTTTAGGGTTTAAGGTTTAGGGTTTAGCATTAGTAGGATTTAGGGTTTAAGATTTTTCTTTAATTAAGCAACCCAGGTTTAGGTTTATTTAGTATATTTAGTTATTTATTATTTATTTTAGTTAGCTTTATTTTTTATTTTTACTTAGGTTTATTTTATATTTTTATTTAGTTTAGTTTTCTTATTTTAATTTATGTTCTTTATTTTAGTTTATAATTTAGGTTTAGGTTTGGTTTACATTTTAGTTGAGTTTTAATTTTATTTTATTTTAGGTTTAGGTTTTATTTTTATTTTTTTAAGTTTAGGATTTTATTTAATTTTTCTAAGTTTAGGTTTTGTGATTCATTTTAGGTTTATTTTTTGGTTTTATTTTTTTTTTTTAGTTTAGGTTTAGGTTTATTTTTAGTTTATTTTATTTTATTTAGATTAGGTTTAGGTTTAGGTTTAGGTTTAGGTTTATTCTATTTTGTTTATTTTATTTATATTTTTTGCTTTAAGATTTATTTTAGTTTAGGATTTAGGTTTTATATTTTATTTATTTTTAGGCATTATCTTGAGGTTTATTTTTTAGTTTTAGGTTTTTATTTAGTTTTTATTCTATTTTACTTTAATTTTATTTTATTTATATTTTAGGTTTAGCTTTTATTTTAGTTAGGTTTTATTCTTAGGTTTATTTTATTTTTAGTTTATTTTGATTTATTTAATTTTTTTAATTTTATTTTTATGTTTAGGTTTTAAGTATTTTATATTTATTTTGGTGGCATATTTATTTTAGAATTTAGAAGGCCTTGGTTTTAGGGTGTGGTTTGCGCTCAGGGTAGTAGGCCCAGGGTTTAGGATTTATGATCTTCTCAGTTATTATCTTGGGCCCAGTTCAGCTCAGGGCCTGGGATCTAGTGGCCTGGGTCAGCACCCAGGGCTCAGATCTTTCAGTGGTCAGTCAGTGGCTCAGCCTTAGCCGAGCCTGGGGCTCTTTAGAGTCAGTTTAGGGGCCCAGGGCCTGGGTAGGTGGTGAGCCTCAGATCAGTGGCTCAGTGGCCTCAGGGCTCAGGTCAGTTATAGCCTGTAAGGCCCATGGCTAGAGCCAGGGTTTAGCATTGGCTCAGGTCAATATGGTTTAGTCTAGGGTAGGGTCGCCCAGATTTAGGGTTTTTAAATCAAACCCACCAATCAGGTTTATTTAGTCACTTAGTTTATCTTACATTTAGATTTTATTTAGTTTAGTTTATTTATTTTATATTTATTTATTTTAAGGCTTTTATTTTAGTTTATCTTTTAGGTTTAGTAGTAGTTTATTTTATTTTATAGTTTATTTTTATTTTATTTTTATTTTATTTTATCTTGAGGTTTAAGTTTTTTTTATGTTATTTTAGTAGGTTTTGTTATTAGGTTTTTATGTTTTAGTTTTGGCTTTATTTTTAGTTTATTTTATTTTATATTTTATGTTTAGGTTTAGTTTTATTTGCCTAGGTTTTTTTTAAGTTTTATTTATTTTAGTTTAGTTTAGGTTTATTTTAATTTATTAAATTTTTTATTTTAAGTTTGGTTTTAGTTTAGTTTTTTATTTTTTATTTATTTTTAGATTTTATTTTTTTAGTTTAGTTTTATTTATTTTATTTTATTTTTGGTTTTTTTGGTTATTATTTTACCTTTAGTTTTCACTTTATTTATGTTTCTATTCTTAGGTTTAATTTCTTTTTAAGTTTAGTTTAGGTTTTTTTTTTAATTATTTTAGCTAATTTTATTAGTTTTTTTTAATTATTTTTAGGTTTAGGTTTTAGTTTTTCTAATTTTATTAGTTTAAAATTTTATTTTATTTTATTTTATTATTTTATTTAGGTTTAGGTTTTTTTATATTTTTTATTTTTAGCTTTTATTTACTTAGGTTTAGGTTTTGGGTTTAGTATTGTGGTTTTAGGATTAAGGTTTAGGGTTTTAGTGGTAGGGTTTAGTGTTTAGGCTTTAAGATTTAGGGTTTGTGGAGGGTTTAGGGTGGGGTTAGGTATTGGGGTTTTTTTAAAAAAAAAGTCAATAGTGATTTTAGTTTATTTAGTTTATTTAGCTTCTTTTTATTTATTTTCATTTATTTTATTTTATATTTTTATTTATTTTTATTTTTAATTTTATTTAGTATAGTTCATTTATTTTAGTTTAGGTTTTTTATTTTAGTTTATTTTCTAGGTTTAGGTTTACGTTTAGCTTTATTTTTTATTTGAGTTTTTTTCTTTTTTAGGTTTAGGTTTAGGTCTTTATTTAATTTTTTTAGGTTTAGGTTTAGGTTTAAGTTTAGATTTTATTTATTTTAGTTTAGTTTATTTTAGTTTCAATTTAGGTTTATATTATTTTGTTATTTCATTTTTATTTTAGGTTTAGTTATTTTTTTAGTTTAGGGTTTAGATTTTATTTTTTATTTATTTTTAGGTTTTATTTTTTAGGTTTAGGATTTTATTTTGTTTTCATTTTATTTTATTTTTGGTTTATTTTATTTTTATTTTACATTTAGCTTTTATTTTGTTTAAATTTTAAATTCTTAGGTTTCTTTTAGGTTTATTTTAGGTTACTTTAGGTTTTATTTTATTTTGTTTAGTTTATTTTAGTTTAGGTTTAGGTTTATTTTATTTATTTTAGGTTTAGGTCTTTATTTTAGTTTAGGGTTTAGGTTTTATTTTATTTATTTTAACCTTTATTTTAGTTTAATTTTTAGCTTTAGGTTTTTAATTAATTTTTATTTTATTTTATTCTAGGTTTATTTATTTTTTTTATTTTATATTTAGGTTTTATTTTAATTAAATTTTTTATTTTTAGGTTTAATTTATTTTTTAGTTTAGTTTAGGCTTTTGTTTATTTTATTTTAGTTTTGTTTTATTTTATTTTATTTTATTTTAGGTTTAGGTTTAGGTTTCATTTAATTTTATTTATGTTTATTTTATTTATTTTATTTTAGATTTTATTTAGTTTAGGTTTAGGTTTGTGTTTAGTCTCCAATGGTTAGGGTTAGGTTTAGGTGTTGGTAGTGGCAGGAGGTCAGTGGTTGTGGTTTAGGCCCAGGTTTGGTTGGAGGGCTTGTGGTTTAGGGTTTAGGGTTTTAGTAGTTTAGTAGTGTGGTTTAAGGTTTAGGGTTGTGGCATAGAGTTTCTGATTAAGGGTTATTGGTTTTATTTTTTTTATTTTTAAAATTAAGTAAACTTATGTTCATTTAGTTTATTTATTATTTATTTTTTTTATTTTATTTTTAATTTTATTTAGGTTTATTTTTATATTTATTTTATTTTGTTTTTTTATTTTAGGTTTATTTATTTTAGTTCAGGTTGTTTATTTTAGTTCATTCTTTAGGTTTAGCTTTATTTTTTAGTTTAGTTTTATTTTTATTTTATTTTTTATGTTAAGGTTTAATTTTTTATGTTTAGGCTTAGGTGTAAGTTTTTATTTTATTTTTTAAGCTTAGGATTTCAGTTTTTATTTTAGGTTTATCTTTCATAAGTTTAGTTTATTTTAGTTTATTTTAGTTTATTTATTTATGTTTAGGTTTAGTTTAGTTTAGGTTTAGGTTTAGTTTATTTTATGTTTAGGTTTACTTTTATTTATTTTAGTTTAGTTTAGGTTTATTTTTTTTATCTAGTTTATGGTTTAGATTTATTTTATTTATTTTAGGTTTATTTTAGGTTTTTTTATTGAGTTTTTATTTTATTTTATTTTATTTTACATTATTTTATTTTAATTTTACTTTAATTTTATTTTATTTTGGTTTTATTTCATTTAGGTTTTTTATTTATTTTATTTTAGTTTAGTTTTTTTTTTATTTTTATTTTTTTATTTTTTTTCAATTATTTTTTTTTTTTAATTTAGGGTTTAGGGTTTAGTGTTGTAAGTTTAGGGTTACAAGTTTAGGGGTTTAGTTTAGGGTTAATTTTAGGTTCTTAGGGTTGTAACTTTAGGTTTAGGGGGTTTTTTATTTTTTTTATTTTTATTATTTAACAAATTAAATAAACTTGAAGGTTTAGCTTTATTTAGTTTATTTTTTATTTATTTTAGTTTATTTTATTTTTATTTTAGATTAATTTTACTTTTATTTTATTTAGTTTATTTAATTTAAGGCTATTTATTTCAGTTTAGGTTTTTTATTTTAGTTTAATTTTTATGTTTAGGTTTATATTTATGTTTGTTTTTTTTACTTTGTTTTATTTTAATTTTATATTTTAGGTTTAGGTTTTATTTTTATTTTTATGTTTAGGTTTAGGTTTTATTTTATCTTTTAGTTTATTTAGGTATTTATTTTAGGTTTATTTTAGGTTCTTTTTTTATATGTTTAGGTTTAATTTTTATTTTATTTAAATTTTATTTTATGGTTATGCTAGTTTATTTTAGGTTTAGGCTCATTTACTTATTATAGTTTAATTTAAGTTTAGTACAGGTTTAGTGGTTCTTGGTTGTGTAGGTTTTGTGTGGGGATTTGTAGGTTTGTGTTTAGGATTTAGGTCTGTTTGGTTTCTTTTAGGATTTTAGGGGTTTGGGTTTAATGTTTAAGGTTAGGGTTAGGGTTTAGGGTTTAGAGTTTAAGTTTTTGGGTTTAGGGTTTAGGTTTTAAGATTTAGGGTTTAGTATTTAGGGTTTAAGATTTTAGGATTTGGGCGCTAGGGTTTGGGGTTTAGAGTTTTTAGGGATTTGGGTTTAGGGTTTTGGGTTTAAATTTTATGTTTAGGGTTTAGGGTTTTTATTTTTATAATAGAAAATAAATTCATATTCAACATTTCTTCTTTTTTATTTTGCCAACCAACACACTAAATTTTCTAAGACACAAGCGATGACATTGATAAAAAATGAGCACCCATAGAGAAAATCAAAACCTTAGATAGCTAGAACTATCTCTACTATAAAGACAAAGTTTCATAAGTAGAAAATCGGATCAGTCATTCTTAAGTTTCTCTAGTTCTCATCAAAACCACCCCAGCCTCTCAAGTAGCAAGATCCACCATCATATCCCTGATCTACCCCCTCCACCACCACCACGGTTGTAACCTCCGTCGATACTCGTGCTTCCATAACCACCACTGCTCTGACCACCACCTCCATATCCACCAACACCTCCAAATCGCACACCAACACTGTGATAACTTCCTCCTCCGCCTTTGCCTCCACCACTGCTTTTACCGAAGCGGTTAAGATGTTCTTGCCATCAAGGTTATGCTTTGGTTCGTGCTTATTTTATTAGGTTTTAATGATTTAGGATTAATTTTAAATTTATTTATTTAATTTAGGTTAGGTTTAGGGTTTAGGGTTTAGGATTTAGGGTTTAGGGTTTTTTTTAAATTAAGAAAACTGGTAGGTTTAGATTTATTTAGTTTATTTTGTTTATTTTACTTCATTTTATTATTAATTTTTTTTATTTAGTTTATTTTAAATTTTATTTCATTTAGTTTTATTTTAGGTATATTTATTTTAGTTTAGGTTTTTTATTTTAGTTAATATTTTAGATTTAGGTTTATTTTTTTAGCTTAGTTTAATTATTATTTTATTATTTAGTTTAGGGTTTTTTTTATTTTATGTTCTCGCTTTAAATTTTATTTTATCTCTTAGGTATAGGTTTTAGGTTTTATTCTGTGTATTTTGGGTTTATTTTTTTAGTTTAAGTTAGTTTATTTTTTTAGTTTATTTTATTTCACATAATCTGATAGAGGTTTATTTATTTTAGGTTTAGGTTTATGTTTTATTTATTTTAGTTTAGTTTATTTTTGTTTAGGTTTGAGTTTATTTTATTTTGTTTATTTTAGGTTTAGGTTTTTTTAATTTCTCGATTGATTTTTAATTTTTACTTTATTTTAGGTTTTATTTTAGGTTTATCTTTAGGTTTCTTTATTTAGTTTTAATCATCTTTAGAATAGTTTCTATTTTTATATTATTTTATTTTAGGTTTAGTTTATGTTTAGGTTTAGTTTAGGATTTTATTTTATTTTATTTTTTTTATTTTATCTGTTTAAGTTTTTTATTTATTTATTTTTCAATTTTATTTTGTTTAGTTTAGATTTTATTTTCAGTGGTTTGTAGTGGTTTTAGTTTTGGTTTAAGTGGCTCACTGTTAGGTGTTTGTGGTTTAGGATTTTAGAGTTTGGTTGGGTTAGGTTTTAGGGTTTATGATTTAGGTTTGTGGTTTAGTTACTTAGTTTTAGCATTTTTTTAAAATTAAGCAAACCCAGGTTTAGGTTTATTTAGTTTATCTTTTATTTATTTTAGTTTATTTTGTTTTTTATTTTTATTTGGGTTTACTTTTATTCTTATTTTTATTTATGTTTTTAATTTATATTTATTTTATTTTATTTTAGGTTTATTTTATTTTTATTTTAGGTTTATTTTATTTTTATTTTAGATTTATTTTATTTTTATTTTTATTCAGAGGTCTTGTGGCTCAGGGTCATGGCTCAGGGCTCAGGTTTCAAGGTAGGGTAGTGGTCCGTGGCTAATTTAAAGTTATGGTTTTATTTAAATTTTTATTTATTTGTTTAGGGTTTAGGGTGGCTGGCTAGGTTTAGTGGCTCAGTGGCTAAGGGATTTGGCTAGCCTTAGTGGCTTAAGAAAACCGATTGGTTTAGGTTTATTTAGTTTATTTTATATATTTCATTTATTTTATTTTATTTTGATTAAGTTTTATTTCATTTATTTTAATTTATTTATTTTAGGTATTATTTTGTTTTAGTGCAGTTTAGGTTTTTATTTTATTTTTAGGTTTAGGTTTTAGGTTTTATTTTAGGATTTTTGGGTTTATTTTTTTTCTTTTTGCTTTTATCTATATATTATTTTACTATGAGGTTTAGTTTATTTATTTTGGTTGGTTTAGGTTTTATTTATCTTTAGTTTTAGTTAAGGATATGTTATTTTATTTAAAGTTTATATTTTATATTTTAAAATCTTTTAGGTTTAGGTTTTACTTATTATAGTTTAGTTTATTTAAGTTTAGGTTTAGTTTATTTTATTTTATTTTAGTTTATGTTTTCTTTAGTGGTTTTAGGTTTTATATTTTATTTATTTTAGGTTTTATTTTGGTTTAAATTTTATTTAGTTTTATTTTATTTTATTTTAGGTTTATTTCATTTTCTTTAGTTTTAGTTTTAATTATATTTAGGTTTTAATTTTTTTTATTTTAGTTTTATTTAATATATTTTACTTTTAGTTTATTTTTTTTATTTTTCTTTCTTCTTAGTTTAGGTTGTAGTTTATTTTTTTTATTTTATTTTATTTTAAGTTTTATTTAGTTTAGGTTTATGTTTTATTTTATGTTTATCTAGGTTTTATTTTTTTTTATATTTAGTTTAGGTTTATTTTAGTTTATTTTCTTTATTTAGTTTAGTTTTAGTTTAGTTTATTTTATATTGTTTATTATATTTAATTTAGGTTTAGGTTTTTTCTGTATTTAGGTTTTATCTTTTATTTAGTTTATGTGTTTATCTAGTTTAGGTTTTATTTAGTTTTTTATTTTATTTCTTTAGCTCATTATGGTTTATTTTCTTTATCTTACTGCCTAGTTTTACTTCTTTAGGCTTTATTCTTAAGTTTATTATATTTTATCTTTAGTTTAGCCATTATTTATCTTTATCTTTAATTCCATTTTATTACTTTATCTTTATCTATTTTAGCCCAGTTTAGGTTTTCTTCTTTCAGGTTTTATTTAAGGTTTAGAGCCTGGCCCATGGCCTTTAGGCCCAGGCCCAGGTCAGGCTCCCTGGATTTTTAGGTCATTGGGCTTGGGGTTATTGGCCCAGTGGCAGCTTTAGGGTTTAGACGTTTGAGTTTGGTCAGGCTCAGGATTTAGTGGTCTGGGCTTTAGTTTAGGATTTTAGGTTTAGGGCTAGGGTTGGGTAGTGGGTGGCTGGGGTGGTTTAAGTTTTTTGGGTGGTTTAGGTTTTAAGATTTAGGGTTTAGGAGTTTAGAGTTTTTAGGGTTTAGGGTTTAGGGTTTAGGGTTTAAGTTTTATGTTTTGGGTTTAGGGTTTTTATTTTTTTAATAGAAAATAAATTCATATTCAACATTTCTTCTTTTTTGATTTCGCCAACCAACACACTGAATTTTCTAAGACACAAGCGACAACATTGACAAAAAATGAGTACCCATAGAGCAAATCAAAACCTTAGATAGCTAGAACTATCTCTACTATAAAGGCAAAGTTCCATAAGTAGCAAATCGGATGGGCCGTTCTTAAGTTTCTCTAGTTCTCATCAAAACCACCTCGGCCTCTCGAGTAGCAAGATCTACCATCATATCCCCGATCTCTCCCCTCCACCACCACCACGGTTGTAACCTTCGTCGATACTCGTGCCTCCATTACCACCACTGCTCCGACCACCACCTCCATATCCACCAACACCTCCAGATCGCTCACCAACACTGTGATTACTTCCTCCTCCGCCTTTGCCTCCACCACTATTTCTAGACTGAGCTTGGTTGACGAAGATGTTCTTGCCATCAAGGTTATGTCCATGCTTAGGGTTCAGGTTTAGCTTTAGGTTTATTAGATTTTATGATTTAGGATTAATTTTTAATTTATTTATTTACTTTAGGTTAGGTTTAGGGTTTAGGGTTTAGGATTTAGGGTTTAGGGTTTTTTTAAATTAAGAAAACTGGTAGGTTTAGATTTATTTAGTTTATTTTTTGTTTATTTTACTTCATTTTATTATTAATTTTTATTTAGGTTTATTTTAAATTTTTATTTTGTTTAGTTCATTTATTTTAGGTTTATTTATTTTAGTTTAGGTTTTTTATTTTAGTTAATATTTTAGATTTAGGTTTTTTTTTATAGCTTAGATTAATTATTATTTTATTGTTTAGGTTTAAGGTTTATTTTTTATTTTTAGGTTTAAGTTTAAATTTTATTTTATTTTCTTAGGTATAGCTTTTAGGTTTTTATTTCAGGTTTATTTTTGGGTTTTATTTTTTAGTTTAAGTTTAGGTTTATTTTTAGTTTATTTTATTTCAGATAATTTGGGATAGAGGTTTAGTTTATTTTAGGTTTAGGTTTATGTTTTATTTATTTTAGTTTAGTTTATTTTTGTTTAGGTTTGAGTTTATTTTATTTTGTTTATTTTAGGTTTAGGTTTTTTTTAGTTTCTCGATTGATTTTTAATTTTTACTTTATTTTAGGTTTTATTTTTAGGTTTATCTTTAGGTTTAGGTTTTTATTTAGTTTTTATTAATTTAATCTTAGGTTTACTTTATTTTTATTTTATATTTAGCTTTTATTTTTTTTTAGGTTTTTTTTATGTTTCTTTTATTTTTTAGTTTAGATTTTATTTATTTCATTTTAGAATAATTTATATTTTTTTATATTATTTTATTTTTAGGTTTAGGTTTATGTTTGTTTTAGTTTAGGATTTTATTTTATTTTATTTTTTATTTTATCCGTGTTTAAGATTTTTATTTATTTATTTTTAGTTTTATTTTTTGGTTTAGATTTTTAGTTTTAGTTTTAGGGTTTAGAGTTTAGGGTTTAAGTTTTATGGTTAAGTGGCTAGGGTTTAGGTGTGGGTTTAGGGTTTTAGGATTTAGAGTTTAAGGTTTAGGGTTTTAGGGTCATGATTTATTTGGGGTTTGGGTTTACTGCTATAGCATTTTTTTTTTAAATTAAGTAAACCGGTAGCTCGATTTTATTTAGTTTATCTTTTATTTATTTTAGTTTATTTTGTTTTTTATTTTTATTTGGGTTTTCTTTTATTCTTATTTTTCTTTATGTTTTTAACTTATATTTATTTTATTTTATTTTAGGTTTATTTTATTTTTATTTTGTTTATTTATTTTATTTTATTTGGTCAGGTTTTGGGCTGCAGGGTTAAGTGTAGGGCTCAGGGTTTGGCTCAGAGTGGTCCGTGGCTCACGCCTAGGGTGTTAAGGTTTTATTTAAATTTTACATTTATTTGGTTAAGTATTTGGCCTAGGGTGGTGCCCAGGGTAGGGATTAAGGGTAGGGTTTAGGTTTGTGGTGGTAGGTTTTCTTAATTAAAAAAACTGATTTTAGGTTTATTTAGTTTATTTTATTTATTTCATTTATTTTATTTTATTTTGATTAAGTTTTATTTTAATTTTATTTATCTTAGGTATTTTTTATTTTTAAGTGTAGGTTTAGTTTAGTTTATTTTTGGTCTGGGTTTAGGTTTTATTTAGTTTAGCTAGGGATTACGTTATTTTTATTTAAGGTTTTGGTTTTACTTTATATTTATTTTAAATTTGGTTTAGGTCTTATTATAGTTTAGTTTATTTTTAGGTTTAGTTTATTTTATTTTATTTTAGGTTTAGTTAATTTTATTTAGGCTTCTTTCTTCTTTAGTTTATCTTATCTTATTTTATTTTATCTTCTTAGCTCAGGTTTAGGCCAGGCCTAATCCCATGTTTCATTATATTTTATTTTTTTATCTTTATTTTAGTTTAGGTTCTTTTATTTATTTATTTTGTGTCTTTTAATTGGTTAGCTTTTAGCATTTAGGGTTTATCTTGGCTTAGTTTGGCAGTTTTGGGTCCTGGGTGGTCAGGGTCAGGGCTCAGAGGCTTTTGAGCTCAGTGGCCTGGTGCTCAGTGGCTAGGGACTCACTGCCAGGTCCTGTCAGTGGTTTTTTTATTTTTTTACCCATTTATTTAGTTTTGGGGATCAGCTAGGGCTTTAGTTTGGTTTAGGGTTTAGGGTTTAGGGGATTTAGGGTTTAGGATTTAGGTTTTAAGGTTTAGGGTTTTTTTTAATTATAAAACTCATTGATTTAGGTTTATTTAGTTTATTTTTCTTATTTTCTTTTATTTTATTTTTTATTTTTTTAAGATTAAGTTTTTATTTTTTTTAGTTTAGTTTATTTATTTTAGTACACATTTTTTATTTCAGTTTAATTTTTAGGTTTATGTTTAAGTTTCTATTTATTTTTTTAGTTTAGTGACTGTTTTCGGTTCAGGTTTTACTTTTTTATTTTTAGGTGTAGGTTTATGTTTTTATTTTATTTTTTTAGGTTTAGGTTTTAGGTTTTATTTTAGGTTTATTTTAGGTTTTATTTTTTAGTTTAGGTTTGGGTTTATTTTTAGTTTATTTTATTTTATTTAGTTTTTGGTTTAGGTTTAGTTTTATTTAGGTTTAGGTTTATGTTTTATTTATTTTTGTTTACTTTCTTTTTGTTTAAGTTTAGGTTTATTTTATTTTATTTATTTTATATTTAGGATTTCTCTATTTTAATTTATGGTTTAGGTTTTATTTTTTATTTATTTTTTTATTTTCTTTTCAGATTTATTTTTTAGGTTTAGGTTTTTATTTAGTTTCTATTTTAGGTTCTTATGTTTAGTTTATATTTTATTTAGGTTTATTTATTTTAGGTTTGTTTTATTTTTTTGTTTAAAATTTTATTTATTTATTTTAGTTTAGTTTTATTTTATTTTATTTTAATTTAGTTTAGGTTAGGTTTAGATTTAGCTAGGTTAACATTCAAATTTTAAATTAATTTTTATATTTTATTTAGGTTATATTTTTTATTATTTTATTTTATTTTATTTAGGTTAAGTTTAAGTTTAAGGCCTAGTGGTCAGTGGTAAAGTTTAGTGGTTTAGGCTCAGTTCAGTGGCTATGATCAGGGTTTAGGTTTATGGTAGGGTCAGTTTTTTGGAGTGGTTTGGTCTGGGTTTTATTTTTATTTATTATTTATTTAGGTTTAGCCTAGATTTAGTTGTAGTGGTCAGGGTTGTGGATTTAGGTCAGGGTAGTGTGGGATCAGTGCCAAGGGCTCACCAGTTTATGGTCTGGGTTTAAAGTTTAGGGTTGTAGGTTTAGGGTTAGTTTTATGGTTTAGAGTTTTGTTGTAGGGAATTTTTTTATTTTTTTAATTTTTTAATTTTTTTTTAAATTAAGTAAACTCATAGGTTTAAGTTTATTGAATTAATTTTTTTTATTTTAGTTTATTTTATTTTATTTTATTTATTTTGATTTTAGTTTATTTTTATTTTTATTTAGTTTAGTTTATTTAATTTAGGTTTATTTATTTTAGTTTAGTTTATTTTTTAATTTATTTTGAGGTTTAGGTTTATGTTTATTTTATACTTTAGTTTCATTTTTATTTTATTTTTTATGTTTAGGTTTTTTTTTTTTTTTAGGTTTTATTTTATAGGTTTAGGTTTTTATTTAGTTTTTATTTTATTTTATGCTGGATTTTTTTTCATTTTTATTTTTGGTTTAGTTTTTTATTTAATTTAGGTTTTTTTATTTTTTATTTTAGTTAAGGTTTATTTTATTTTAGTTTATATTTTATTTTATTTTCTTCTTTGGGTTTAGTTTAGGTTAGTTATGTTTATGTTTACTATATATTTTTATTTTATTTAGGTTTATGTTTTTTATTTTATTTTAGGTTTTATTTAGTTTACTTTAGGTTTATTTTAGTTTAGGGTTTACATTTAGTTTATTTTAGGTTTTATTTAAGTTTTATTAATAGTCTAGTTTATTTTAGTCTTTTAAGTTTATTTTATTTTATTTATTTTATTTTATTTTAGGTTTAGTATTTTTCTTCCTGTGATTTGTATTATTTTTATTTATTTTATGTTTTATTTTTAAGTTTATTTTTAGGTTTAGGTTTTATTTAGTTTTATTTTACTTTATTTTAGGTTTATTTTATGTTTATTTCAATTTATTTTGCATTTTTTATTTTATCTTTTAATCTTAGGTTTATTTTATTTTTTATTAGCTTTTTATTTCTACATTATTTTAATTTATTTATTATATTATTTTATCTTTATCTAGCCAGGCTCAGTTTTATTTCTTTTTATAGGTCTTTAGTTATATCAGGTTTTTGTTAGTGGCCTAGTTCTGGGGCCCAGGATCTTGGCCTGTGGTCTTGTGGCTGTGCTTGTGGCCTGAGCCCAGGTTTGGGCTCAGTGGCCCAGGGCCTTAAGTGGTATTTCATGGTTTAGGCCAGTTTCAGTGGTCACCATGGTTTAGTGTCCCAGTCTTTAAAGCCCAGTTTATGCTTTATTTTGGGAGGATCTGGGATTTATATGGTTTGTGTAGGTTTGTGGTTTAAGGAGTTTGGGGTCAGGTCAGGTTGTGGGTTTAGGTTGGGATTTAAGGTTTAGGGTTTTGGGTTTAGAGTTTAGGGTTTAGGGTTGTAGGTTTAACATTTAGGCCTTAGGTTTTAGGGTTTAGGGTTTAGGGTTTAAGTTTTTAGGGTTTAAGGTTTTTAGGGTTTAGGATTTCGAGTTTAGGTTTTAGGCTTTAGGTTTAGGGTTTAGGGTTTTTGTTTTATTATTTTTAATAGAGAACAAATTTAGAGTCAACATTTCTTCTTTTTGATTTCATCAACCAAGTAACAAACTAAGTTTTTTAAGAAACAAGTGAGGACATAGATAAAAAATGAGCACACATAGAGCAAATCAAAAACCCTAGATAACTAGAATTTTCTCTACTGAAAAGACACAGTTCCATAAGAATCGAATAGGTCATTCTCCAATTTCTCCATGTCCCATCAGAACCACCTCGGCATCTCGAGTAGTGGGATCCACCATCATATCCCCGATCTCTCCCCTCCGCCACTACCACGGTTGTAACCTCCGTCACTCCTCCTACCTCCATGACCACCATTACCCGGACCACCACCTCCATATCCACCAGCACCTCTAGATCCCCCACCATACTACAATAATCGTGGCCCCCACCATCGAATCTGGACCGATCCTAGTTAACAGTGATGCTTTGGATGTCAAGGTTCTGCCTATTCTTAGGGTTTATGTTTAGGTTTAGGTTTATTTGGTTTTAAGCTTTAGGATTATTTTTATTTTATTTAGTTACTTTAGGTTAGGTTTAGGGTTTTTTTTAATTAAGAAAATCAAGATAGGTTTGTTTAGTTAATTTTTTTATTTATTTTAGTTTATTTTATTTTTGTATTTTTATTTAGGTTTAGTTTTTATTTTTATTTAGTTTATTTGTTTATTTTAGATTTATTTCATTTAGTTTAGGTTTTTATTTTAGTATATTTTTTAGGTTTATGGTTAGGCTAATGTTTTCTCAGTTTACTTTTAATTTTATTTCAGTTTTCGAGTTTAGGTTTTATTTTTATTTTTTGGTTTAGGTTTAGGTTTTTATTTTATTTTTTTAGGTTTAGCTTTTAGGTTTTCATTTTAGGTTTATTTTAGGTTTTATTTTTTTATTTAGGTTTAAGATTATTTTAGTTTGTTTTATTTTATTTAGTTTAGTGGTTTTAGTTTAGTTTATTTTAGATTTAGGTTTTGGTTTTATTTGTTTAGTTTAGTTTATTTTATATTTGTTTAGGTCTATTTTATTTTGTTTATTTTAGTTAGTTTTTTTTTTAGTTTATGGTTTGGGTTTTATTTTTATTTATTTTAAGTTTTATTTTAAATTTATCTTTTAGGTTTAGGTTTTATTTAGTTTTATTTTATTTTATTTTAGTTTATTTGATTTTGATTTTCATTTTAGTTTTATTTTATTTAGGTTTTATTTTTTTTAGGATTCTTTTATTTTTTAGTTTAATTTACATTTTATTTATTTTATTTTATTTACTCTTATTTTTATATATTATTTTTGTTTTGGTTTAGGTTTTATTTTATTTTATTTTTTTTTTATTTTATTTAGATTTAAGTTTTATTTATTTTGTTTTTAGGATTTTTTGTAGTTTGCTTAGCTTTTTAATGGTTTAGGGTTTAGGTGTGGTGTTTAGGGTTTCTGGGTTTGGGTTTAGGGGTTTTGTTGTTTAGCATTTGTTTAGGGTTTTTTTTTTAAATTTTGTAAACCAGTAGTTTTAGGTTTATTCATTTTATTTTTATATTTTAGTTTATTTCATTTTATTTTATTTAGGTTTATTTTACTTTTATTTTTATTTATTTTATTTTATTTTATTTTAGGTTCATTTTATTTTTATTTTAGGTATAGTTTTATTTTATTTAGGTTTTATTTTATTTTTTTTAGTTTAGTTTTATATATTATATTTTAGTTTAGTTTTATTTTATTTTATTTTCTTTTAGGTTTATGTTTAAGTTTTGGTTTTAATTTATGTTTTATTTTATTTGGTTTTTTAATTTATTGTATTCTTAGGTTTTATTTAGTTTAGGTTTTGATTTTAGCTTTTTTTAGGGTTTAGTTTGGGTTGGGTTAGGTTTAGTTTAGTTTATGCTTTAGGTTTAGGTTTTAGGTTTAGGTTAGGGTTTATTATTTAGGGTTTTATGGTTTAGTGTTTAGGGTTTATGGTTTCAGGTTTTTAGTGTTTGGGGTTTAGGTTTTAGGTTTAGGGTTTTTGGTTTTTATTTTTTTTAGTAAAGAACAAATTTAGATTCAACATTTCATCAACCAAGTAACTCACCAAGTTTTTTAAGACACAAGTTGCAATATAGATAAAAAATGAGCATGCATAGAGCAGATCAAAACAATAGATAATTAGAACCATCTATATTATAAAGACAGAGTTCTATTGGCAGCAGATTGGATCGACCGTTCTTCAATTTCTCTAATTCCTATCAGAACAACCCTAACCTATCGAGTAGTGGGATCCACCATCATATCCCCGATCTCTCCCTGGGCCACCACCACGCCTGTAACCTCGGTCGCTCCTCCCACCTCCATAAGCACCACTGTTCCTACCACCACCTCCATATCCACCAGCACCTCCATATCCGCCACCACCACTACAATAACTGCTGCCTCTGCCTTTGCCTCCACCGTTAGATCTAGACTAACTTGGTTGATGGTGATGTTCCAACCATCAAGGTTCTTCCCATTCTTAGAGTTTAGTTTAGTTTAGGTTTATTTTAGGTTTAGGTTTATTTTAAATTTATTTAGTTACTTTAGTTAGGTTGGGTTTAGTTTTAGGCTTAGGTTTAGTAGGGGGTTTTAGGTTTATGCTTTTAAGGTTGAGGGTTTAGGTTAGGTTTAGGGTTTGTGGATTTAGGGTTTAGGGTCAGAGGTTTTGGTTAGTGTTTGGGGTTTGGTTTAGGTTTAGGATTTAGGTTTAAGATTTTTAAAATTAAGTAAACTTTGGTTTTGGTTTATTTAGTTTTAGTTTATTTTTATTTTATTTTATTTTATTTAGTTTAGTTTATTTTATTTATTTTATTTAGTTTTTATTTTAGTTTTTTTTAGTAGGTTTATGTTTATTTTAGTTTATTTTTATTTTATTTTCTTTTTAAGTTTAGGTTTAGGTTTAGTTTAGGTTTTATTTTATTTTATTTTTTTAATTTTGTTTTGGTTTTCTTAAATATTTTATTTTAGTTTTATTTATTTAGGTTTAGTTTAGTGTGGTAGGTTTATTATGGTTTTGGGTAG
This sequence comes from Cymbidium sinense, assembly GCA_021442155.1. Classification (NCBI taxonomy): domain Eukaryota; kingdom Viridiplantae; phylum Streptophyta; class Magnoliopsida; order Asparagales; family Orchidaceae; genus Cymbidium; species Cymbidium sinense. The sequence continues at coordinate 382,997 of JAKCPB010001153.1, read as the reverse complement.
GTTTAGGTCAGTTGAGTCAGTGGTTTAGGGTTTTAGTGTTTTGTGGTTTAGGGTTTAGGTTTGTGGTTGTGGTTTGTTTTTTTTTTAAAATTCAAACCCATAAGTTTAGGTTTATTTAGTTTTTATTTATTTATTTTAGTTTAATTTATTTTATTTTATTTATTATTTTTAATTTTATTTAGTTTAATTTTATTTATTTAGTTTTTTTTTTATTTTAGTTTATTTTTATGTTAGTTTTTTAGTTTAGGTTTATTTTTTAGTTGAGTTTTTTTTATTTTTTTATTTTTAAGTTTAAGTTTTATTTTTTTTGTTAAGGTTTTAGGTTTTATTTTAGGTTTATTTTTAGCTTTATTTTTAGTTTAGATTTAAGTTTATTTTTTATTTTATTTTTATTTTATTTAGTTTAAGTTTTTATTTGTTTAGTTTATTTTAGTTTAGGTTTAGGTTTATTTTATTTTGTTTATTTTATTTTTATTAGATTTAGATTTTTTTTTAGTTGGTTTATGTTTTATTTTTATTTATTCTTAGGTTTTTTTTTATTTTAGGTTTAGGATTTTATTTAGTTATTATTTTATTTTATTTTATTTTTTAGTTTATTTTATTTTATTTTTTATATAGCTATTATTTTATTTAGGTTTTTTTATTCAAGGTTTATTTTATGTTTTATTTATTTTAGTTTAGTTTATTTTAAATTTAGGTTTAGGTTTATTTTATTTTGTTTATTTTAGGTTTATTTTTAGTTTAGGATTAGGTTTTAATTTTATTTATTTTAGGTTTTATTTTTAGGTTTATTTTAGGTTTTTTTATTTAGTTTTTATTTTTTTTTTATTTTATTTTATTTTACATTTAGGTTTTATTTAGGTTTCTTATTTTTTATGTTTATTTTATTTTTAGTTTAGTTTTATTTATTTTATTTTAGTTTAGTTTTGGTTTTATTTTTTTTATTTTACTTTTAGTTTAGGTTTAGGTTTTAGTGTTTTATTTTATTTTATTTTATTTAGGTTTAGGTTTTTATTTATTTTATTTTGGTTTTATTTAATTTATGTTTAGTTTTTAGTTTTGGTTTAGGTTTAGGGTTTAGGATTAGTACAAGGTTTTGGTGGGGTTGGGTTTGTGGATTAAGGTTTTCTTATTTTATTTTTGGGTTTGGTTTAGGGTTTAGGTTTGTGGGTTTAGGGTTTAGGTTTATTTTGGGTTTATGATTTGTTATGGTTTAGTGGTTTAGGTTTAGTGTTTATGTTTTAGGTTTAGGGTTCAAGTTTTAGTTTAGAGTTTTAGTTTTTTGGAAACAAATGATTCACATTTCTTCTTTTGATTTAATCAAGTAACACACAAATTTTCTAAGACATGTTTATGACATAGATAAAAAATGAGCACTCATAATGAAAATCAAAAACCTTAGATAACTAGAATCGTATATACTATAAAGACATGGTTCCATAAGCAGCAAATCGAATCAACCATTTTTCAATTTCTCCAGCTTCCCAATAAACATCCACCTCTCGAGTAGGTAATCCACCATCATTTCCCCAATCTCTCTCTCTGCCACCACCATGGCTGTAACCTTCATCAGTCCTCCCGCTTTCATAACCACCATTGCTCCGACCACCACCTCCATATCCACTAGAACCTCCAGATCCCCCACGATCACATCCATCTTCGCCTCCACCTCCAGATCTAGACTGAGCTGGGTGATGTTCTCGCCAAGTTTCGCCCATCTTAGGTTTAGGTTTTAGTTTATTAAGTTTTGATTTTACTTTTAAATTTATTTAGTTACTTTCTGGTAGGTTTAGGTTTGGGGTAGTTTAGGTTTAGGAGGGTTTGTGGTTTAGGGTTTGGGGTTTGGGGTTTGGGTTTAGGGTTTAGGGTTTAGGGTGTGGTAGGTTTTAGGGTTAGGTTGTTTTAGGTTTAAGATGGGGGTTTATGGATTTTTTTAAATAAGTAAACCAGGGGTATTTAGTTTATTTTTATTTATTTTAGTTTATTTTATTTATTATTTTATTTTATTTTTTTTATTTTATTTTATTTTTAGGTTTATTTATTTTAGTTTAGTTATTTTAGTTTTTATTTTTAGTTTAGGTTTATTTATTTTTTAGTTTATTTTATTATATCTTTAGTTTTAGTTTTATTTTATTTTAGGTTTATGTTTAGGTTTTATTTTATTTCTTTAGGTTTAGGTTTTAGGTTTTATTTTAGGTTTAGGTTTATTTATTATTTTATTTATTTAGTCTAGTTTAGTTTAGTTTATTTTAGGTTAGTTTAGGTTTATTTATTAGTTTAGGTTTAGGTTTAGTTTATTTTATTTTTTAGTTTGGTAGGGTTTAGGTTTTAGTTTTATTTATTTTAGGTTTATTTTAGTTTTATTTAGTTTTATTATATTTTAGTTTATTTATTTTTATTTTTTTAGTTTTATTATATTTAGGTTTTATTTTTTATTTTTTTATTTATTCTTTTAGTTTAGTTTAATTTTATTTTATTCTTTAGTTTAGTTTAGGTTTTAGTTTTATTTTATTTTATTTTATTTTAATTTCATTTAGATTTTATTTATTTTATTTTGGATTTATTTAGTTTAGCTTTTTAACTTAGTTAGGTGGTTTGGGGTTTATAGCTCAGGTTTAGGGTGGGTGGTAAAGTTTAGGGTAGGGTGTGGTAGATTAGGGTTTTATTTTTTTATTTTTTTAGTATATTATTTTAGTTTAGGGTTGGGTTCATTTAAGTTAGGATTTAGGATTTAGAGATTTATGATATAGTGTAGGGTTTATGTTTATTTTAAAAAATTAAGAAAACTGATGGTTTAAGTTTTAGTTTATTTTATTTATTTTAGTTATTTTATTATTTATTTTATTCAAGTTTATTTTTATTTTATTTTATTTAGTTATTTTATTTATTTTATTTTAGTTACAATTTTTTATTTCAATTATTTTTTTTTAGGTTTATTTTATTGTTGGGTTTATTTTTGTTTATTTTAGTTTAGGTTTGATTAGTTTAATTTGGTTTAGGTTTAGATTTTTATTTTAGTTTAGTTTAGGTTTATTTCATTTATTTATTTTAGGTTTAGGTTTTTTGAGTTTATGGTTTATGTTATATTTTATTTATTTTTTAGGTTTATTTTTTTATAGATTTTATTTTTATTTTATTTTATTTTAGGTTTATTTTATTTTTATCTTACATTTAGTTTTTCTTTTAGGTTTTATTTATTTTATTTTTTTTTATGTTTTTATTTATTTTATTTTAGTTTAGTTTATTTTATTTTATTTTATTAGTAGTAGTAGGTTTATTTAGGTTTAATTTAATATTTATTATCTAATTTTATTTTATTTTAGTTTTTTTTTTTATTTATTTTATTTTTTATATTTAGGTATTTGTGTGGTTTTAGTTTAGTGGGCTTAGTGGTTAGTTTTATTCTGTGGCTGGCCTAGGGTTTAGGGTTTTAGGGCTCAGAGCTCAGTGGCCTAGGCTTGGCAGAGTTTAGGGCCTAGGGTCATAGCCAAGAGTTTAGTTTTATTTTGTGGTTTGGGTTTAGGGTTAAGGTTTTTTTTTAATTATTTTTTTTCATTTTTTTATTTAGGGTTTAGTTTAATTTAGTGTTTCATTTTTAGGATTGTAGTTTAAGATTTGTGGTTTAGGTTTGGGTTCATTTTAGGTTTAGGTTTATTTTTTTAATTGCAAACCAAGAGGTTCAGTTTATTTAGTTTATTTTATTTTATTTTAATTTTTATTTTTATTTTTATTTAGTTTAGTTTATTTTAATTTTAGGATTATTTATTTTAGCTTTTTTTATTTTAGTAGTTTAGTTTATGTTTGTTTTTTTTTACCTTAGTTTTATTTTTATTTTTATTTTTTTACGAGGTTTATTTTTATTTTTTATGTTTAGTTTAGTTTCTTTATTTTTTAGTTTAGGTTTAGTTTTTTTATTTAGTTTTAATTTTTATTTATTTTGGTTTGTTTTATTTTATAGTTTAGGTTTAGTTTATTTTAGGTTTATTTAGGTTTCATTTATTTTAGTTTAGTTTATTTTAGTTTAGTTTAGTTTATTTTATTTTATTTTAGTTTAGGTTTTATTTTTTTTATTTTTGGTTTAGTTTTATTTTAGTTTAGGTATTTATTTAGTTTTATTTTATTTTATTTTAGTTTTATTTCATTAATTTTAGTTTTTTATTTATTTAGTTTATTTTATTTTAGTTTTATTTTATTTTTATTTTATTTTTTTGGGTTTAGTTTTAGGTTTAGTTTAGTTCATGCTTATTATTATTATTTATTTAGTTTAGTTTTTTTATTTATCTGGTTAGGTTTTAGTATTTATTTATTTTTAGGATTATTTTTAGTTTAGTTTTTTTTTTATTTATTTATTTTATTTTTAAGTTTATTTTATTTTATTTAAGTTTATTTTTATTTTTTTTAGGTTTTATTTTAGGTTTATTTTATTTTTTAGTTTAGTTTATTTTATTTATTTTATTTTAATTTATTTTATAATTTATTTATTTTTATTTATTTAGTTTTTATTTTATTTTATTTTTATATTTTATTTTTTAATTTTATTTTTTATTTTTGTTAGTTTAGGTTTTATTTGTTTTATTTTATGTTTTATTTAGTTTAGTGTTTAGGTTTTAGGTTTTGTGGATTTAGGTTGGTTTTAAAGCTCAGGTTTTAGGGTTTAGTTTAGTGTTTAGGGTTTTGTGTCAGTTTAGGTTTAGGGTTTTGGGTTTATGTTTAGGCTTTAGTTTAGGTTTTATTTTAGGTTTAAACTAGGTTTAAAGTTAGTTTAGGGTTTAACATTTAGCAGGGGGTTTAGTGTGGTTTAGGTTTTAGGTTTTAGGTTTGGTTTAGTTTTACTGTTTGGTTTATGGTTTAGTTTAGTGGTTTAGGTTGTGGTTGGGTTTTAGGGTTTAGTTTAGGATTAGGGGTTTAGGTTTAGGTCTAAACCCTAAACCCTAAACCATAAACCCTAAATCCTAAAATCTAAAACACTAAACCTTAAACCTTAAAACCCTAAATCGTAAACCCTAAACCCTAAATCCTAAAATTTACAACCCTAAACCATAAACCTCAAACCCTAAACCTTAAACTAACCCTAAACCCTAAATAAACCCTTAACCCTCAACCCTAAACTAACCCTAAACCCTCAGAATGGGAAGAACCTTGATGGGAGGAACATCATTGTCAACTAGCCTCACTAAATCGATTGGAGGCAAAGGCGAGGCGACATCGCAAGAAGGGTGGGGATCTGAGGTGATGGTGGATATGGAGGTGGTGTGAGCAAGGTGGTTATGGAGGCGTGAGGAGTGACAGAGGTTATAATGGTGGTGGTGGCGGAGGGAGAGATCGGGATATGATGATCCCACCGTCAAGAGGCTGGTTGTTCCATGGGAACTAGAGAAATCAAGAATGACCACCCGACCGCTACTTATGGAACTATCTTTACAAGTAGAGATGGTTCAACTTATCTAGGGTTTTGATTTGCTCTATGGGTGCTCATTTTTATCTATCACCTTGTGTCTTAGAAAAGTTGGGATGCTACTTGGTTGATGAAATTGAAAAGAATAAATGTTGAATCTGAATTTGTTCTCTATTAAAAAATCTTAAATCTTAAACCTTAAACCCTAAACCCTAAATCCTAAACTAAAACATAAACCCTAAACCTATAACTTAAACCTTAAACCCTAAACCCTAAATCCTAAACCCTAAAAACCCTAAACTCTAAACACTAAACACTAAACCCAAACCTAAACTAAAAACCCTAAACCCAAATTCTAAATCCTAAACCCTAAACCCTAAACCCTAAAAAACCTAAAACCATAAACCTAAACCTAAACCCTAAAACCATAAACCCTAAACCCAAAATACTAAACCCTAAACCCTAAACCTAAACCATAAACCCTAAACCTTAAACTAACCCTAAACCCTAAACCATAAACCTTGAATAAAGTTTTCATTAGGAGTAGATCTAAAGAATGACCTAATCCTAACATAGTTAAGGTAGCTAAAGAAAATGTCTTCGAAAGACTTTCCCTTGATTGTTAGTGATTTGAATAATATAAACCCTAACCCTAAATCATATTATATTACCATATATTAGTATAATGTAGCATCATATATTTGAGCATATATTGATGTGTTTTTTGGATGTTATAAGATGTTTTAAAATGTTTTAGTATATTATGGTATTATTCCCTATAGTCTATATTAATATAAATCATAATAATATTTAATTAATAAATCGATGATGATGAAATTTATTAAATTTGAAGTGGGAATTAGGTTGTAGTACCAAAAGTGTGCTACGCCACTTGTAGTTTAAAAAAGTAAGATTTTATGTTCAAAATAAATATTAGATGTTGTAGCTTAGTATAGCATCATATATCATAATATATTATCGCATTTTAAATTCTTTCAAGATTTTACAATCATGCAGAGCCTACACTAGCATTATTTATAAAAATGTTTATTTAGACTTTAAAATGGTGAAATTTGGCCAAATTCGTAATAGGTAGAGCATGGCATCATAATATATTATTTTAATTTAAAATTTGTAAGTGATATGATTAAAATATATAGTTTTTTATTGTTTAGACTAATTTTATGATTTTTTATCTTAAGCAATCCCTTGTGATGTGATATGCAACATAATATAATATAATATGTTTGAGTATTATGATATAAGATGCCATAACATAGTGTAGCATCACGCATTATAACATACTTTTGTGTATTACTACTTGTTGTTTAGCATATTTTAGTATCTTATAGTATGATGTAGTAGAGTTTGTACTAGTATAATTCATAAAAATACTAATTTATAGGCTAAGATGATGGCATTTGGCCAAATTTAAGGTAAGATTTAAGGAACATCATTGGGGTGTGCTATGTCATTTAATCAAAAGAATGGAATTTTGCATCCAAAATAAATGTTCTTTTTTCAACCAAATTTTATAATTTTTTTTGCTTAAAGTGATTCATTTTAAGGTGTAATGTAAGATAATATATTATATGAAAGCATACTAAAATATAATGTACATAACAATATAACTTCACATATATATGAATGTGGTGGTGTGTTACTAAATGTTATTGTATATTTTAGTATGTTTTACTTTTGTTATAATACATTGGGTAAAAACTCAATTTGAAGGTTGAGATGGAAGAATTTGGCCAAATTCATGGCACACGCCAAGAAGGAACACCAAAATTATGCTATTTTGTACCATTTCTAATAGAAAAATAACAATTTTACATCCAAAATGAACATTATTCATATATTAAGAAAATTTTGTTATTTGTTCCTTTTAAGTGATTCTAATGAGGTGTAATGTTAGATAATATATTATATTATAGCAAATTATAATATAACATCATCATATATATATAATATAATATAGTGTTTTATTCACACTATAATATGTTTAGCATGATATTGTATAGTTAGTTTGTGACCATCACAAATCATAAAATGTTGATTACAATGTTAAGATGATGTAATTTGAAGAAATACATTGTTAGGCTTTTGGTTGAAGTATTAAAGGTGTACATAAGAGAAGAAATAAGATTTGATGAGAATTCCATGTCAAGGACATGGAGGGAGCTGCTAGGTAATGCAATGTACATGACATGTGAGGGTTTATGTTGAGGGCATAGAAGAAGAAAATCTATTGGGGATAAGGTTTGATTTGATTTGATTATATGATTTGAGGAAGATCCGCTAGGGATAAGAATCTATAATCCACCGAGGATTAAGATTGAATCAACTTTAATTTATTTTTGTTTAATTGATCTGGAGGCATATCTACTAGAGATATGGGCTCGAGTCCACTAGGGATTGGATATATGAACCTTCCACTAAGGAAGCAGGTTCGGGCTATCTGCTGGGGATTAGGATTTGAGTTTGATTTCATAGATTTTTTTGGGGATGTATCTGCTAAGGATAAGAGCTTGGTTGGATTTCTTTGATTTAGGCTTTACTGGGGGAGTTGGTTTTATTTGGTTCTATTAGGGACGTTGGTTTGGAATTTGATTTATTTGCTTGACTTGTTTATATATGATTTTGGGCTCCACTAGGGAGAAGGGTGTGATTTAACTCCACTGGGAAAATCAGATTGGGTTTAATTTAGTCTGAGTTAATGTATGGACCCTATCGGTGTGCGATAGACCCACCGAGAAGGGGCTATATTATCCTTGACCTACCTCAGGTTTACAAATCCAAATGGATAGTCTACCGGCTATGGGGTAGAGCAAGCCAACCTAAGGGGTTGCCTTTCAGTGTGCAATGGCTATGCTAAAAAGAAAGTGTAGCAAACTTACATTTTCCAAAGTGAGGAACAAGGGTGACCTGTTGGATGCACAATTAATCGAACCTGACCTAGGGCAACTACTGAGTGAATGTCACTGGGGACTTATGTCAACTCAAAAGTAGTAAAGATTAATTTTATCTTTATTTCATGTGATTTGATATGGTTTGTTTGGTTTAGTTTGATTTTGAATTGAGGCATATCTCTGGGATGTGAGCTCAAATTTGATAGATTTAATTTATGGACCATGTTGATGTGATGGACCCACGAAGGGGCTATATCGGACTTGTCATATCTCGATTTACAAATCCAAAGGGATAGTCTACTAGCCATGGGGTAGAGCTAGCAAACCTAAAGGGTTGCCTTCGGTGCAACTATGCTTAACAAGAAGAAGCATAGACTTACATCTTCTAAAGCAAGGAACAACTGCTAGGGTGACCTATTGGTAGCACAACAAATCAAACCCGACTTAGGGTGACTACTGAGTGAATGTCGCTAGGGACTTATATCAACTCAAGAGTAGTCAGCCAATTCCTATAGGGAGTTTTGCTAACACTGCCCTCAAAATAGGATGACTGTTTGGGAAAAGGTACCGCTAGGGGTGTCCTCCTAATCCACAAGTGAATATATATTTGTTTATATATTTGTGTGGACCCTGTTGGTGTGTGAGGGACCACACTGAGAAGGGGCTATGTCAACCTTGACCTATCTTAGATTTACTGGACCAAGGAAGAATCTGCACATCCATAGGATGGATTCTCCAACCATAGGGGTTGTTACTAAGAAAGTGGAACTGTCCAATCTGATAGTAACTCGAGTAATGTCTAAATAGGGTCGCAAAGGATGTGATCCAAATATAGTGGGAGATGTTGCTAGGGGCTATCGAGCCCAGAAAAGAAAGCCTATATGTGTACAGTGGCCAACTCAAAGAGAAAGCATAGAAGACTTACATCTACCATTTGTGGTGTATCTTAAGGTGCGAGAACCAAGAAACCTAAAGTGTATCGGTCAGAATTAGTGGTGTATCCATCAGCAAAGTTAGAACCAACCAACTTATGGTGTCATTAGTGTGCAACAATTAATCCAAAAAGAAAGCGTGTAGGCTTACAACTTTCCAAGCAGAACTAATCATCAGGATAGTCTATCATCGGTGAGATAGATGCTATCTACCTAGAGCGACTACTAAGTGGGAAGCCCCGAGGAAGGACTAGACCCAAACTTGAAGCAGTCAGGAGGGAAGGAGCTACTAGGGGACTTATCCTAAACCTCAAATATACTCAACCCAGGTGCTCGAAGGCTAATCCAAGAAGAAAGCATAGTAGACTCACATCTTCTTAAATGAAGCCAACATGAGGTAGCTTATTGGCCATGGTAAGGCCTACCAAACTAACAAGGCACTTGTGTTCAGTGGCCAAGTAAGGAAGGAAAGCATAGTAGACTTACATCCTCCAAAGCAAGAAGACCACTGGGTGACACACTAGTAGGGTAGCACGTCAGCCCGACCTAAACTAGCTACTGAGTGAGTACCGCTGGGGGCATTATCTCAACTTAGAGTAGCCCGAGGAAAAATATATGTGTTTTATTTATATGTTTGTGTGTAGTTTGTGTTTGGGTTGTGTCAATGAATGATAGGACGCTACTATGGTTCTTTTCAACTACCCTAAACACATTATGGAGGATTCACAAACAAGAATACTTTCAATATCTAAGAGATTGAATTCAAAATGGAATTTTCATTAATGATAATTATTTTCAAAAATGATTTATAATATTTATTTAAGTAGAGCCCATTGATTGGATGCATTAGGTGCTCTCTTTATGATTAATAAGCTGATAAGATCCTCCTTGGTAGGCCTTTTCTATGGCAAAAGGGCCTTCCCAAGTGGGTTCAAACTTTCCTCCCATCTTACAACAGACAACAATCAATCTTCCTAGAACTAAACTAAGCTCTCTTACTTGAAAAGCTCTAGGATGGACCAACTTATTGTGAGCTTGAATCATTTTAGATTTGTACAACTTGAGATTTTGGCATGCCCGCTAGCATCTCTCCTCCAAACCTTCGAGCTCTTCTAACCGTAACTTGGCATTCTACTATATTATGATCTTGCTAACCATAGCTATCCTTAGTGATGGGAGTTTATCTTGTAACGGTAGAATGACTTCAGATCCATATACTAAGGAGAAAGAAGTAGACTGAGTTAGAGTTCTATATATGGTGCGGTTGGCCCACAAGGCTTCAACTAACTGCTTAAGCCACTATTGCTTATTATTGTCGAGTGTCTTCTTTAATATTTGGATGAGAGTTTTGTTGAAGGATTCTACTAAGGCATTTTTCCTCAGGTAGTTGATGGTAGAATATCTACAATCTAAGCTATGTCTCTGAAAAGTTTTTGATCTCGGTGCTCTTGAATATAGTACCATTATCAGATATAATTCATCGAGGAACTCTGAACCTATATATGATATGGTTTCTAAAAAACTAGAGTACATACTGAGCTGTGACCTCTCTGAATGGAATCGCCTTCACCCATTTGGAAAAGTAGTCAGTAGAAGCTAAGATGAACAGATGACCCTTGGAAGAAGGAGGAACAATCGGACCCACTATGTCGGTACCCCAACACTCGAATGGCCTTGATGCCAATGTTGGGTGGTTAGTGTAGGATCACACCATGTATTTGATAATGGTGGCATCGCCTAACCATATCCATGCAATCTTTGATCATCGATAAGTAGTATCCTAGTATACTAATCTTGGCATTCATCTTCGACCAATTGGTCGGCTCCATAATAATGTCACCATGATCTTATGGGCTTCATGCTTGTCTAAATAATGTAACCACAAATGATCAAAAGTCATCCCGCACAAGATACCATCCATAAGAGCATAGGAAAGTGCTCTCTGCTTAATCTGATGGGCTTGGGACTTCTCTTGAGGTAGTTTGCCTTTATTTAGGTAATCCATGAATGGTTGCATCCAATCTAACTCCTCATCCTTCTTGGGAATGGAAACCTTCGCTTCAAGAGAGTACTTTTTTTTGATAAGTTCAGTATCAATAAGGGATAAGACTTATCTATTTTAGACCTTTATTGATATGGACACATCCTCAACATGCCAACTCAAGCTTGGCTAAAGCATACACTATGATGTTCTCCTCGAGGAATCTTATAAATGGTAACCTCTAGGATTTGGGCCAACAACTCCATTGTGTACTTGTGGTAGTGATAGAGCTTGGGCTTTATAACCTTATAGGACCCAACAATTTGGTTGATAACTAGTTGAGAATCCTCAAAGATGTTGATGTTCTGATGTTTAGAGTAACGACTAACTCTAGACCGACAATCAAAGCCTCATATTCAATTTCATTATTGGTGCAAGGATTGGACAGATGATATGAGAATCTCATCACATCATAGCCCGAAGTTAAAAGAACTATTTCTACCCCCCTTTCCTGGAATAGTATATTTTGGCTCTTCTCCTCTTTGAGAGGAAGTTGCACCATCAAAGTATATCTCCCAGTGATAAATGATAGTATCCCCTAAGTTCATGATTTGTTCATTGGGGAGATCATCACTAAGTGGAGAGTTAGCAGGAAGTGGGTATGTTGCTAAGAAATCTACTAGCGCTTGTTCTTTAACCGCACAGAAGGGTATGAAGGTAATGTCAAACTGCAAGAGGATCATGGACCACCGTGCCAACAATTTGGATATCATCAACCATTTCATGAGATACTATAATGGATTGATTCTAGAGATTAAGTTCACCTTATGAGGAAGCATGTAGTGCTGTAGCTTTTGGGATGCAAAGGTTAAAGCTAGGCAATGCTTCTCAATGGGTGGATAAATAGCCTCAATAGGGATTAGATGACAGCTGAGGTAGTAGAGTGTGTTTTCCTTCCCTTCATCATTGGTTGGGATAACAAAGCACCAAGGAGTCATCTAAAGAAGGTAAAGTATAAGACTTGCCTGGATAGCCTAGAACCGGCAGTGTCTTCAGGTAATGTCTGGTGTCTTTGAAGGCATGCTCTCATTTGTCATCCCACTTGAACTTGGCATCCTTTTTGATCAGCACTGAGAATGTCTGACGTCTTCCCGATAGGTTGGATATAAAGTGTCGTAAATACACCAACCACTTTTGGAATGATGTCAGTTGAGTTAAACTTTTTGGGGATGGAATTTATAATATCAATTTGATCTTCCCCGGATTGATTTTGATTCCCTGGTGTCAGACAACAAACCCAAAGAATTTCCTTGAAGGTGCTCCAAATGCACACTTCAGGGGGTTCATTTTGAGGTTAAATTATCTTAACTTGAAAACTACTCTCAATTCAAAGAGATGGTCTTCCTTTTCTACTTTTGGCCATGAGATCATTGACACATAGAATTGACTTGATGATGAATAACTTCATCAAAGATTCAAGCATGCTGGTATGTATCACCAAAGATTTTATGGTTGAAAGGCATGAACTTATAACAATAGATTCGATCGTGGTTCTAAAAGTAGTGTTTCTTTCATCTGGCCATCTTTATTTGGTTATATCTAGATAAGCCATCCATGAAAGAGAAGACTCATGAGATGAGAATGTCCACCATCGCCTCGATTGGTAGTGGAAATTCATCTTTTGGACATGTCTTATTTAAATCCCTAAAATTGACACATATGTAAATTTGGCCATTCTTTTTCCTAACTGGGATGATGTTGGCTAACCAGGTAGGCTATTTTTCTTCCCCGATGAAGCCAACATCAATTAATTTCTTGACTTCATAAATGACTTATTTTTCTATGTCTAATCGCATGCGTCTAGGAGCTTACTTGATAGGGTTAACAAAGCTCTATTAGTTTATGGATTGCTACATTAGAGCTTATCCAAGCATCTCTTCATAACTCCATGCAAAGAAGTCCTTAAACTCACTAATAGCCTAACTAAGTCATTGGTTTCTAATTTCATTCAACAAAGAATTGATGTATGGGGGATCATCTTCGCTCTTAAGTTGATTTCCTTGAGCTCATCAATGGTTGACTTGATCTCTCTTCAAACTCGGTGCATCTTTGACTTCAAAATAATTTGGATCATCAAGTTTCTAAGCAATGCCTTCATATGAGTAATATGATTGAAAAGAACCTATCGATTCCAAATGATTGGTGATGACTAAGCAATTATCATCATCGACTGGACCCACTAATCAATCCTAGTCCTAGTCTTGATTAAGAGCTTTTGCATTTGTTCTTCCATATTCTTTTGAAGTAGTCTGACCTATGCTTTGACCAAGTATGTGGGATTAACCCTTTCTTTGCTAAATTATGAACACAAGGCAAGTACCAATCAAAAGGTAATTCTATTAAATCTTTATATGAATCATCCCTCAACTTCTGACTTGAGGATGATGCTCAGAAAAGAACCTGAGTCTTCACACTTGTGGATGACTTAGGGGCTTCCTTAATTACCAAACCCTCAGCTTTTTGAGAGGAAATTGGGGTTAGAGCTAAGGTTCCCAACTGATGCCTAACCATTTCACATATAGACTTGGATACATGGTTTGCTTTGAGCCATCTTCACTATCTAGCTCAAGTGTCACCCCCAAGAGAATCTACTAGAAGAGTCTAGTGTGCTAACCATATAAGACTCTACCTTGAACTAGATTCTAAGTCTATATGGATAGCTGGTGTACTCCTAGTAGATGGGACATATCTTCTATTGGGTGGCTAATAAAGAGGTTTTCCACCCCTGGGACTTCCTCCCTGCCTCTTCCTCTCTGGAGGTGGTCATCCTACCTATATGTTCAAATGGAGTAACAAATTGTGGGTGGAATCTAATGTCGCTCCACTTCCTCCTCCAAGTATATTTCAGCCCTTTATTTTTTTTTTTTTTTTCTTTTCTTTCTTTCTCTTTTCTCTTTCTTTTTTTTTTTTTTTTTATTTAAACTTTGGCCAAGTTTACGAGAATAGACTTGTTGATTTTGAGGGAGGTAGTAAGCCACATCCTAATATATGTTGACCTCTAAACTATAAATGGCTTGAGATCTCCTTGACACAAGAGATGATCCCACCTCTCACAAACTTCATACACCGATGTAGAGAGATGGAACTATGTTGTTCTCATGTATCATGGTCTCCCAAGCAAAGTGTTGAAAGATGTATCCAGACTATAATGTGAAACTTGGCTTTGGTCTTCAATCATCTATCTCCAAGGACAACACTATGGAGCCTAAGGGACCCTTTGGAGTGCGGATTCAATCTTTCCATCTTAGACTTAGAGTCTTCAAGACACTAAGACTTCCCAATCATAAGACACTAATAAATTAGGTAAACACTTAACCTAAGCAAAGACTTAGGGTTAACCATAGGATTAGGTTATGCCTTAGGATTAAGATAATCCACCTACACTACAACAGAAATCCAATCCATGTTCACCTTCTCAAACTAAACCTCAAGTTCAATTCAAACATCAAATTCAAATCCAAATCCAAACCAAAATTCCAAACCCAAATTCCAAAACCAAATGATTGAAGCCCATGATCAAATCCAAACTTGAAACCCTTCCTAAGCCATATGACCTATCCCATGGACTTAGCCAAATCTTAATCCAAATCAATCCAAAATCAATTGATTTTCTCATAATCAATTTATATCTTCAATCATCTTCCTAAATTTAAATCAAATCTACATTCAAATGATCAAAACTAAATCAAACTAAATCAATCAAAACCCTTCCTAAGATATATGACCTATCCCATAGATTTAGCCAAATCTTAATCCAAATCAAGTCAAACTCAATTGATTTTCTCACAAATCAATCATATTTTCAATCATCTTCAAAAAATTTAAATGAAATATACATTTAAATCATCAAAACTAAATCAAACTAAATCAAAATCCAAACCTAAGCCACATGACCCAACTTTGGACTTAGCCAAATTCCTTCATTCCAAAACCCAAATTTATTTTCTATGAATTAATCATACCTTCAATCATATTCACAAATATAAATGAAATCTACAATCATCAAGCCAAAAAAAATCAACCCAAGTCAAACCTTAACCAACTCTTTTGACTTGAAATGTTCAAATGAACCAAAACCCATTTAAACCCAAGATTGCAATTGAATTTATATATCAATCCCAAATCCATATATAAACTCAACTAAATCAAACTCAACCAAAATCAAGCCAACTAAACCCAATTGGTCCACTTGACCCAAAGTGGCCAATTTGACCTATTTGAGCCAAGTTTTACCCAAATTGGATTGAACCAAGCCCATCAAAACTTCCATCATTGTTGATCACCCTAAGTTGATCAATTGTCAAAATTGTCAAACCAAGTCAACTTGGTCATTTGACCAAGTCAACCCCTTAACCCATATGAACCTAAACTAGCCAAATTATAACCTAAGCCAAATCCCTTGAAACCAATGATTCATACCAAATCAAAATTACTATTTGATATGACTTAATTGAGTCAAACCAAACCCAATTGGTCCTCTTGACCCAAGTTGACCCAAATTGACCTAAAAGACTAAATTGGGTCAAATCAAAATATAAACCAAATTGATTGCAACCAATGGCTCAAGTTCATTCCAAATTGGTTGTTGAACTTGACCAAAGCCATGAACCCAATTGACCTACTTAGCCCAAATTGACCTGAAGATTCAAGTTGGCCTAAATCAAAACCAAATACAAATTAATTGAAACTAAAGCCTAAAATCATATTCAATTGGTTAATTAAACCCAAACCAACACCCAACCCAATTTGGCCAATTTGGTCAAATTTAACTTAATCCATTTGACCCAAATGAATTCAAATGAGCCAAAATCAAATCTAAGCCAAACTAAACCAAACCAATTGAACCAAAACATCTCAAATGATCATATGAACTTAACCCAACCCTTGGACCTAATTTGACCAATTGGTCAACTTGACCCAACCTAACCTAATCCTAAATGAGTCAAATTGACCCAAACCTAACCAAATCAACTCCAATTGACTTGAAATTTGGGCTAACCCACTTTTAGCTCATTTCAAATCTGTCCAAATCAAATCCAAAGCCAAATGATCATTCTACCTTTGGGTCAAGGGCATCACATGAGATAAATCACCCAAGTAAGTGGTCATTTCCATTCCTTGGCCACTTTATACTCTTCCAATGGTCCACTTACCCAAGACACTCAACCTGACCAAGGGGTGGTTGGTTAACATGCCCTCATGGGAGGTGAAATCAGCTCACCCTCCCCATTAGAGCATCTAAAACCCATAGGAAATCCATGATTTTTCTTTGGCAACCACCTCCACACCTTAAACCAACCAAGATGAGCCAACTCACCTCCTCCCCACCACCCATTCCTCGAGATGGTCTGGATGACCATTAAAAAAGCCAAACTATCCCACCTGATCAAGATGAAGGGGTATACACCCCTCTTTCCACTCAAACACACACAAAATTAATCCTAGAGCCCTAGCCAAGATGGGACACTAGAGCCATTTCCTAAGCTCCCAAGCTCATTCCTCGATCAAAAAATGCCATTGTCATCCAACCCAAAGTAGGACACTCCCATTTCCAACATAACTTCCCCATTTCTCCATCAAACTCAAATTCACTTTGCACACACCTTCCCTAGGACTCATGAAGTAAGAACGAATCATCTCCCAAGCTTCCTGAGCTCCATAGGTGTGACTTCAATCAAAGCTCAACTCCAAATCATCTATTTGTGGCCTTGAAAATAATGAGGAATTGATCCAATTTACTCAATGGCTTCATCTCCACATGAAGCTTCTTCAATTGTTTGAGCCGCATCTACTATGAGGTATGCTTCCAAAATAATCTTAGGCAAAAATGGGTTGGAGCTTTTGAAGAAAACTTTTTTCTCATGTGATCTTGACCATTGGATCCTCCCATCGATGTGAAGGTGTGGAATTTTGAGTTGATCCGAGCTCGTAAGCTCGATCAAGTGAAATGATGGATAAACTCCATTCTCCCTCATTGGCGTGATGTTAAATCACACACCATCCATTCTGCTTGATCGAAATGGACAATTATGATTAGATCTGCTAGATTGATCTGATTTAATCCTATTAAGCTATGGGATTAATCATAGCCATCCGATCTTAGATCTGATGACATAGGAGAAAGCATGTCCACGCCACCATGTAGGCAATCGAGTCGATAAGTATTAAGTAGTTAATTCATGCATGTGGAAAGCACATTGCACGTGCACCAATGGAGCCAGTTTTAATTTAGCTTAATTAATCATTTTAATGGCTAAAACTTCTAAAAAATCATTAAAAATCATAGATAAATAAATGCAAATAAATACTTATTTTAAAGGTATTTAGAGAATTAATTAAAATTTATCTTAACTAATTTTGAATAGTAATAAAGTTTTAATTAAAGTTTAATTACAAAATTAATTAGCTTAATTACTCTTTAATCACTTGAGCAATTAAAACCAAATTTTGTGAGTTAATTTAATGGGATGACCTCTACCTCCCATAATTTTCTTGGGATTTATTGATCACTTAATTAGAAAATGGACTAACTAAACCTTAACTACTTTTTAAATAAATTAATGATTAATTAATCCCATGAAGAGTAACAAATTGGTTAATTAAGTTTATTAATCATTGTTCAATAGTAAGTGAACTAAGGAATAGTTGGGACCCCTTTCCCTAAGTTCATTTCACCCTTTTTAAAATGAAATTAATTAATATTTAACCAATTAATTAAATCACTTAATAAAATTGAAATCATAATCACATCACCTTAAATTAAATCATGGGGTAGATCTTTAGTGTTTAATAACCCAAAAGAGTTTAATGAAATTATAATTAGTCCACATGTGGAAAACCATAAGAGTAATTAATTAAGTCCCTTAATCTAATTAACTATTAATCATGAGCCAATTGCATTTGGCCCCTTTTATATCCTAGATCATTGTAAGTTTATTCTCCATGCATGTCATGTTGGCTCATAATTATTTAGTTAATTACTTTAAGGTGACAGGTAAGGGTAATTAATTCATCTAATTAAGGGTTCAACTTAATTAACCCATAAAATCAACTTAATTACATTAAATTAAATCAAATCACTAATGTGGAATGGGTTTAAAATAACAAGTGATGATCTCTCTTTTAAATTAAATCAAATCTAAAACTTAATTAATAAAGAAGCTTTGGTTTGCTTTTAAATAATCTTATTTGATTTGATTGCCTTAAGAACTAGTTTGGTTGAATTAATCACATGCTTATATTTGATTGTCCTCTTCCAATCATGTTAAATTTGGAATGTCATTTGAATTCATGCATCCATCTTTTAAAATCAAGTAAAAAAATGGATTTCTTTATGTAAGCTTGCATGTGTTGATTTAATTTAATATATGTGTGCTATTATCACTATTAAATCCAAATGTATTTTTCAAAAGCTTATAAATGAATAATAATATGTTTTATGATGATAGTTATAAATACATAAGAAATGCATGTGGTTATAGCTTATGTATGAATGTTGAGTTCTCTTCCTCAATTCATGTGTTGATTTATATAAGATTGAATGGTAATGGGTATAGACATCTGGGAACATGAGGCTTTAGGGGGAGGTCATTTGATTACCTCACTTTTATGGTTTAACAATGGCACATACCCATTTACTTTCATTCTTATGTATTTCAACATTAAAATTTGGAAAAAGCTTTAATTCATATATATAAATGATTCAATCAAAAAATATAGAATCTTTGCATGGTTTTCCCTCATTTATGCATACATCCATGTGTGCCCAAGAAAAATAAGTATATAGTCCGACATCTGGGAATATGAGGCTTTAGTTAGCCCCAAGGAAGTCATTTGATTACCTCACTTTCTTGATTTAATAGTGACAATATACTTGCCTATATATATCTTTGTACATGTATATGTATATGTGATTAGTGAATGAAAATCCCATTTTACATTAGAATTGCATGCATTCATAATAGTTAAGGTTGAATTAATTAGCCATATTATTTGGAGCTTACTTCCTATGTTCATGTATACAAATTTATATATGTTTGAATGCAAATGGGTATATACCTAGACATCCCGAGAATATAAGCTTTAGCTAGCTCCAAGGAGGTCATTTAATTACCTCACTTTTCTGGTTTAACAATGACACATGCCTATTTAATTTCATTTAAATTAAAATGTTTAAATAATTCAATCAAATAAAATATAATTTCTAAACATACACATAAATTCATCATTTAAGTAAAAAAATATGTTGCATGTATAGATACACTTAAGATTAAATCATATGCATGTTACATGATGGAAAGGATTGATTTAATATATGTCATGTGGTAGTAATTCAATTAAATTAATCATAAGATGCCTTTCATTTCAAATAGGATTATTTAAAGTGAACCTAAATAAAAGATTAATTAAATCATTTAATAAGCCATTCACTAAAAAGAACTAAATAAAATTAATATACTTTAGAAAGTGACTTAAGGTAGGGATGAAAGAGGGCAATCCTCTTTTCCTCTTTTAACATTTAGTTGCTATGTAATAAAATGAAACAAAAGAAAACACAATTAAAATTCTCAAATCAATTAAACTACTTCAAGTGAAATCAACCTTCATGTTAAATTGAATACAACTCTAATGATAACAAGACTTACCACAAGCCTTAACACACAAATTAGAATTAAGTCACACTTCTAGCTCTAACTTAGATGTGTATGGTGTGATGTATATTTTGTTTTATGATGTATTATTTTAGATTGAATGTTAGGGTGTATGCTTCAGACTAGATGATAGGCAATATTTGCCTAATCATGTTTTAAGGATTATGCTTGAATGCTTAAAAAATAAATGTGAATGTTTTTTTGTAGTTGCTTAAATACTTAAGAATAATTCAGGATAGTGGGCATAGTTACCCATGTGTGCTAAGTCCAAATTATAAATACAACTGCTTGGGATTATATGTATATTTAGCTAACCTCTATTTTGTAGGTGTAGTTAGATTTACTTTTTCCATATAAATGTAATTTTTGCAATAGGAATTAGGATTAGTGCTATGGGAGATTAGGATAAGCAATGGCCAGAAGGCTTTGTCCTGAGGTGCCCTATGATGCCTTTGAAGGAAGCACCATCCTAATCAAAGAAAGAACTAAATTAAAAATAGAGATATGAAGAAAGAAGACGCCCATAACGTTTAATATAATTATAATTATTCTTTCATATTCTAGGTTATATGTAGAGTTCGTTACCCATCTTTCTCTCGTGGTGGTACTAAGACCGCCTTTATTCTTTTATGATAGTTTATATAATTGTTTGATGTTATGTTTACATTGTGTATTAAGACAACATGATTTTCATAATTTCATAAATGATTGATGCTTTAATGTGTGGCTTGGATAGGATTAGGCTCTTAGGATAAAAATAACTTTTCTACCTAACTAATCATATATAACTAAATTTTAAACAACTCATAACCTTATCATAAAGCCTAAGACATAAATAAGATAATTAAAAGATTTAGCAACCCCTTACCTATATGGTTGTATGTTTCACATCATGTATGCATATTCTTTCTCTTGAACATGAAGGATCACCATCCTTGGATGACTGGAATACTTGACTGTGAGGGCATCCCTTGTGGTGGAGAACACCTTCTAGCTGATTTACCCATAACATATTTCATCATGCATTTAGGCATAAGAAATCAAAGCCCTTGTCAAAATGATCTATCTAAAATATAAAATTTGAAAAGATTTTATCTATGATTAAGACATATGCTCATGTCACTCATGTTCTAGTCTCTAGAGTGCTTTAGGACTTTAGTCTCTTCCTAAATAACTACCCTAGCTATCTTGCAATTAATATGTTGACTACATGGTTTTAAAATCATAGGAGTTAGTTGGTGCTAGTCCAAAAGTATAATTTATTATGGAGGTAAACCCTTATGTCCATATGCTTAAATTTAGGTCGTGCTTTAGCTCATACTAAAGCTCCCTAGATTTAGGATATGAGGTAGCTATTTCTTTACAAGCATAAATCACCCTTGGCATTCCCACAACCTTGTGGATTTTGAGCCCTAGTAATCTAATTAAATTTCAACTCAAAACATATAAATCTCAACTTCAAAATTATAATCCCAACCATAGGATAGGTTGGAATGCTCACTAGTCTTTATATTCAAGAATTTCTACTTGTTTCATTTGGATTCAAAAAATAAGCCTTTTCCTTGAACTTTCCCAATTGATTTTCCAAATACACAAATCATTTGATAGTCTAACCTTGAAATCTTTAGATGATAATTGTCTACTTTAATAGAGAGTATTTTTAAAATTTCATTTCCTAAGATGTAATTAACTATGGAGGCTTGTCTCCATAGGAACTTAAGAACCTTTTAATATAAACCCTACTTAATTCATCCATGTAAAGTGGGGAAAAGCTCTACATTTGACCCATCATGCCTTAGAGTCCATATGTGATGGTCCATTGTAGGTGATGCCCTTATCTTTCTGAGTATATCATACCTTAATATTAAAAATCATCACCTCCTCCATACATTTAAAAAAATAAACACCATAAAGGCCCTCTCGCCTTGTCCATTGAATCCTCAACATCATCCTTTCTTTGAGTTTAGAGATGTCGATCCTCAAGTAGGCAAGGGTTCTTAGACTCATAATTTAACCGATACACCTAGGTCCAAACTGTATAGCCTATATCTTCCAACATCTATTATAATGTAAACGCTTCGATCATCCCTGAGTAAGTCATCATCGTTGAATGTAACTCTTAAGATGTCTTTCTAGTGGCATGCCTCCTCTTTAGTAGCGATCAGCTAAGCTAAGAATATCTTTAGATTTAGTAAGGCCTTGATTAGTGGTTCTCTCATATTTTTGATAAGTCAAGGGCATCATATATGCTTAACTTTGCTGGAAACTTTCTAAGGTGAGCTAGGACATTGTAATCAACTCTAGCTTGGTCCTCCATATATCCATGGGTGGAGCATCCTATAGAGGTTTTCTCATTAGACCAATGACTTGCATACCCTTATCCGAGCTAAAGGAGGAGGTAACTTTGCCACTATGTAGATTGACTTTAGTGACATCTTGGAAAGATGAGCTTGTGGAAAGTTCTACCTTTTTATCTGCATACCTACAGCCTTCTCCTATGGGATCCTGAGTTGACTCTAAGTCAATCTCAAGAGGTGAACCTAGTTAATTTAGAGAAGGATAGTCCACTTAAATCAAAGGAAAGAATCAACTATTAGAGCTATTATTTTTATTTAGACTTGGAGAGCTTTCAAAGAATAAAATAAAGCATCAAAAGTAGATAATAAAGTAGAATCCTTCATTAATTACTTTTTTTGGGTGGAGGTACATGATAAAATCAAGTAGCGAGTAGGGATTTAGTTCCCCTTATCCATAGATACAACGCCTTGCTAGTTGAAGAGGAGCTAGAAGAAGAGGTGGTAGCATGTGGAGGAAGTATTGGACCAATGGCTACGCCATGACTATCCAAAAGCATGCACCTATCATGTCAGCCGGGCAATCACCTCCCAGTTCCTTGCAACTAGAAAACCTTCCTTGGTATTGGAGGTTTGATAACTTCATTCACCTGTAAGGAAATCTTCTTGATTTAGAAATGATCTTCTTAGAGGTTTGGGATAGGGAGATATCTTAATCTTCTTTGGTGTTAAGAGGATCACAAGTATCCCCAAGGATTACTCTAGTAACTGATGGTTGTTCTAATAAGTATTCCTTTGGGATACTATGGCTTTCAACTTGTATCAAGATAATCCTTAAGATACAATTTCAAAGACATGGCCTAACATTGGTAGACAGCCAGATCATCATTCCCACTTCCTCCTCTTAAGCTCTAAAATAAAGTCGCTCTTTAATAGATTCTTAAAGATTTTCCTAACTACCTCCCTTGAATGAATATGACTTATCTAATCTATGGAAAGAATAGGTGGAAAGTAAATACTTGGTATGGATATGAATACCATTGGTGTCAGGTGGTGGAAGAGGAGGTGGCAAAGGAGGCCACCGAGCTGAGTCTCTCATACTAAACTCTAGCTAGCAACCTCTAATCGACATAACTATCCTTCTTCTTAAACACAAACAGCTTGGGCCTAGATGATTAGTCGAAAGGGTAAATTTGGCTTCCTTTATGCCAAACCTTATTGATTAATTTCTAATGTTTTGATGGGAAAGCCCTTAAGCATGAAATCGACCATGGATATCCATGAGAAGAATCAATGGCATGCCTATAGTGTAGTTCTCATTTCATGCTTGCCACGAGAGAATATAATCAACAAGGGACTTGTTGAGTTTCTATTTCTAAATGAGGTTGCTACAATCACCCTCTAAGCTCTAGAAAACCTCTTAATAAAGAGGTGCTCCAACTCAAAAAAGTCTTCATAGAACCATAACTCACTAATCAATCAAATGCAACACTGACTTCTAACTGGTAAGGATGAGTGTACTAGAGTTGCAACAAAAACTCTAAAGTGTGCAACGTTCCCCACTACCACCAAAGATCTTGAAAGATGGTGGTAAAATCCTAAATAAAATAAAATAAAATAAAATAAACTTAAATCTAAAAAATAAACCTAAAAATAAATAATAAATAAAACCTAAACTAAACAAAACCCTAAACCTAAAATAAATAAACAAAATAAAAAATAAACCTAAACTAAAATAAATAAAACCTAAACCTAAACGACTAAATAAAAAAATAAAATAAACTAAAATAAACCTAAAAATAAAAAATAAAAACCTAAAAACATAAAATAAAACCTAAAACATAAACCTACAAAATAAAATAAAACCCAAACATAAACCTAAAAATAAAATAAACCTACACCTAAAAAATAAATAAAATAAAACTAAACTAAAAATAAAATAAACCTAAACTAAACCTAAAAAAATAAACTAAAATAAAAAAAACACATAAATTAACATAAATAAAACCAAAATAAATAAACTAAACTAAACAAAAATAAAAAATAAACCTAAATAAAAAAAATAAACTAAAATAAATAAAAAATAAACTAAATAAACCTAAACCCGCGAGTTTACTTTTTTTTAAAAAAAATCCCCTAAACCTTATACTCTAAATCATAAACCCTAAATCATAAAATAAACTTTAAACCTTAAACAAACCCTAAACTAACCCTAAACCCTAAACCCAAAACCCTAACCCTAAACCTAAAAAACCCTAAACCTAAACCCTAAACAAAAAACTAAAACAACCTAAAAAACTAAAATAATAAACACAATAAATTAAACTTAACTAAACCTAAAATAACTAATAAAACTTAAACTAAACCTAAAGAATCTAATAAACTAAAAACCTAAACCTAAACTAAACTTAAACCCTAAACTAAATAAAACCTAAGATAACCTAATAAACCTAAACCTAAAACCTAAATAAACTAAACCCTAAACTTAAACCCTAAACCCTAAAACCCTAAACCTAAAACCTAAACCCTAAACCCTAAACACTATACCTAAAACCTAAAACCTAAACCTAAACTAAATAAAACCTAAACCAAAATAAAATAAAAAACTAAAATAAAATAAAAACCTAAATTAAAACATAAAAATAAAATAAAATAAACTAATAAAAATAAACTAAAATAAAATAAATTTAAACCTAAACTAAACTAAAAGATAAAATAAAGCTTAGAATAAAAAAAACTAAACATAAAATAAAAATAAAATAAACCTAAAATAATAAAATAAAAAATAAATAAAACCTAAAACAAAAAAATAAACCTAAAAAAATAAATAAAAAAATAAAACCTAAACCCTAAAATAAAAAAATACCTAAATCTGAAATAAAAATAATATAAATAAAATAAATTAAACTTAAACCTAAAATAAAATAAATAAAACCTAAACCTAAGCCTAAAACTAAACCTAAACCCTAAACTAAAAAAAAATAAAATAAACTAAAATAAACCTAACCTAAACTTAAAAAATAATCAAAATAAAATCCTAAACCTAAACCTAAAATAAAAATAAACCCAACAAAATAAACCTAAAATAAACTAAAACAAAAAAACCTAAACTAAAATAAATAAAACCTAAAATAAATAAAATAAACTAAATAAAAATTAAAAAATAAAAATAAAATAAACTAAAATAACTAAAATAGACTAAATAAATAAAGAAGAAATAAAATTTGAATTTATTCTCTAAAAAAAAAACCAAAAACTCTAAACCCTAAACTAAAACTAACCCTAAACCTAACTAACCATACCCAAAACCCTAAACCATAAACCTAAACTAACCCTAAATGCTAAACCCAAACCCAAAACCTAAAATGCTAAAAAAAACCTAACCCTTAAAAACCTAAAATAAAATAAATAAAAAAATGCAAAACCAAAATAAAATAAAATAAAAACTAAAATAAAAACATAAACTAAAACCAAAAACTAAACCTAAAAAAAATACAAAATAAAAACTAAACTAAAATAAATTAATAAAAACCTAAACTAAGTTAAAAAAAATAAAAAACTAAATAAAATAAAAACTAAACCTAAAATAAACGAAAATAAAAACCTAAAAATAAAACCTAAACCCAAAACTACAAAAACCTAAAATAAAAATAAAAATAAAATAAGCCTAAACCTAAACTAAAATAAACTAAACTAAAATAAATAAAACCTGAACCTAAACCTAAAATAAACAAACCCAAAACCTAAACCTAAAATAAATAAAATTAAATTAATAAAAAATAAACCTAGACCTAAACTAAAAAATAAAACCTAAAAATAAACCAAAAATAAAAATCTAAAACCTAAACATACGAAAACAAATTAAAACCTAAACCTAGACCTAAAATAAATAAATAAAATTAAAACCTAAAAAATAAAGTAAAAATAAAAAAAGAAAAATAAAGCTAAACCAAAACCTAGACCTAAAATAAACTAAAATAAAAATCCTAAACTAAATAAAAAAAATAAATATAGCTAAATCAAAATAAATAAAATAAAATAAACTAAATGAACCTTAACCTTCTAGTTTACTTATTTTTTAAAAAAAGAAAAAAATTAAATAATTAAAAAAATCATAAAAAAATACCTAGACCCTAAATCCTAAAACTACCCTAAACCCTAAACTCTAAACCCTAAACCTGCAACCTACAAACCTAAACCCTAAACCCTAAAACCCTAACCTAAAATCTACAAACCCTAAACCCTAAACCTAAACCTAAACCTAAACAACAAAAAACCTAAACCCTAAACCCTAAAACCTAAAAAAACCTAAACCTAATCTAAATAAACTTAAAATAATAAAATAAATAAATAATAAATAAAATAAAAACCCAAATAAAATAAAATAAAATAAAATAAAACCTAAACCTAAAATAAAAATAAAATAAACTAATAAAATTAATTAAAATTAAATAAATAAACCTAAACTAAACTAAAAATAAACATAAGAATAAAAACTAAATAAAATAAAAAGTAAACGTAAAATAAAAATAAAATTTATGTATAATAAACCTAAAATAAAATAAAATAAATGCTAAATATAAACCTAAACTAAAAAAAGCCTAAAATAAATAAAATAAAATCTAAACTCTAAACTAAAAAAAAAACCTAAACTAAAATAAAAATAAAAAAATAAAATAAACCTAAACCAAATAAAATAAACTAAAAAAAAAACACATAAACCTAAACCTAAAATAAACTAAACATAAACCTAAACCTAAAATAAATAAACTAAAATAAACCTAAACCTAAACTAAAAAATTAAACCTAAAATAAATCATAAAACCTAAACCTAAAAAAATAAAATAAAACCTAAACCTAAACCTAAAAAAAAAAAATAAAACTAACTTGAAAATAAAATAAAAATAAACACAACTAAAAAATAAACTTATGCAAACCTAAACCTAAAAATAAACTAAAATAAATAAACCTAAAATAAATAAACTAAACAAATAAAAATAAAAAATAAAATAAATAAACTAAAATAAACTAAAATAAATAAAAAAATACTAAATAAACCTAAACCTACTGTTTACTAATTTAAAATAAACCCTAAACCCTAAACCCTAAAAAATAAACTAAAACATAAACCTACTACTAATTTAAAATAAACCTAAACTAAACTAACACTAAAAACCTAAACCTTAAACCCTAAAATAAATAAAATAAACCCTAAACCCTAAACTAAAAATCCTAAACCCTAAAAAACCCTATACCCCAAAACTAAACCCAAAATAATATCATAAACAATAAAACCAAAATCATAAACCTAAACACTAAACCTAAACCCTAAAACCATAAACCCTAAACCCTAAACCTAAACCCTAACCTAAAACCTAAACCTCAAAGTTTAAAATAAACTAAACCCTAAGCCCTAAACCCTAAACTTAACCCTAAACCTAAAATAAACTATAAACCTAAACCAAACCTAAACCCTAAACCTAAACCTAAACCTAAACCTAAACTAAATACACTAAACCCTAAAACCAAAAACTAAAATATAAATAAAACTAAACTCAACTAAAATAATCCTAAACCTAAACCTAACTAAAAAATAAACTAAAATAAGAAACCTAAACTAAAATAAATAAACCTAAAATAAATAAACTAAACTAAAAAAATAAACCTAAACAAATATAAAATAAAATAAACTAAATAAATAAAAACTAAATAAAATAAAAACTATTTTAAAATAAACCTAAATAAATCTAAACCTAAAAAATAAAAAACCTAAAACCTAAAACTATAAATCCTAAACTATAAACCTAAACTAACTAAAACCAAACTAAACACTAAACTAAACCCTAAACCTAAACTAAAACCTAAACCTAAAACCTAAACTATAAACCCTAAACCTAAAACCCTAAATAAACCTAAACCCTAAACCCTAAACTCTAAAAAAAACTAAAACCTAAACCTAAACTTAAAACCCTAAACTATAAACCTAAAACTAAACCTAAACTAAAAAACCTAAACCTAATACTAAACCCTAAAATAAACCCTAAATAAACTAAAACCTAAACTAAACTAAAATGCTAAACCTAAACCTAAATCTAAACCCTAAACCTAAACCTTAAACCTAAACCCTAAACCCTAAAACCTAAAAAACATAAATAAAAAAATAAAAAAACTAACTAAAAAAAATAAACCTAAACCTAAAAAAAAAAACCAAAATATATAAAACCTAAAATAAAAAACTAAATAAAATAAAAAATAAAAATATAATAACTAAGATAAATTAAAATAAACTAAGTAAACTAAACCTAAACTACTTAATTAAAAATTTAAACCCTAAATCCTAAACCATAAATAAACTAATCCTAAACCCAAACCCTAAACCATAAACTATAAACCATAAAAGAAACTAAACCCTAAACCTAATAAACTAAACCTAAACCTAAAACTTAAACCTAAAACTAAATCTAAAACCCTAAACCATAAACCATAAAACTAACCCTAAACCCTAAACCATAAACTATAAACCCTAAAATAAACCCTAAACCTATAATATTAAACCTACAATCTTAAAACCTAAAAAACCTAAACCTAAACCAAACCTAAACCTAAAACACTAAACTAACTTAAAACCTAAAACTAACCCTAAACCTAATCTAAACCCTAAAACCTAAACTAAAAATAAAACCTAAAAAATAAAAAAAAAAAATAAAACCTAAACATAAATAAAACCTAAACCTAAAACCTAAATAAGAAAATAAAAAAATAAAAATAAACTAAAATGATAAAACCTAAGTAAAATTATAAATTAAAATAAACCAAAAAAAATAAAAACCTAAATAAAATAAAAACTAAATAAAAATAAAAAAAAACCTAAAATAATAAAATAAAACTAAAATGAACCTAACCTAAAATAAAAAACCTAAACCAAAATATAAACCTAAAATATAACTAAAAAAATAAATAAAAAATAAAACCAAACCTTAAACTAAAAAAAAATTAAAACCTAAAATAAACAAAATAAAATAAACCTAAACCTAAACTAAAAAATAATCTAAACTAAAATAAATAAAATCTAAACCTAAACCTAAACTAAAATAAAACCTAAAAATAAATCTAAAATAAAACCTAAACTTAAAAAAAAAATAAAATAAAACCATAAAATCATCCCAAAAGAAAAATAAACCTAAACCTAAAAATAAAATAAATAAATTAAACTAAACTAAAATAAATCTAATCCCAAACCTAAAAATAAACTAAGATAAAAACTAAACTAAAATAAATGAACTTAAATTAAATAAACTAAACTAAATAAAAATAAAATTAAATAAAATTAAATTAAAATAAAATAAAATAAATAATAAATAAAAAACCTACCTAATTAAAACTAAACCCTAAACCTAAACCTAAAAAACTAAACCTAAACCTAAACCCTAAAACCCTAAACTAAACCTAAACCCTAAACCAAAAAACCATAAACCCTAAACCCTAAACCCTAAACCCTAAACCTAAACCCTAAACCATAAAACCCTAAACCCTAAAACCCTAAAACCTTTACCTAAAATAAATAGAACATAAAAATAAAATAAAATAAAAAATAAACAAAATCTTGAACCTAAACATAAACCTAAACCTAAAAATAAAATAAAATAAAAAATAAAACTAAACAAAAATAAAATAAATAAAAACCTAAACTAAATAAAAAAAGAAAATAAACTTGAAAACAAAAAACCTTAATAAAATCTTACCTAAATGTAAATAAAAATAAAATAAACGTAAAATAAATTTAAATAAAACTAAATAAAACCTAAACCTAAAAAATAAACCTAAAATAAATAAAAAAAAATAAAACCTAAACCCTAAAAAAATAACCTAAAACTAAAATAAACAAAATAAAATAAACCTAAACCTAAATCTAAACCTAAATTAAACTAAACCTAAACCCTAAACTAAATAAAATAAAAGAAGCTAAAAATAAACTTAAACCTAAAAATAAACCTAAAATAAAAAGCTAAAACCTAAACCTAAAAAAATGAAATAAAACCTAAACATTAACCTAAAAATAAAAAATAAAAAAATAAAATAAATAAACTAAACTAAAATAAACCTAAACCTAATCCCAAACCTAAAAAAAACTAAAATAAAAAAAAAATAATTGATCTTAAATTATAAAGTAAACTAATAAAAATAAAAGTAAACCTAAATAAAAATAAAATTAAAATAAACTAAAATTAATAAAAAAATAAACTAAATAAACATAAATCTATTAGTTTGCTTAATTTAAAGAAAAATAATAATAATAATAAAACCCTAACCCTAAACCCTAAACCCTAAAACCCTAAACCCTAAGATCGTAAACCCTAAACCATAAACCCTAAACCCTAAAACCTACAACCCTAAACACTAAATCGTATACCCTAAACCCTAAACCCTAAACCCAAAAACCCTAAACCCTAAAAACCTAAACCCTAAATCGTAAATCCTAAACCCTAAACCCTAAACCCTAAAAACCTGAAAACCTAAACCTAAACTAAATAAAACTTAAAAATAAAAAAAATAAAAAAACCTAAACCTAAATAAAATAAAAACCTAAACTAAAACTTAAACCTAAACCTAAAAATAAAATAAAATAAACTAATAAAATTAAACTAAAATAAAATAAGTAAAAACTAAAACTAAACTAAAAATATAAAATAAACCTAAGAATAAGAAACCTAAGTAAAATAAAATCTAAATTTAAAATAAAAAATAAACCTAAAATAAACCTAAAATAAAATAAAATAAAATTAAATAAAAAAACATAAATCAAAAGTACTAAAATAAACTTTAAAATAAGTAAAAAATAAAACCTAAACCCTAAACAAAAAAACCTCAACCTAAAATAAAATAAAATAAACAAAATAAAGAAACCTAAACCTAAACTAAAAATAACTAAACCAAAATAAATAAAACCTAAACCTAAACCTAAAATAAGCTAAACCTAAACCTTAAACTAAATAAAATAAAATAAAATAAATTAAAAATAAACCTAAACAAAAAAATAAAACCTAAAAATTAACCTAAAATTAAAACCTAAAACTTAAACCTAAAAAAATAAAATAAAACTAAACCTAAACCTAAAAAAATAAACCTAAACCAAAAAATATAAAATAAAACTCAATTAACCTAAACCCAAAGATAAACTAAAATAAAACCAAAACTAAAATAATTAAATAAGACTATATAAAAAATAAACATAAATAAAATAAAAATAAAAACTAAAATAAATAAACTTAAACCTACTATTTTACTAATTAAAAAAAATCATAAACCCTAACATAAACCCTAAACTTAAACCATAAAAAACCTAAACCCTAAAGAAAAATAACCCTAAGCCCTAAACCTAAACCCTAACCCTAAACCCTAAAACCCTAAACCCTAAAAACCTAAACTCTAAACCCTAAACCCTAAACCCTAAAAACCTAGAAACTTAAACCTAAACTAAATAAAACTTAAAATTAAAATATATAACAAAACCTAAATGTAAATAAAATAAAAATAAAAAACTAAACTAAAACATAAACCAAAACCTAAAAATAAAATAAAATAAACTATAGTAACTAAATAAATTAAAAATAAACTTAAACTCTAAACCCAAATAAACCTAAACCTAAACACCAATAACCTAAATAAACATCATCATCATCCATTCGACTCAATCAAGATAAAAAAACCTTAAACTTGGATCGAGGTGCTCAATATGGAGGTGGTGGAATAGGCGAGAATAAATAAAATGGTGGCAGGGAGAGATAAATGATTGTGATCGCAAGAAAGGTGGTTTTGATGGGAACTAGACAATCTGAAGAATGGTCGATCCGATCTGCTGCTTATGGAACTATGTCATTATAGTAGAGAAGGTTCTTCTTATCTAGGGTTTTTGATTTACTGTGCTCATTTTAATCTATGTTGTCTAAAACTAATGTGTTATAATGAAATCGAAAAGAAGAAATCTTAAATCTATATTTGTTCTTTGTTAAAAAAAACCTTAAACCCTAAACCCTAAACTAAAACTTGAATCTTGGACTTAAACTTTAAACCCTAAACCTTAAACCCTAAACCTAAAATAAACCCTAAACCCTAAACCCTAAACTAAGAAACCCAAAACCTAAACCCTAAACTTACTAAACCCTAAACCCAAAACCCTAAACTATCCTTAAACCCTAAACCCTAAAAACTAAACCCTTAACTATCCATAAACCCTAAACCCTAAACGATAAAAACCAAAAACTTAAACCTAAACAAAATAAAACTTAGAATTAAAATAAATTAAAAATCATAAACAAATAAAATAATATAATAAAATAAAATCCTAAACCTAAAAAATGTAAACTAAACTAAAAAAAATAAAAAACCTAAATAAACTAAAACTAAACCTAAAATTAAAAAATAAGATAAACCTAAATTAAAATAAAACTAAAAAAATCTAAACCTAAAATAAACCTATAAATAAATAAACAATAAAACCTAAACCCAAAATAAAAAGAAAAACCTAAACCTAAAATAAAAATAAAAATAAAATAAACCTAAATTTAAAATAAAATAAACTAAACTAATATAAACAACTACTAAACTTAAACCTAAAATAAACTAAACCTAAACCTAAACCTAAACCCTAAGTAAAATAAATAAGCTAAAAATAAACCTCAACCTAAACTAAAAAGTAAAACTAAAAAATAAATTTAAAATAAAAACCTAAAACCTAAACGCAAAAAAATAAAATAAAAACATAAACCTAAACCTAAAAATAAAAAATAAACCTAAACCTAAAATAAAATAAAAATTTAACTAAACTAAAAAATAAACTTAAACCTAAACCTAAACCTAAAAGAAACTAAAATAAAAACCTAAACAAAAAAAAATAAACTAAACTAAACTACAACAACAATAACAACGCCTTTATCCCACTAAGTACACATAACCATAATCCTATTATGTGTCTAAATTATTCTAATTGAAAACTAATACATCTTAATCATGTCTTTAGGTCTACATTTCTTAACATAAGGCAAATCACATGCATCTACTCCAATCATAAAACCGATGCTTTATAAACCATTAAACCACTCTCTCTAATTTTATCTACCATTGCTACTCCAACTTTTTCCTAACATTCAAATTTCACATTTTATCTCTAAGAGTAAAGCCACTCATCCACAAAAACCTCCTTCTCGCAACACTAACTTAGTCTCATGCTTCTCTTATCTTGGCCTACATTTTACACCATAAATCATTGCAGGTCTTACCACCATCCCATAAAATATTCCTAAGTTTAAGTGGTACTTTTCTATCACACAATAAGCCAAATACATTCCTCCACTTCAACCATTCAACTTGAATTCTACTAAAAACATCTTCATCTATTTCACCATGATTTTGAGTAATATAGCCTAAATATCTAAATCACTCACTCTTTTTAATGACTTCTTTACCTAATGTCACAACACTACCACTATAACTTCAACAACTAAAAGTACACTCCATAAATAAACTAAACTAAATAGAAATAAAAATGAACCTAAATAAAAATAAAAAATTAAAGAAACTAAAATAAATAAAAAATAAACTAAATAAACATAAATCCACTTAATTTAAAAAAAACTCTAACCCTATACCCTAAAGTCTAAAATTAAGCCAAAACCCTAAACCCTAAACCCTAAACCTTAAACCCTAAACCCTAAACCCTAAACCCTAAGTCCTAAATCCTAAAACCCTAAACCCTAAACTCCAAACCCTAAACACTAAACCCTAAACCCTACAAACCAAAAAAACCTAAACATAAACTAAAAAAAAAACATAAAAATAAAATAAATAAAAAACCTAAACCTAAATAAAATAAAAACCTAAACCTAAACCTAAACTTAAATATAAAAAATAATACAAAAAATAAAAACTAAACTAAAATAAAATAATTAAAAACCTAAACTAAACTAAAATAAAATAAATAAAAACCCTGAACTAAAATAAAAATAAAATAAACGCAAAAATAAAAATAAATAAATAAAATAAAAAATAAATGTAAAATAAAATAAAATAAATATAATATAAAATAAAATAAAAGCTAAATAAAACTAAACTTAAAAAAAAATAAACCTAAAATAAATAAATAAATAAAACCTAAATCCTAAACTAAAAAAACACTAAACCTAAAATAAACAAAATAAAATAAACCTAATTCTAAACTAAAATAAATAAAACCTAAACCTAAACCTAAAATAAACTAAACCTAAACCCTGAACTAAATAAAATAAAATAAACAAAAAAAATTTAAACCTAAACAAAAAATAAAACCTAAAAAAATAAACCTAAAATAAAATCTAAAACCTAAACTTAAACAAGTAAAATTAAAACCAACACCTAAACCTAAAAATAAAAAAATTTAACCTAAACCAAAAAAATAAAATAAAAATAAAAATAAACTAAAAAGTAAACATAAACCTAAACTAAAATAAACCTAAAATAAATAAAACAAACTAAATAAAATAAAAAAAATGTACCTAAATATAAATAAAAAAAATAAAATTAACTAAAATAAATAAAAAAAATAAACTAAAAACCTTAACCTATTACTAAAATTTTTTACAAAATAACTAAACCTTAAATCGTAAACCTTAAACCCTAAATCCTAAACCCTAAAACTAACCCTAAACCCTAAACCCTAAACCCTAAACTCTAAACCCTAAATGCTAAATGCTAAACCCTAAACCCTAAACCCCAAACCCTAAAACCCAAAACCCTAAACTCTAAATTAACTAAAGGCAAGCTCTGGTTGATACTTTGCTTTCATCCAAGAGATCTTGTTCAGTAACATTATGTGTGAGTTTAAAAAAAACTCTAAATTAACCCTAAACCATTAACCTAAAACCCTAAAAACCTACCCTAAAGCAAAATCCATAAACCCTAAACGAACCCTAATCCCTAAGTTAACACCAAACCTGATGACCTAAACCCTAAAAATCTTAAACACTAAAGCCTAAACACTATGCTCTAAACCCTAGACCCTAACACTAAAGCCAAAATCCTAAAACTCTAAACCAGAATCCTCAACTCTAAACCCTAAACCTTGAACCTTAAACCCTAAACCCTAAAAACCTAAAAACTTAAACCTAAAGTAAATAAAACCTAAAAAATAAATAAGTAAAAAACTAAACTTAAATAAAATAAAATAATAAAATAAAATAATAACCTAAATTAAAACCTAAACCTAAAACTAAAATAAAATAAAAAATAAAAATAAACTATAAAAATTTAAAAAGAAAAAACTAGACTAACCTAAATAAAATAAAATAAAGCTAAGAATAAAAAATTTAAATAAAATAAAAACTAAACTTTAATTAAAAATAAAATAAACTAAAAATTAAATAAAATAAAAATTAAATAAAAACCTAAACCCAAAAAAGAAACCTAAAAATAAAGCATAAAAGTAAATAAAAACTTAAACCCAAACCCTAAACTAAAAATTAAAATTAACCTAAAATAAAAATAAAATAAACAAAATAAAATAAATTTAAACCCAAATTAAAATAAGTTAAACTAAAATAAATAAAACATAAACTCAAACATAAAATAAACTAAACTTAAACCTTAAACTACATAAAATAAAGTAAACTAAAAATAAACCTAAACTAAAAAATAAAACTTAAAAATAAACCTAAAATAAAAACCTAAAACCTAAACCTAAAAAAAATAAACCTAAACTTAAACCTAAAAAAATAAAAAAAAATAAAACCCATAAAGATAAACATAAACCTAAACCTAAACCTAAAAAATAAACTAAAATAAATAGCCTAAACTAAAATAAATAAAGCTAAAATAAATAAACAAAACTAAAAAAAATTAAAAAGTTTACCAAAATAAACATAAAAAATAAAATAAACTAAAATAAATAAAAAATAAACTAAATAAATCTAAACTGTACTTAATTTATTTTTTAAAATCTAAACTAACCCTAAACCCTAAACTCAACTCAACACTAAACCTACAACCCTAAACCATAAATCCTAAAAAACCTAAACCTAAACCCTAAGTCCTAAATCCTAAATCATAAACCCTAAACCCTAACCCTAAACCCTAACCTTAAACCCTAAACCCTAAAAGCAGAAACCCTAAACCCTAATCCCTAAAAGCATAAACCCTAAACACTAAACCCTAACCATAAACCCTAAACCCTAAACTTAAACCTAAAACTAAATAAATTGAAAAATAAACCTTCTTGTGCTCTTTGCCATGACTTGTTGCCTTTACCCCTTCTCCTTTAGTTGGAAGAATTTTGTTTTTGCATTTACAATATTATGCGGCAGATGTTGAAAAATATGCACATCAATATCTTGAATTGGAATTGAGCCTTGTGTTACCGCATCGGTTTTATAACCCAATCCCACTTGGGATTTTAATTTCATTGATACATTCATTTCTAAACCCGAGAGAATTAACCGGAGGAAGTTATCTATTTTGATGGGCTTAGATTTTAGTACTAACTTCTTTAACCAATTTTTCTCTCGACAATATGGTGCATTATGTTGCTTCTAAACGGATTAGTGTGCATTATGTGGTTGCAATCTTTATTTTGATGATTATAGTATTTCTTTGGCTGATGCTTACATTCCTTGGGACTCTTTCCTCCTTAAAGGCCTAAATCATAAAGGTTTCAACACTTATGCTGAAAGGAGTTTGGTTGGCTTCGTGGACTTTCAGACAGCTAGTCCTTGCTTATATAATGCCTAACCTCAAGATGCTTTCCCTAAGGGAAGAAATTGTAATACCCTGGTCTCTTTTAATAGTTATTTTGGTCTAAAATCCTTGTACTGGAATGAATTGGGATTAATTACTTTTTGGGTTTTGGAGGTTTGCTCATGGTTTGTTGATTTGTTTTAAATTTTGTGTTCGAGTCAGTAGATTTTTTCTGCTACTGCTTCTCCCAATTTTCCTCCTGCTATTTTTTGCCATCTTGCCTGCTACTGTCTTAGCAAGTTCTGGTTTTGGACCTTTATTGTCTTAAAATTCCTGCTTGGTAATGATGTCTTCTTCTATCCCCTGCAGGAATGGATTTCCTTGTTGGCTGCTCCTTTTGGTTCTTACTGTGTTTACCCTCCTCTTTCTGTTTCATTTTCTGCTCTTGTTGTTAACATTTGGGTTGATGTTGGACTTTACTACAATTATTTTCACCCTTCATGCTTTGAGGAGATCATGAAAATCCTGAAGACCATTCTACTCTTCTGCTTATATGTAACCAATGGTCTATCCTATATGCCTACTGATTATGACTATCAATATCCTTGGCAATACTGGTTTAATGTGATAAAGCAACCTGCTACAACACTGTTTGCTCTTAGGACTGTTATTGAGCACCTATTGATTATAACTTTCTTTATTGTTGTTATTTTGCTATTTGGGATATCCCACCTCTACACTAATATCTCTTTACAGAAATGGAATTGTGTTACTTTTTCCAATACTAGTCTTGCTGTTTTTGGTCTTGCTTCCCATGATCAGTAGGTTTGTAGTTTTTTAAGGGATTATCATTATGCATCTGCTGAGATTGTGGGCACTGCTTACTCTATAAAATTGTCCATGCTGCTATTTTCTGGATTGCTGATTGCTAACACCTGGGATGTTGTTGCTTTTCCTTTGCCGCGTTCTCCCATCCTATGCTATGATTGGAACATGTACAACTTGAAGCACATTTCTTTGTTATGCTTGGAATTAATCAATGATTTATCTTATATGCATAATTAGGTTATTGACAAACCCACTGGTTATTATTGTCATTACCCTTGGCAGAATTGGGTTATGGTTAATAAGCATCCTAACACTGATCTGATTTCTCTGAATGTCACTTACTGGATAGGCTTATGGTGGGGAGCTATTCATTATCTATCCTTTTCTTTATCGATATATGTGTATGGGTGGAATCTTGGACTTTTGTTGGTTTTAACCGCCTTGTTGGTTATCGACCGATCAATACCCACCTCGCTATTTGGATTATTTTGTACAAGTCTCTATTAAAGTTGCTGGTTGCTTGGTAGATTTTGCTTTGAACCACCTTACTAGTTTATTTTATGCCTATCATTGGAATTCATTGATCTACATTTTCTGCTACTGTTTACTTCATCCTTTTTCTGTCAAACTTGTATTTATTGTTTTGATTATACTGGATGAGTGGCATCATGGCAAGCTAACTGGTTTTTACTATTTTGGTTGTCTCTTGTCTTGGGGAATTACCTTTTGTTTTACCTTGTCACCTCGCTTGGCTCTTTCTTTGTTGGTTGTAGAATTTCGTGGTCTCATGCCCCAAAGTCGTTCCCATTGTTGTCCCGATGGTGAGGGTTTTGGTGATTGCCGATTTGTTGCCTTGTGGATAATTGTTTTATGCTTTATTTATTTGTTTATCTATTATTGCCATGTCTACTGATTGAGGAGTTTTATGGCCAATTTGCTATCTATCTCTTGATGTTGCCTTAACTGTTATTTTCTCGATTTTAATGTTGAGACTCATTTCAATTCACTTGTTGATTTTTTTTATGGAGGGTTCCAATGTTGTATTAGTGTTGGCTTGTTGGCTTTCACGATTGGGTAATTTATCTCCTTTTTTTCGACCGCATCACCGCACTTTCTCGATCGGTTAGTGTCTTATGAGCGCTTTATTCGAAAAAATGGTATTATGGCCGCTTTAGTCCCTTCCTATCTTGGATGTTGTTATCTTTGTCCTTGTTCTCTGGATTGATTGTTGATCCGGATTATCGAATGGTGGCCCCAATGTCGCTATTGAGCGCCGCTTCTAACTATTTTTTTGGGTGCTTATTTTGGTTGGTTGCTCATTCCTGTGTTGAGCTATATCTTCCTTTACTATTGCTTTCTCCGTGACATTAATAAGGGATTGTTTGGGTTGTTTTTCAGACCGAAAGATTCATTTACATATCATGTGATTGGGATGTTAAGTATAAGCTCATTGACTTATTTAACGTGTCTTCGAAGTTGTCTCCTCTTTTCTTATGGAGGGATTATATGTTGAACTAATTTATTTCCCAAATATGGCTATTCATGAGATTCTGCTAAGATGGCTCACTTATGTTTATGTATTCTCATGTCAAGATGACTATATTGATGATATTTTTCTTGAATGAGAATCCTTATCCTCCAGCTCTTAGCAATTACCTATATATTTTAGATATGATTTTGCTTAGGTTTGCAGGTAATTAAGCTCACAAGAATATCAACAACCAGTGCTTCCTTCTCACGTTTGTTGGCTATGATGGTCGTGAAGATCTCACTCCTATTGGTTCAGTAGTAGCTCATGTGATGTAACCCTTCTCAAGTTTGGATGCTCATACTTGACCGCTCAACAGATGTGATTGAGCCCGAGCCTTCTATCACAATTCCTTACTAACATACTCATATTATGTTATTTTCCTCTAACTTTTGTCAGATTACCTTAACTGCTCTAATCTCCTCTTATTATAACTTTGTGTGTAATTCTCTCTCCTTCTTTTGCAAGTCTGCATTATCATGCATTCCTACATCTTCCAGAGCATTGGCTTTAATCTTACTTTAGCTTATTATGGTAATCATCTTGTATCTTTTGATTGTTTTTATGCTTTCTTTTACTCTTGGATGTACATAGATAAAGGATTTACTCCTTAGGCTAATTTTAGCTCTTTGAGCAGTAGTTCTGGAGTTTATCCCCTTTTAAGGACCTTGTAACCCTCTTTTTGTGGCAATAAAATACCCCTACATGGGGCTTCCCCTAAAAAAAAAAAAATTGAAAAGTAAACAAAAATCATAAAACCTAAGAAACTTAAACTCTAAGAATGGGCAGAACCTTGATGGTAGAGATGTCACCATCAACTTGGCTCAGTTTAGATATAACAGTGGAGGCGAAGGTGGAGGCTATCATAGTGTTGGTGGGGGATCTAGAGGTGCTGGTGGATATGGAGATGATGGTCGGA
This sequence comes from Cymbidium sinense, assembly GCA_021442155.1. Lineage (NCBI taxonomy): Eukaryota > Viridiplantae > Streptophyta > Magnoliopsida > Asparagales > Orchidaceae > Cymbidium > Cymbidium sinense. The sequence goes on along the minus strand of JAKCPB010001153.1, from coordinate 342,797 downwards.
GCAGTGGTGGTTATGGAGGTGGGAGGAGTGATAGATGTTACAACTATCGTGGTGGCAGAGCGAGAGATCGGGGATATGATGGTGGCTACTCGAGAGGCCGGGGTGGTTCTGATGAGAATTGGAGAAACTAAAGAGCGATCAATCTGATTTGCTGCTTATGGAACTGTCTTTACAGTAAAGACAATTCTAGTTATCTAGAGTTTTTGATTTGCTTTAAGCATTCTCATTTTTTATCTATGTTATTGCTTGTGTCTTAGAAAACTTGGTGTGTTACTTGGTCGATGAAATCAAAATGAAGAAATATTGAATTTGAATTTTTCTCTGTTAAAAAAAAAAATAAAATTGTAAACCCTAAACTAAAACCTAAACCCTCAACCCTAAACCCAAAGCTTTAAACCCTAAAAACCTTAAACCCTAAAACTGAAACCCTAAAACCTAATCCCTAAACCTTAAACCCTAAACCCTAGACCCCAAACCCTAAACCCTAAACCCTAAACCCTAAACTTAAACCTCAACTAAATAAAACTTAAAAATAAAATAAATATAAAACCTAAACCAAAATAAAATAAAAAATACAATAAAATATAAAGATAAACTAAAACCTAAACCTAAACATAAAAAAGATTAAACTAAGATAAAATAGAAAACCTAAACTACACTACAAAATAAAACCTAAATAAAATAAAACTTAACTTAAAATATAATAAAATAAAACCTAAACACTAAAATAAAATTAAAAATAAATAAAGAATAAAATCTAAACCCTAAACTAAAAAAACCTAAACCTAAAATAAAAATAAAATAAAGCTAAACTTAAACCTAAACCCAAAATAAAATAAAATAAGCCAAAATAAACTAAACCTAACTAAAAAATAAATAAAACCAAAGAATAAACCTAAATAAAAAAACCTAAACCTAAAATAAAAAGAAAATAAAAAAATAAACTTAAAATTAAAAATTAAAACTAAACCTAAAATAAAATAAAAAAAGCTAAACTAAAATAATAAACCCAAACCTAAACCAAAAAATAAACTAAAATAAAGATCCTACACTAATATAAATAAACATAAAATAAACAAACTAAACTAAATAAAAAATAAAAATAAACCTAAAAAAATAATAATAAAATAAAATGAGCTAAAATAACTAAAAAATAAACTAAATAAACCTTAACCTACTAGTTTACTTAATTTAAAAAAATAAAATATAAAATATAATAAAATTAAAATAACACTAATCATAAACCATAAACCCTAAAACTAACCCTAAACCCTAAACCCTTAACCCTAAACCTACAACCCTAAACCATAATCCATAATAAACTAACCCTAAACCTAAACCCTAAACTTAAACTTATACTAACCTAAACTAAGTAACCTAAACTAACCCAAAAAAAAAACCTAAACTATAAATCTAAACTAAACCTAAATACTAAACCTAAAACTAAACCTAAACTAAAGTTTAAAATATAAAACCTAAAGCAAAGTTTAAACCTAAAACCTAAACTAACTCCTAAACCTATACTAAATCTTCAAAACCTAAACCTAAAGTTTAAACCTAAACTAAACCTAAAACCTAATCCTAAAGAAAAGCTAATCACTAAAACCTAAACCTATAAAACTATAAACTAATCATAAACCTAAAACCTAAACTCTAAACCCTAAACCCTAAACCTAAACCCTAAACCCTAAATCTTTAAACATAAAAACATAAACCTAAACTAAATAAAACCTAAAAAAATAAAATAAATAAAAAACCTAAACCTAAATAAAATAAAATAATGAAATAAAATAAAATTCTTAACTAAAATCAAAACCTAAACTTAAAAATAAAATAAAATATAAACTAAATAAAAACCTAAACTAAACTAAAAAAATAAACCTAAGAATGAAAAAGCAAAATAAAATTAAAAGTAAGAAATGAAATAAACTTAAAATAAAATAAAATAAAAACTAAATAAAAACCTAAACCTAAAAAAAAACTTAAAAAAGAAAACCTAAAAATAAATAAAACATAAACCCTAAATCCTAAACTAAAAAATCAAAATAAAATAAACCTAAATTAAAACTAGAATAAACTAAACTAAAATAAATAAAACCTAAACCTAAACCCAAAGTAAACTAAACCTAAACAAAATAAACTAAATAAAATAAAATAAAATAAAAATAAAATTTAATAATAAACCTCAAATAAAAACTTAAACAAAAAAAATAAAATAGAAACCTAACCTAAACTTAAAAATAAAAAATAAAACCTAAAAATAAAAAAATAAAATAAAAATAAAACTCAACCAAAAAATAAACCTAAACAAAAAAAACAAACTAAAATAAAACCTAAACTAAAATAAATAAATATAAAAAAAATAAATAAACTAAACTAAATAAAAAAAAAAATAAACCTAAATAAAATTTAAAAAATAAACTAACTAAGCTAAATAAACTTAAACCTATCGATTTAGTTAATTTTAAAAAAAACCCTAAACCTTAAACTATAAACTAACCCTAAACCCTAAACCCTAAACCTAAACTCTAAAACCTAAACCCTAAACCCTAAACCCTAAACCCTAAACCCTAAAACCCTAAACCCTAAACCCTAATCCCTAAACCATAAAACATATAACCCTAAACCCTATACCCTAAAACTTAAACCTTAAACTAACCCTAAACCCTAAACTAACCCTAAACCCTAAGAATAAGAAGAACCTCAAGGTGTGAACATCACCATTGGAGTTAGATGGGATATGGAGGAAGGAAGCATCATGGGGGGATCTAGAGCTGTAGTGGATAGGGAGGTGGTCAAAGTAAAGTGGTGGTTGGGGTGGAGGAGCCAAGGTAGGGTTTTGATTTTCTCTATGGGTGCTTATTTTTTATCTATGTCATCGCTATGTCTTAGAAAGCTTGGGTGCTACTTAGTTGATGAAATAAAAAAAGAAATATTGAATCAATTTGTTATCTATTAAAAAATCCTTAAACCCTAAACTAAAACTTAAACCCTAAACCTAAACATTAAACCATAAACCCTAAAACCCAATCCTAAAACCCTAAACAAAAAACCCTAAACCCTAAACCATAAAACATAAACCCTAAACTTTGAACCCTAAACCCTAAATCTTAAACCCTAAACCTTTAACCCTAAAACCCTAAACCATAAACCCAAAACCATAAAACCCCAAACCCTAAACCCTAAACCCTAAAACCTAAAACCTACAACCTTAAACCCTAAACCCTAAACCCCAAACCCCAAACCCTAAACCCTAAGCCCTAAAAAATCCCTAAACCCTAAATTAACCCTAAACCCCAAACCTTAAATAAAGATGTCATTAGGAGTAGATCTAAAGAATGACCTAATCCTAGCATAGCTAAAGAAAATGTCTTCAAGAGACTTTCCATCGACTACTAGAGATTTGAATACCCTAAACCCTAACCCTAAATCATATTATAATACCATATATTTGAGGATGTAGTGATGTTTTTTGGAAGTTATAAGATGTTTTGAAAAGTTTTAGTATATTATGGTATTGTGTCCTATTATCTATATTAATATAAATCATAGAAATATTAATTTAATAAATAAGATGATAAATTTTTTAAATTTAAAGGGAATTAGGTTGTAGTACCAAAGGTGCTATGCCACTTGTAATAAAAAGTAAGATTTTATGTTCAAAAAAATATTACATGTTGTAGCATAGTATAACATCATATATCATAATATATTTTTTCTGCATTTTAAATTCTTTTAGTATTTTACAATCATGCCTAGTGTTTTTTTTATAAAAATGTTGATTTAGCCTTAAAATGGTGGAATTTAATATAATAATAGAGTATGGCATCATAATGTATTGTTTCACCTTAAAATATGTAAGTGATAATGATTAAAATATATAGTTTTTATTGTTTAGGCTAATTTTATGATTTTTTATCTTAACCAATCCCTTGTGATGTGATATGCAATATAATATAATATAACATGTTATAGTTTATTATAATATAGGATGACATAACATAGTGTACCATCATGCATTATAGCATACTATTGTGTATTACTTTTTGTTTAGCATATTTTAGTTTGTTATAGTATGATGTAAGAGTTTGTATTTGTATAATTCATAAAAATACTAGTTTATAGGCTGAGATGATGGGATTTGGCTAAATTTAAGGTAAGCTTTAGGGAACATCATTCGGACTGTGTTAAAGTGTGTCATTTAATCAAAAGAATGGAATTTTGCATAAAAAGGTCATTTTTCAATCAAATTTTATAAATTCTTTGCTTAAAGTGATTGATTTTAATGTGTAATGTAAGATAATATATTATATAAAAGCACATTAAAATATAATGTACATAATAATATAACTTCACATATATATGAATGTGGTGGTGTTACTAAATGTTATTGTACATTTTAGTATGTTTTACTTCTGTTATAATACATTGGGTCAAAACTCACAAAAATATTAATTTGAAGGTTGAGATGGAAGAATTTGGCCAAATTAATGGCACACACAAGAAGCAACACCAAATTATGCTATTTTGTAACATTTCTAATAGAAAATAACAATTTTACATCCAAAATGAACATTATTCATATTTTGAGAAAATTTTGTTATTTGAACCTTTAAGTGATTCTAATGAGGTGTAATGTTAGACAATATATTATATAATAGCAAATTATAATATAATATCATATATTATAATATAATATAGTGTTAATTCATAATATAATATTTTAGCATGATATTATATAGTTAGTTTGAGCTTGCACCATCACAAATCATAAAATGTTGATTACAATGTTAAGATGATGTAATTTGAACAAGACATTGTTATTGAAGTATTAAAGGTGCATAAGAGAATAAATAAGATTTGATGAGAATTCCATGTCAAGGACATGGAGGGAGATCTAGAGGATACATGCATTGGACGACATGTGAGGTGTATCGAGGCATAGAAGAAGAAACTGGGGATAAGGTTTGAATTTGATTTGATTATATGATTTATGGAAAGAAGTTAGGGGGATAAGAATCTATAATCCATCGGGATTAAGATCAAATCAACTTTAATTTGTTTTATTTTAATTGATGTGGAGGATAGCTAAAGATATGGGCTCGAGTCCATTGGGATTGGGTATTTGAACCTTCCACTAGGAAATGGGTTCAAGCTATCCTGGGAGTTTGGGATTTGAATTTGATTTCATATTTTTTTTTTGGGGATGTATCCACTATGAATAAGAGTTTTGGATTTCTTTGATTTAGACTTTAATGGGAGAGTTGGTTTAATTTAGCTCCACGGAGATTGGTTTTGAATTTTATTTGCTTGACTTGTTTATATATGATTTGGGGCTCCACTAGAGAAAGGTGTGATTTAACTAGGGAAAATTGGGTTTAATTTAACTGAAGTTAATGTATGGACTTTGTCGTGTGTTGGACCCATTAAGAAAGGGATATATCACCTTGACCCTCAAGTTTACAAATCAAAGGGATAGTCTACCTATGGGGTAGAGCTAGCCAACTTAAGGGGTTTTTTGCTAAACTACCATGCTAGAAGAAGGACTTACATCTTCCAAAGCAAGGACAACAACCGGGTGACTCGGATGCACAACAAATTGAACCCGACCTGTGACACTTAAGTGAATGTTTGGGGACTTATGTCAACTTAAAAGTACTCAAGATTAATTTTATCTTAATTTCATGTGGTATTGATAAGGTATGTTTGGTTTAGTTTTATTTTAAATTGATGGCATATCCACTGGGGATGTGAGCATGATCAAATTTGATATATTTAATTTATGGACCATGTCAATGTGATGTACCCAATCGAGAAGGGTTATATCAAACTTGTCCTATCTCGATTTACTAATCCAATGGATAGTCTCTGTGTAGAACTAGCCAACCTAAGGGGTTTTCTTGTGCAAAGATTGTGCTAGAAGAAGGTGTAGCATACATCTTCTAAAGTAGGAACAACCAGGGTGACCTGTATAACAACAAATGAAACCCCGACTTAGGCACTATCGAGTGAATGTCGTTGGGAACTTATATCAACTTAAGAGTAGTCAGACGATTCTTATAGGGCATTTTTAGCACTGCCCTAAAGATAGGATGTCAGCTTGGGAAAAGGTACTGCTAAGGGTATCCTCCTAATCCACAAGTGAACATATATTTTGTTTATATATTTACATGGACCTTATTGGTGTCCGAGGGACCACATTGAGAAGTGCCTTGACCTATCTCAAATTTACTAGACCAAGGGAGAATCTTCAAATCCATGGATGAATTCTCCAACCATGGGTGGTTACTATGAAAGGGAAACTATCCAACTGATAGTAACTAGTGGTCTAAATGGGGTCAAAGGATGTGATTCAAATATAGTGCCCATAGAGGTGCTACTAGAGGCATTATCTTGAGCCTTGGAAAAGAAAGCTTATAAGTGTATGGTGGCCAACTAAAGGAGAAAGTGTAGCAGACTTACATCTACCATGAGTGGTGTATCCTAAGGTGCGAGAACCAACCAACCAATGGTGTATCCATCAGCATGACTAGTGTATCCATCAGCATAGTGAGAACCAACCAACCTATGGTGCCCATCAATGTGCAATGATCAATCTGGAAAGAAAGCATGTAGGCTTATAACTTTTCAAGTGAAACTGATCATCAAAATAGCCTATCATAAGTGGGACAGATGTTATCTAACCTAGAGCAACTATTAAGCGAGGAGAACTAAGGAAGGACTGGACCCATACTTGAAATAGTTAGGAGGGAAGGAGCTGGGGGACTTATCCTAAACCTTAAATATACTTGACCCTGTCAGATCATGAAGGCTAATCCAAGAAGAAAGCATAGCAGACTCCCATCCTCTTAAATGAAGCCAACATGAGGTAGCTTACCGACATGTGAAGGCCTACCAAACTAACAGGTGCTCAAGGTAAAGGGCCAAGTAAAAGAAGGAAAGCATAGACTTACATCCTCCAAAGCAAGAAGACCACTGGGATGACACACTAAAGGGTAGCATGTCCCCTGACCTAGAGCAGCAAAGTGAGTGTCACCGGGGCATTATCTCAACTGAGTAGCCCAAGATAAAAGATATTTGTTTATTTTATATGTTTGTGTAGTTTGTGTTTGTCGATGAAGGATAGGATGCCACTGTTCCTTACACCTACCCTAAACACATCATGGCTAATTCAGAAAACAAGAATACTTTCAACATGGAAGAGATTGAATTCAAAATAGAATTTTCATTGATGATAATTTTTAAACATGATTTATAATATTTCTTTAAGTAGAGCCCACTAATTGGAAGCATTTCTATCTCCTTATCATTAATAAGGTGATAAGATCCTCTTAGGTAGGCCTTCTTTATGGCAAAAGGGCCTTCCCAAGTGGGTTCAAACTTGCCTCCCATCTTATGATGAGCAATAATCAATCTCCTTAAAACAAAAATAAGCTCTCCTACTTGAAAAGCTATAGGGCAGACCAACTTGTTGTGACCTTGAATCATTTTAGCTTTGTACAACTCGAGATTTTGGCATGACCTCGGCTTCTCTCCTCCAAACCTTGAGCTCTTCTAACTACAACTTGACGCTCTCTATGATCTTGCTAGCTATCCTTAGTGATGAGAGTTTAACTTTTAATGGTAGAATAGGCTTCGCCCATACACTAAGGAAAATGGAGTAGATTGAGTTTGAGTTCTATATGTGGTCCAGTAGGCCAACAAGGCTTCAACTAACTGATCATGCCACTGTTGTTTATTACTATTGAGTTTCTTCTTCAGTATTTGGATGAGAGTTTTGTTGTTTTCCTAAGTTGTTTTTCCCTCGTAGTTGATGGTAGAATATCTTCAATCAATGTTGTGTCTTCGTGAAAAATTTTTTTGATCTTAGTTCTTGAATGCACTATTATCGATATAATTTGAGTACTCTATATATATATTATTTCTAAAATACTATAGTACATATTGAGCTGTGACCTCTTTGAACATAATCACCTTGCCCATTTAGAAAATATAAAGTGCTAAGATGAATTGATGATCCTTTGAAGAATAAGGATCTATCGAACCCACTATGTTAGTACCCCAACACTCAAATGGCCATGAGGCCAATGTTGGATGTAGAATGTTGGGTGGTTGGTGTAGGACCACACTGTGTATTTGACATTTGTGTCATTGCCTAACCATATCCAAGCAATCTTTGATCATCGATGGCCAATAGTATCCTAATATTTTGATCTTAGCTTTCATCTTCAGACTGGATTGGTTGGCTCCACATAATCCTAAGTGTACCTCGATCATGATCTTATGGGCTTTGTGCTTGTCTAAATAATGTAATGACATATGATCAAAAGACCACTGGTATAAGCCACATCCACAACAACATAGAAAGTGCTTTGCTTCATCTCGATGGGCTTGGGACTTCTGGTAGTTTTCCTTTATTTAGGTAATCCATGAATGGTTGCCTCACCCTAACTCCTCATCCTTTTGGTAATGGCAACCGCCTTCAAGAGAGTACTTTTGAGTTCAACATCAATAAGAGATTAGACTTGTCTATTTTGGACCTTTATTGATATGGACTCATCATCCGGATATGCCAACTCCTTGATAAGCTTGGCTAAAATATATGCTACAACATTCTCTTCTCAAGGAATCTTATAAATGGTAACCTCTATAACTTTAGAGAACCTAGTGATTTGGTTGATAACTAGCTGAGAATCCTCGAAGATGTTGATGTTCTGGATGCTTAGAGTAAAGGCTAACTCCAAACCCACAATCGAGCCTCATATTCATTGATTGGTGCATGGATTGGACAGATGATATGAATCTCATCACATCGCGTCAAGAGTTAAGAGAACTATTCCTACCCGCCTTTCTTGAAATAGTAAGATTTTGGTTCTTCTCCTCTTTGAGAGGAAGCCACCATCAAAGTACATCTCCGGTGAATGCTAGTATCCCCTAAGTTCATGATTTATTAATCATGGAGACCATCACTAAGTGAGAGTAAGCAGAAGTGGTGTGTCGCTAAGAAATCTACTACTTGTCCTTTAATGCATGTAGGAGTAGGAAGGTAATGTCAAACTATAAGAGGATCATGGACCATCATGCCAACCATCGATAACATCGTGTCATGAGATACATTGAATTAAAGAAGATTAAGTTCACCTTATGAGGAAGCATGTTGTGTTGTAGCTTTTGGGATGCAAAGATTAAAGCTAGCAATGCTTCTCAATGGGTGGATAATTAGCCTAAGGGGATTAGATGATGAGGTAGTAAAGTGCATTTTCTTCCTTTCATTGGTTTTGGCCAACAATGCACCAAGGAGTCATCTGATGCAACAATGTAAAGTATGAGAAGCTTGCCTAGATAGGGGCTACTTCATGGTGTTATCAAGTAATGCTTGATGTCTTTGAAGGCATGCTCACACTTATTATCATAGTTGAACTTTGCATTCCTTTTGACAAGTGTTGAGAATGACTGACATCTTTGCGATAAGTTGGATATAAAGCATCTTAGATATGCTAACCTCCCTTGGAATGATCTGAGTTGAGTTAAACTTTTTAGGGTGGAATTCCTAATATTTCCATGATCTTCTCTGAATCTATTTTGATTCCTTAGTGATGGACAAAAAAGCCAAGGAATTTCTCTGAAGCTCCCTCGAATGCAAACTATAGAGGGTTCATTTTTCTTAACTATTTGAAAACTACTCTCAAGTCAAAGAGATGGTCTTTCTTTTCTCTACATTTGATCACGAGATCATCGACATAGCACTTAACTTGATGATGAATGAGTTCATCAAAGATTCAAGTCATAGCTTGGGTATGAAAGACCTCATTTTAAGAAAGGCATGACCTTATAGTAAAAGATTCCAATCAGTTCAAAAAAGTAGTGTTTCTCTCATCTTCAGAGGGTCGTATTTATTTGGTTATATCTAGATGAGCCATCCATGAAAGAGAAGGCAGCAAGAGATGAGGAAATGTCCACCATCAGCTCCAAGATTGGTAGTGGAAATTCATCTTTTGGACATGCCTTATTTAAATCCCTAAAATTGATGCATATGTAAATTTGGCCATTCCTTTTCTTAATTGGGAAGACGTAGGCTAACCAGAAAGGGTATTATTCTTCTCGAATGAAGCCAGCATCGATTAGTTTCTTGAATTCTTAAATGACCTGTTGTTCTATGTCTAATCGCTTGCATCTAGGACCTTACTTGATAGGGTTAGACGTAGGCTCTATTGCTAGTTTATGGAAAGCTACATCATGAGCCAATTTAGGCATCTCTTCATAACTCCATGCAAAGTAGTCCTTAAACTCAATCAATAGCCTAACTAAGTCATTGGTTTTTTCATTCAACAAAGAACTGATGTATGTCGGACGTGGATCTTCTAGCCTAAGTTGATTTCCTGAGCTTGTCGATGGTTGACTTGATATCTTTTCAAACTCTGGCATCTTTGACTTCAAAATCATCAAGTTTCTAAGCACCTCATATGAGTTAATATGATTTGAAAAGAGCCTATCAAATTCCAAATGATTGGTAATAACTAAGCAATAATCGTCATCATTGACTACACCCACTGTAGTGAATCATAGTCTCGATCATGATTGAGAGCTTTTGCATTAGTTCTTCCATATTCTTTTGAAGTAGTCAAACTTGTGCTTTGACCAAGTATGTGGGATTAACCATTTCTTTGCAAAATTATGAACACAAGGCAAGTACTAATCAAAAGGTAATTCTATTAAATCTTTATATAAATCATCCTCAAGTTCTACATCAACTTCTTGACTTGAGGATGATGCTCCCAAAATGAATCTTTGAGTCTTCCAACCGATGGATGACATAGGGGCTTCCTTAACTACCCCTCAAATTTTTAAGATGAAAGTGGGGTTAGAGCTAAGGTTCCAAACTGATGTCTAACTGTTTCACATATAGACTTGGATAAAATTATGCTTTGCTTTGGAGCCCAGTCTTCCTTATTATCTAGCTCAAGTGTCACCTCCAAGGGAATCTACTAACAGAAGAGTCTGTGAGCTAACCATATAAGACTCATATCCTAAGATTTATGTCCATAATATTTGAAGTTTTCTCACAGATGGAGGTTTATTTGTCCCTACCCATATGTTTGAATGGAGTAACAAACAATGGGTGGAATCTAAGCTCCACTTCCTCCTCCAAGTCTATTTCGCTCCCTTTTATTTTTTTTTTCATTTTCTTTTCTTTTCTTTTTTTCTTTTCTCTTCTTTTCTTTTCTTTGTATTTTTTAATTTTATTTTTAAACTTTGCCAAGTTTGTGAGAATAGACTTATTGATTTTGAGAGAGGTAAGTTGTATCCTCATATATGCCAACTCAACTATAAATGGCTTGAGATCTCCTTTAACATACCAAATGATCCCACCTCTCATGAACTTCATACACTAATGTACAGAGGATGGAACTATGTTGTTCTCATGTATCCATGGTCTCCCAAGCAAAGCATTGAAAGATGTATCCATGTCTATAATGTGAAACTAGGCTTTGGTATTCCAATCATCTATCTCCAAAGATAACACTATGGAGCCTAAGGCCTATTGACCTCACTTTGGGAGTGCGATTCAATCTTCCCATCTTAGACTTAGGAGTCTTCTAGACACTAAAACTTCCCTAGTCATAAGACACTTCTAACAAGGTAAACACTTAACCTAAAGAACATCTAAACTTTATCATATGCTTACTCAAAATCAATAAATATCATATGTATCCTCCCTTTTCTATCCTCCATCAAACCCCTTAACAAATGTATAAATCCATAAGATCTACCTCAAAACCAAATCAAGAAACTTCATCACATCAAATCAAATCCATCAAATTTTAATGTAACATTAACTTAATTTCAAATTTTACACTCTGAATCACCTTTATTCTTAAATATAAACCAACAAACTCTTTTCTCCACTCATCCGCATCTTAGTATTTAAAATGAAATAAAAGATTTGTAAGCCAAGAAATTCCTTGATCTAAACATAATCACTTATTAATATTATTTGGTCAATCATTCTTTCATTTTCTTTAAAGCTTCACTAACTCAATTTAATCTCATAAAAAATGAAATTCTCTATTTTGTTTTATTAATTGCTAAATCATCACTCATCCTTCATTGCAAAGTTTATCAAAATATCATCCACCTATTTTCAAATCCTTTCTAAAAAAGCATTTTATTATTTTCATCCAATACACAACTTGAACTATGTCTACTTCTCATCTCTTTCAACTATTATTTATGTTCTTTATCATATCATCAATTATACAATAATTTGGTTTATTTTATCTCTTACAACCTTTCATCAAAATCTAAAACTAACAATCGATGACTTTGATTTTCACTAATGACCTTACAATCTTTACAATCTAAACAATCTATTTTTCTTATCAAAAATAGTCAATCTATGTTTTCTATCCATATAAGTAATAATATGTTCATCTCTTTTCAAATAAAGTATTAGCAACTACAAATCATAAACTAAAGCAAAATATAATAACCCTACCTTCTTCATTAGTCACTCCAAATCCATAACCATCATGAATACTTTTAAAATCTTCTACCACTCTACCAACATGTCCATTAAAATTCCTTCAATAAATATTTTTTCTTCAAGAGGTATCTTTTGTATTAATCCCTCTAATTCATTCCAAAATTTTCTCACCTCCAAACCTACTTGAGAGCATAGACACTTATAACATTTAAAGATCAACAATAATCTTTAAAGCTATAATTCTATCTCCACATCTATTAATATTTATAACATTATCCTTCAAACTTTTATCTATAATCACACCTACACAATTTCTAGTTCGACTTTTACCTGAATACCAAAGTTTAAAACCTAAACTATCAATCTCCTTGGCTTTCTCCCCAACCCATTTAGTTTCTTGAACACATAAAATATTTATTTTTCTATGAACCATAATATCTATTAATTCCATTAATTTACCTAAGAGTACTTATATTCCAAGATCCTAACCTAATTCTAGTTTCATGGACTAACTTGATCCATCCATAATGTAAACCCTTGCTTATTTAACATTGCACTACCATGAACTCTAGTACATTTTTTTCCAGATTGCCATACAAGCATTGCTTCCGTGACGCCAATTAACACAAATGATTTAAAGGATTCATGTCATGATTATTGACAAGTTTTACAAGTTGGCCTACTACCTAATGCAACCCTCCACTTTTCACATCACATTCAATTAGTGTTAACAAAACCCAAATCAACATCCAACCCAAGCCAATTTGACCAATTTGGTCAAATTGGTTAACTTAACCCATTTGACCAAAATGAATTCAAATGAGCCAAATTAAACGAAATCAATTGAACCAAAATATCCTAAATGATCATATGAACTTGACCTAACCCTTGGTTTGACCCAATTTGACAACTTGACAACCAACCTAATTTGACTTAAATGAGTCAAATTGATTCTAACCAAATCAACTCCAACTGACTTAAAATTTAGGATAACTCACTTTTGGATCTGTCCAAATCAAATCCAATACCAAATGATCATTCTACCCTTAGGTCAAGGGCATCACATGAGACAAATTACCCATGTAAGTGGTCATTTCCATTCCTTGGCCATTTGGTACCCTCTCAATGGTCCACCTAGTCGTAGGACACTGCCCAACTTGATCCAAAGGGTGGTTGGGTCGATCGTGACCCATGGGAGGTGAAATCACCTCACCCTCCCCATCGGAGCATTTCAAACCCATAAGACACATATGATTCCTCTTGGCAACCACCTCCACCTTCAACCAACCAAGCCGAAGCTATCTCACCTCCTCCTCACCACAACTCGAGATGGTTGGATGACCACTAGAAGTCAAACCCAATCCCACCATCGGATCAAGATGAACGGTGGTATACACCCCCTCATTTTCACTCAAACACACACAAAAATCATTCCTCAAAGCCCTAGCTACGCAAGACAACCCGCCAGAGCCATTCCCTAAGCTCCCAAGCTCATTCCTAGAATGGAAAATCCCATTCTGTCCATCTTGAAATGGGGCACTCCATTTCTCTAAGCTCCCAAGCTCATTCCTCAATTGAAAAAATGCCATTCTTATTTGTCCCGAAATAGGACACTCCCATTTCTGACCTAACTTACCCATTTCTCCATCAAACTCAAATTAACTTTGCATGCACCTTCCCTAGGCCTCATCGAGCAATAATAAATCATCTCCCAAGCTTCTTGAGCACGGGAGGTTGGACTTCTATCAAAGTTGAGCTCCAAATTATCTGCTTCATGGCCTTACAAGCAAATGTCATGGGACTTCTATCAAAGTTGAGCTCCAAATTATCGGTTCATGGCCTTACAAGCAAATGTCAAGGAATTGATCCAATTGTTGCTCAATAGGGCTTCGTCTCCACTAAATGAAGCTTCCTCAATCATTCGAGCCACCAATCTTGAGCTCAGTGAGGTATGCTTCCAAACGATCAGGAAAAATATGTTGGAGCTTTTGAAGAAAACTTGCATCTGTGATCTTGATCGTTGGATCCTGATCAATGTTGAAGGTGTGGATCATTTTGGAGTTGATCAAGTTTGTAAGCTCAAATCAAGTGAGCAATGGAGGATGGACTCCATTCTCCTCACTGCATGATATTAGATCACCCATCATCCGCTCCATGATCAAAATGGATGGTTGTGATTCGCTAGATTGATCTATTTAATCTTATTAAGCTATGAGATTAATCATAGCCATCCGATCGATCTGAGCGGATAGAAAGCTCACCATCACATAAGACCCGAGTCGGATAAGTTTTAAGTAGCCAATCCTAAACCTAAACCTAAATTAAAATCTAAATAAAAACCTAAACCTAAAAAAATAAACCTAAAAAAAACCTTAAACCTAAACTATAAAAAAACCTAAACCTAATATAAAAATAAAATCAACATAAACCTAAACTAAAATAAACTAAACTAAAATAAATAAAACCTAAACCTAAACCTAAAATAAACTAAACCTAAACCTAAACCCAAACTAAACAAAGAAAATAAACTAAAAATAAACCTAAACTAAAATAAAACCTAAGAATAAACCTATAACCCAAACCTAAAAAAAAATAATATTAAAACCTAAATCTACACTTAAAAATAAAAAATAAAACCTAAACCAAAAAAATAAAATAAAAATAAACCTCAACTAAAAAAAATAAACCTAAACCTAAAACTAAACCTAAAAAATAAACTAAAACAAAAAACCCTAAACTAAAATAAATAAAGCAAACATAAATAAACTAAACTAAACAAAAATAAAAAATAAACCTAAGTAAAAAAAAATAAAATAAACTAAAATAAATAAAAAATAAAAACTTAAATCTAACAATTTACATAATTTAAAAAAAAAAAACCATAAACTGTAAATCTTAAACCCTAAACCCTAAACTATAAACTTACAATCCTAAACCCTAAACCCTAAACCATAAACCATAAAAAACCTTGAACCTTAAAACTAGACCCTAAACCCCAAAAGCATAAACCCTAAAATCGTAAACCCTAAACCCTAAACTCCTAACCCTAAACCAAAACCTAAACTAATTAAATAAATTATAAAATAAACCTAAACCTAAACACTAAAAATTATTAAACATAAACCTAAACTTAAACCCTAAGAATGCAACCTATGTATAGAACATCATAAAGCAGATAGATCATGGAGGCTAACACCAAATGGTTATCACAAATGTGGTAGAGGTCTGGTGGATATGTGGTGGTTTGATAACAAAAGTAGGAGGAATGAGGTTACACTGGTCAGAGAGAGATGGATATGATGGTGAATCCGCCAGAGAAGTCGAGTGGTTCTAATGAACTGGAGAAATTGAAGAATAAATATGATTAAAGCATAATGCATTACATTAGGGACGATTCTAGTTATCTAGAGTTTTGATTTGTTATGCGTTATTTTATCTATGTCATCGCTGTGTCTTAGAAACTAGGTGTGTTACTTGGATGAAATCAAAAGAAATGTAATATGAATTTTTCTCTGTAAAAAATACCAAAACTAAACCCTAAACTAAAACCTCAACCCTAAACCCAAAACCAAAATGAATAACCTAAACCAAACCATCAAACCATAAACCAAAACCCAAAAAAACCCAAACCCTAAAACCTAAACCCTAAACCCAAATCAAAAACCTAAAACCCTAAACACTAAATTAAACCCTAAGCCCTAAACCCAAAAAACCTAACCCTAAACCTTAAACCAAAATTTAAACCCTAAGCCCTAAACCCTAAATCGTAAAAACCTAAAAACCTAAACCTAAACTAAATAAAACCAAAAAATAAAATAAATAAAAAACCTAAACCTAAATAAAATAAAATAAAAGAAATACCTAAATTAAAACATAAACCTAAACCTAAACCTAAATCTAAGCCTAAACCTAAACCTAAAATTAAAATATAATCAAAATATAAACTAAGCTAAAATAAAATAAATAAAAACCAAAACTAAATTAAAAAAATAAAATAAACCTAAAAATAAAAAACATAAATATAATTAAACCTAAACGTAAAATAAAAATAAAATTAACTTAAAATAAAATAAAATAAAACAAAATAAAAAATCTAAAAAAATAAACCTAAATATAAACCAAAAATAAATAAAAAATAAACCAAAACATAAACCTAAACTAAAATAAACTAAACTAATATAAATAAAATCTAAACTTAAACCTAAAATAAACTAAACCTAAACCCTAAACTAAATAAAATAAAATAAACTAAAATAAATAAACCTAAACTAAAAAAATAAAACCTAAAAAATAAACCTAAAATAAAACCTAATACCTAAACAAAAAAAAATAATAAAAAAACTTAACCTAAACCTAAAAAAAAAACATAAAGTTAAAAATAAAATAAAATAAAACTAAACTAAAAATAAACATAAACCTAAACCTAAGCCAAAAAATAAACTAAACTAGAAAACCTAAACTAAAATATGTAAACATAAAATTAATAAACTAAACTAAATAAAAATAAAAAATAAACCTAAATAAAAGTATAAAATAAACCAAAACCTTCTAGTTTACTTAATTTAAAAAGAAACCCTAAACCCTAAACATAAAATTATAAACCCTAAACCCTAAAACTAACTCGAAAACCTAAACCCTAAACCCTAAACACTAACCCTAAACCTAAACCCTAAACACTAAACACTAAAAACCCTAAACCCTAAAGCCAAAATCCTAAACCAACCCTAAACCCTAAAGCATAATGCAACCTTAAACCCTAAACCCTAAAGAAAGATGTAATCCTAAACCCTAAGCTAACCTTAAACCAAAATCCTAAACCATAAAGCCTAAAAATTAAACCCTAATACCTAAACCATAAACCCTAACCCTAAACCTTAAACAGTAAGACCCTAAATGCTAAAATCCTAAACCCTAAACCATAAACCCTAAGCCCTAAACTCTAAACCCTAAAAACCTAAAAAGCTAAACCTAAACTAAATAAAACATTAAAATAAAGAAATAAATAAACCTAAACCTGAATAAAATAAAAAATAAAGTAAAATAAAATCTAAACTAAACCTAAACTTAAACTTAAAAATAAAATTAAATAATAAAATAAAAATAAACTAAAATAAAATAAATGGAAACCTAAACAAAATTAAAAAATAATATAAACTTAAGAATAGAAAACCTAAATAAAATAAAAACTAAATGTAAAATAAAGAAAAATAAACCTAAAATAAAGTAAAATAAAATAAATAAAAAACTAAACCTAGAAAATTAACCTAATAATAATAAAAAAATTGAAACGCTAATCTTAAAAAAATCAAAACATAAATTACAAATAAAATAAACAATATAAAATAAACCTAAACCTAAACTAAAATAAACTAAACTAAAATAAATAACAGCTAAACCTAAACTTAAAGTAAACTAAACCTAAACCTACACATAAACTAAATAAAATAACCTAAAAATAAACCAAAACCTAAACTAAAAAGTAAAACCTACAAATAAACCTAAAATAAAAACCAAAAACCTAAACCTAAAAAAATAAAATAAAAATCTAACCTAAAACTAAAAAAACAAAAATAATATCTAAATCTAAAGATAAAATAAAATAAAACTCAACTAAAAAAATAAACAAATCTAAACTTAAACTTAAAAAAATAAAGTAAAATTCAAAATCTAAATTAAAATAGATAAACTAAACTAAATAAAAATAAAAAAATAAACCTAAATAAAAATAAAAAATAAAGTAAACTAAAATAAATAAAAAATAAGCTAAATATACTAAATAAATCAAAACCTATCGGTTTACTTAATTTTTTTAAAAAAACTTTAAACCCTAAATTCTAAACCATAAACCCTAAACCCTAAACCTACAACCCTAAACCTAAATCCTATACCCTAAACCATAAAAAATTGTATGCCCTAAACCTTAAACCCAAAAAATATAAAACCTAAAACCCTAAACCCAAAACCCTAAACCCTAAACTCTAAACACTAAAACCTAAACACTAACCCTAAACCCTAAACCCTAAGCCCCAAAGCCAAACCTCAAACATAAAGTAACTAAATAAATTAAAAATAAACCTAAACCTAAGAATTAACCTAAAAAGAATATCACAACCAAGCTATAACCTAATGGAAGTGAGAGGTGATGGTAATCATGGTGGGGGATCTAAGGTGTTGTTGGATGTGGAGGTGGTAAAAGCTGGTTATGGAAAGAGAAAAAGTTATAAAATGGCGAGGAGAGATCAAGATATGATGGTTGATCCCACTACCGAGAGGCCAAGGTGGTTCAAGGAGAAATTGAAGAACGATTCAACTGCTAATAATGAAACTATGTCTTTATAATAGACCTAATTATCTAGGGTTTTATATGCTCTACTGCTCATCTTTTATCTATCTGTCTTAGAAAACATGGTGTGTTACTTCATGAAATTGAAAAAGAAATGCTAAGTAATTTTTTCTTAAAAAAATAAAAAATCCTAAACTAAAACGTAAACCATAAACCTAAAACCTAAACCCTAAACCCTAAAAACCCTAAACCAATTACCCTAAAACCTAAACCCTAAACCCTAAAACCCTAAACCCTAAACACTAAACCCTAAACCCTAAACCCTAAACCTTAAACCCTAAAATCCTAAACCCTAAACCTAAACCCTAAACTCTAAACCTAAACCCTAAACCCTAAAACCTAAACCTAAAACCTAAACCCTAAACCTAAAACCTAAAAATCTAAACCTAAACTAAATAAACCTAAAATAAAATAAATAAAGAAACCTAAACCTAAATAAAATAAAATAAAATCCACACTAAAACTAAACCTAAAAAAATAAAATAAATAAAAATAAAACTAAACTAAAATAAAATAAACAAAACCAAAAGAACTAAAAAAATAAAATGAACTAAAATAAAAGCCTAAATATAATGAAACCAAAATGTAAAATAAAAATAAAATAAACCTAAAATAAAATAAAATAAAAACTAAATAAAAACCTAAACCTAAATAATAAACATAAAAATAAAACATAAAAATAAATATAAAAATAAGAGCTAAACCCTAAACTAAAAAAACCTAAACCTAAAATAAAAATAAAATAAACCTAAACCTAAACTAAAATAAACTAAACTAAAATAAATAATACCCAAACCTAAACCTAAAATTAAATTAAATAAAACAAAATAATCTAAAAATAAACCAAAACATAAATTAAAAAATAAATCCTAAAATTAAACTTAAAATAAAAACTTAAAACCTAAACTTAAAAAAAATAATATGAAAAGTTAAACCTAAACTTAAAAATTAAAAATAAAAACTAAACCTAAAAAATTAAATAAAAATAAAACTAAGCTAAAAAAATATAAACCAAAACTTAAACCTAAAAATAAACTAAACTAAAAACCTAAGTTAAAATAAATAAATATAAAATACATAAACTAAGCTAAATAATAATAATAAACCTAAATAAATGAAATAAAATAAACTAAATTAAATAAACCTAAACCTACTAGTTTACTTAATTTTAAAATAACCCTAAATCCTAAACCTTAAAAGCCCTAAACCTTAAACCCTAAACCTAAACTACCCTTAAACCCTAAACCCTAAACCTACAACCCCAAACCTATAATCCTAAACCCTAAACCCTAAACCCTAAATCTTAAACCCTAAAAAGCTAAAACCTAAACTATAAACTAAAAAAACCAAAAAATAAAATGAAACTAATGGTCTTCCTTTCTCTACTTTTGACCACAGATCATCGACATAACACTAATTTGATGATGAATGAGTTCATTGAAGATTTGAGTCATAACTATGTAAACAACATTTCTAAGGAAAGGCATGATCTTATAGCAATATTAAGGTTCTAAAATAATGTTTCTTTCATCTTTAGTAACCAACTTTATTTAATTATATCCATATGAGCCATCTATGAAAGAGAAGACTGCATGAGATGAGGCAATATCCACCATCAGCTCCGGGATTCGTAGTAGAAATTCATCTTTTGGACATGCCTTATTTAAATCATTAAAACCAACACATATGTGAATTTCGACAATATTTTTCTTAACTAGGATGATGCTAGCTAATCAAGTAAGGTATTATTCTTCCTGGATGAAGCCAACATTGATCAGTTTCTTGACTTCATAAATGACCTGTTGTTCTATGCATAATCGCATGCGTCTAGGAGTTTGCTTCATAGGATTAGTAGTAGGCTCTATTGCTAGTTTATGGATCACTATGTTAAGAACCAATCCATGCATCTCTTCATAACTCCATGTAAAGAAGTCCTTAAACTCAGTTAATAGTCTAATTATGTCATTGGTTTCAATTTCATTCAACAAAGAACTATTGTATGTAGTGTGGATCTTCTTCGCCTCCTAAGTTGATTTCCTTGAGCTCTATGGTTGACTTGATCTCTTCTGAACTCATCTATGTATTCAAAATCATCCAATCATAAATTTTCTAAGCATAGCTCCTCATGAGTTAATGTGATTTTGAAAGAACCTATCAGATTCTAAATGATTGGTGATGACTAAGCTTTAATCATCATCATCGACTAGACCCACTATACTAAATCCTAGTCCTGATCTTGATTGAGAGCTTTTGCATTTATTCTTACATATTCTTTCGAAGTAGTCACTCTTTGACCAAGTATGTGGGATTAACCCTTTCTTTGCTAAATTATGAACACAAGGCAAGTACCAATCAAAAGGTAATTCCATAAATCTTTATGAATAATCCTGAAGTTCTATATCAACATCTTGACTTGAGGATGATGCTTCCAAAAAGAACCTTTGAGTCTTCACATGTGTGGATGACATAGGGGCTACCTTAACTACCAAGCCCTCGTGTTTTGAGAGGAATGTGGTGAGAGCTAAGTTTCAACCATGCCTAACTATTTTACATATAGACTTAGATATATGCTTACTGAGCCCTTCATCGCTATGCAAGTGTCACCTCCATGGGAATCTACGAGAAGTGTTATTAGTGTAAACCATATAAGACTCTTCCTATGAACTTGATTCTTAATGGATAGCAAGTGTACTCTTGGTAGCTGGGATATATCTTTTATTCGATGGCCAATAATGAGGTTTTCCACTCATGGGACTGCCTCTAAACTAGCCTCATCCTCTACCTAGTGGAGGTCAGGTCATCCTACCCATATATTCAAATGGAGTAACAAATTATGGGTAGAATCAA
This sequence comes from Cymbidium sinense, assembly GCA_021442155.1. Classification (NCBI taxonomy): domain Eukaryota; kingdom Viridiplantae; phylum Streptophyta; class Magnoliopsida; order Asparagales; family Orchidaceae; genus Cymbidium; species Cymbidium sinense. The sequence continues at coordinate 321,123 of JAKCPB010001153.1, read as the reverse complement.
ATGTTAGGCACCACTTCCTCTTCCAAGTCTATTTCCGCACCATTTTATTTTCTTTTTCATTTTATCTTTTCTTTTCTTTTTCTTTTTCTCTTTCTTTTTCTTTCTTTTTCATTTTCTTTTATTTTTAAACTTTGGCCAAGTTCATAAGAATAGACTTGTTGATTTTGAGGGAGTTAATAAGTCGCATCCTCATAATAGCTTCAGATCTCCTTTGACATGGTAGACGATCCCACCTCTCATAAACTTCATACACTGATGTTGAGAGGATGGAACTACATTGTTCTCATGCTTCCATATTCTCCCAAGTAAAGAGTTAAAAGATGTATCTGAGTCTATAATGTGAAACTTGGCTTCGATCTTCCAATCATCTATCTTTAAGGGCAACACTATGGAGCCTAAGACTATTTTGTATGAGTGTGATTCAATCTTCCCATCTTGGACTTAAGATTTTAGACACTAAGAGTTCTCTAGTCATAAGATACTTCAAATAATTAGGTAAACACTAACCTAAGCCTAAATACTTAGAAGGGTTAACCATAGGATTAGGTTATGCCTTAAGGATTAGGATAATCCACTTACCCTACAACCCAAATCCAATCCAAGTTCACCTTCTCAAAATAAATCTCAAGTTTAATTCAAACATCAAATTCAAACATCAAATTCAAATTCAAATCCAACCTCAAATTCCAAAATCAAATGATGGAAGCCCATGATCAAATCCAAACTTGAAACCCTTCCTAAGCTATATGACCTATCTTATGGACTTAGCCAAACAATATTCCAAATCAATCCAAAATAAATTGATTTTCTCATAATCAATTTATATCTTCAATCATCTTACTAAATATAAATCAAATCTACATTCAAATGAACAAAACCAAATCAAACTAAATCAAATTAAATCAAAACCCTTCCTAAGCCATATGACCTATCCCATGGACTTAGCCAAATCTTAATCCAAATCAAGTCAAACTCAATGATTTTCTCACAAATCAATCATTTTCACAAATTTAAATGAAATATACATTTAAATCATCAAAACTAAATCAAACCAAATCAAAATCCAAACCTAAGCCATATGACCCATCTCGATGGACTTAACAAAATTCCTTCATTCAAAACCCAAATTCAATTGATTTTTTTCATGAATCAATCATACCTTCGATCATATTCATAAATATAAATGAATTCTACAATCATTAAGCAAAACCAAAATAAAACCCAAGTCAAACCCAACTTAACCCTTGACTTGAACATAAATGAACCAAAACCCATTTGAACCCAATTACTGTATTGAATTCATATATCAATCCAAAATCCATATATAAACTCAACTAAATCAAACTCAACAAAATCAAGCAAACTAAACATTGGTTCACTTGACCCAAATTGGCCAATTTGACCTATTTTAGCCAAGTTCTAATCCTACCCAAATTGGATTGAACCAAGCATATCAAAACCTCCCATCATGATTACTGATCACCCTAGGTTGATCAATTATCACAAATTAGGTCAAACCAAGTCAACTTCATCATTTGACCAAGTCAACTCCTTAACCCATATGAACCCAAACTAGCCAAATTATAACCTAAGCCAAATCCCTTGAAACCAATGATTTACCAAATCAAAATCAATACTTGAATATGACTTGACCTTCAATTGAGTCAAACCAAATACAATTGGCCCTCTTGACCCAAGTTGACCTAAATTGACATAAAAGACCAAATTTGGTCAAATCAAATTATAAACCAAATTGATTATAATCAATGGCTCAAGTTCATTCCAAATTGATTGTTGACCAAGGCCATGATTGGACCCAATTGAACCTAATTGACCTACTTAGCCCAATATGACCTAAAGGTTCAAGTTAGCCTAAATCAAAACCAAATCCAAATTAATTGAAACCAAAGCCTAAAACTATCTATAATTGGTCAACAAAACCCAAATCAACACCCAACCCAAGCTAATTTGGCCAATTCGGTCAAATTGGTCAACTTAATCCATTTGACCCAAATGAATTCAAATGAGCCAAAACCAAATCTAAGCCAAACTAAACCTAACCAATTGAACCAAAACATCCCAAATGATCATATGAACTTGACCCAACCTAACCCAATTTGACCTAAATGAGTCAAATTGAGCCAATCCTAACCAAATCAACTCAAATTGACTTGAAATTTGGGCTAACCCACTTTTGGATCATTTTAAATCTACCAAATCAAATCTAATGCCAAATGATCATTCTACCTTGGGTCAAGGGAATCACATGGGACAAATCACTCATTCTTTGGCCACTGGTAATCTCCCAATGGTCCACCTAACCACTAGACACTACCCAACCTACCTAAGGGGTGGGGTCAACCATGACCCATGGGAGGTGAAATCACCACACCCTCCCCATTACAACATTTAAAACCCATAGGACACCCATGATTCTTTCTTGGAAGCCATCTCCACACCTTCAACTAACCAAGCCAAGCCAACTCACTTCCTCCCTTCCACCTACAACTCTATGAGATGGTCGGATGGCCACTAGAAACTAAACTCGATCCCACCGTCCTATCGAGATGAAGAGGGTTATACACCCCCTCGTTTCCACTCAAACACAAGCAAAAGAATCATTCCTCAGAGCCATAGCTACCCAAGATGATCCGTTAAATCCAATCCTTAAGCTCCCAAGCTCGCTCTCAATCAAAAATGCCATTCTCCTAAACATGACACTTATTTCTAACTTAACTCATTTCTCCTCAAACTCAAATTAACTTGCTGCACCTTCTCTAGGCCTCATTGACAAGAATGAATCATGTCCCAAGCTTCGAGCTAGAGTGGGACTGAGCAAAGCCGAGCTCAAATCATTAGTTCATGACCTTCCAACTAACCTCAAGGAATGATCCAAATGCTCAGATTCATCTAGATGAATTTTTCAATTGTAGAGCTAAGGTAGGATTCCAAACTGATCCTTAGCTAAAAGGGTTGGAGATTTTTGAAGAAAACTTGCATCTCGTGTGATCTTATTGGATCCCCTGATCGATGCTATGAAGGTGTGAGATCCATGGAGTTGATCCGAGCTCAAGTAAGCTTAGATCAGAAATATGACTCCATTCTCCTCACTCATGATGTTAGAAAACCTATTCTGCATGATCAAAATAATTATGATTAAATCCACCAAATTAATCTGATTTAATCCTATTAAGCTGTGGGATTAATCGTAGCCGTCCAATCTTAGATCAGACGATGGACAAAAAAATGCATCCACCGCTACCACGTAGGCACTGAGTCGGATAAGTTTTAAGTATCCAATCCTGTGGCACCACGTGGAAAGTGCACCGCGTCAGAGCACCACATGGCAATAATAGGATTAGGCTTTAATTAGGCTTAATTAATCATTTTAAATGGCTGAAACTTCTAAAAATCATAAAAATTCATAGAGAAATAAAAAATGAAAATAAATTCATATTTTAAAGGAATTTTAGAAGAGAACTAATTAAAAATGATCTTAACTAATTTTGAATAGTAATTAAGGTTTAATTATTAAATTAATTAGCTTAATTACTTGAGCAATTAATCCCAAATTATGTGAGTAATTTAATGGGATGACCTCTGCCTCCCATGATTTTCTTGGGATTTATTGCTCATTTAATTAAGAAAATTGACTAATTAAACCTTAACTATGATTTTAAGATTTACTTAATTTAAAAATAAACCTACACTAAAAACTGAACCCTAAACCTAAAACCTAAACCCTAACTTAAATTGTAAAAATTAAAAAAATTGAAAAAATAAAAAAAAAACCCTAACCCTAAACCTTAAACCTTAAAATTAACCCTAAACCAAAAACCTAAAATCCTAAACCTACAACCCTAAACCCAAAAACACTAAACCCTAAACATAAAACCCAAAAACCAAAACCCAAAACCTAAAACCTAAAACCCTAAACCCTAAACCCTAAACCCTAAAAACCCTAAACTTTAAACTCTAAATCGTAAACCCTAGCCCCAAACCCTAAACCCTAGCCCCAAACCTTAAACCCTAAAATCCTAAACCCTAAACCATAAACCCTAAAAACCTCAAAACCTATACCTAAAAAAATAAAATAAAAATAAAACTCAACTAAAAACCAAACCTAAACCTAAACCTAAACTAAAAAAATAAACTAAAATAAAAACTTGAAATAAAATAAATAAAATTTAAATAAATAAATTAAACTAAATAAAAATATAAAATAAAATAAATAAAAATAAATTAAAAATAAACTAAGTAACTAAATAAACCTAAACTATAAGTTCACTTAATTTTTTTTTTAAAAACCTTAAACCCTAAATCCTAAATCCTAAACCCTAAACCCTAAACCCAAAAGCTAACCACAAACTCTAAACCCTAAACCCTAAGCCCTAAACCCTAAACCCTAAACCATAAACCCTAAATGCCAAACACCAAACCCTAAACCCTAATCCAAAACCTTAAACCCTAAAACCATAAACCCTAAAGCCCTAAACCCTAAACCCTAAACCCTAACCCTAGGTTATGGTATATTAGATTTTAAGATTTAGGTTTTTTTTAAATTTCTTTAGTTACTTTAGGTTTAGGTTTATGTTTCTAAACCCTAAATTCTAAACCCTAAAAACCTAAATCCTAAAAGTAAACCTAAACCCTAAATTCCTAGTAGCCGCAAGTCATCAACTCACATTGACTACGTCTGTGCCCTTTGTACATTGCGCCATACCCACCCACCACCTGAGCCCTCGACTTTGTGCTCTGGTGGTTCCCCTTTTCCCCTTTCATTTTTGGCATTCTAGCTAATGCTTGATGACTGTTTAGCTTGATTCTCACTGGATTCCTTCTAGAATTGGCTATCACCACTGTGTTTTACTTGGAGTGATACTAGCTTGGCATCATCCTTAATGATTTTGTGGGGGAAACCGATGGATCCAATGGATCCTACTAGGGCATAAACTACCTTGCTTCAATTTCTTCAAAATCATTCAAAGATGTACTCACTAGTAAGGATAGTTATTCTAGTGAATCCCTGGAAGTTGTTTTGACTTCTTTTCAAACCATGCCTGTGGTTATGTGCTCTGACCTGATCGTAAAAAAGCTTGCTAAGCCATTTCAATTTACTTTGGTTGGAAAGTTTACTCTTCGTAGGCCCAATCTGGAAAACATTCGCACTTTCTTCATAGTATGAAACTTTTGGGTGCTTTTATGATTAGTTTAACTGATTCCCGCCACATTTTGATTCAATTAATGAATGATTTGGATTACTCGTGTGTTTTTGCTCATCATTCTTATTTTGTTTTCAATCAAATGAGGTTGTTGAAATGGACTCCACTATTTGATATTAGGGAAGAATCTAATCATTTTGGTTTGGATTTCTCTCCCCAATATGCAAATTCATTTCATTAATCATCAATTCCTCTTTACTGTGGGTGCTTTATTTAGTTAGCCGTTACAAATTGATCAGACAATGACTACAAAATCTCAACCTTTTATGGCTAGAATCTTTGTTGAATTGGATATTACCAAGAAACACCCCGAAAGAGATCTAGTTGGGATCTAAAAATTATAGTTATATGCAAAAGTTGATTTTGAAAATTTCCTATCTTTTGTTCTCATTGTAAAATCCATAGAATGATAATTTTGAATGTTTCATTATGCATCCTCACCTAAAAAGAAATTTTGTTAAGAAAACTATTATTTCTAACCCTAAGTCAACCACTGTTAAATATCAAAAAGTTAATTCAAAAAAAAAAAGGATTCATTGAATGTTCTTAATAAGGCTATTTTTTCTTATTTTCTATGCAATTGAAGGTTTCTAATATGGAAAATAATAATTTCTCTAAACTTTTGGATGATGATTCTTTTCCTCTAAGTTCCATGCATCCTTACCAATTTTGATTGACAAAATGAAGCTTTAATTGAAAATATTAATAAGGATATCAATGTTATGCATCATTTGAATTCAATGGAGAATATGGCTTTGGTTTCTCATGATATTCAGTTTGAAAAATCTGACTTTACTTTAGTTCAGGATGATTTAAATTCTCAAAAAAGATTTGGTTTTGTCTAATAATCTAGGTATTAAAGAAGAAGGGCTTGATGTTCACACTTGCCTTCTTAATAATTTTGTTTTGGCTCCCTCACTTGCTATACCTGAAGTTCATTTACCTTTAATAAATTCTAATGGCTTGGAAGAAGGAGAACTCACTTCAATATAAGAGATTTCCCCTAAATATATGACTAATGTTGATAAATCCTTCTGGGATGATTATTCTATAGGAAAAGGAAATGGTTTCCAAACTTATCATCCAAAAAAAAATTTGTTAAAAACTTCCCTCCCAAATTGTCCAAAACACTAGCTGTGACCTCCCTCTCCCTCTTAATTAACCTTCTAACCCTTTTTTTATTTCTTTATGTTCCAATTTTCTTGTTTGGAATGTTAGAGGGATTGATATCCTCTCTATTCATAAATGTACAGAAACCTTTATCATCATATTCATAATATTTCTTTACTTATTGTTTTAGAGCCTCTTATTCATGCAAACAAAATTAACCATGTTGCTAGAATGATCAATTTCAATAAATTTTCTCTAATGTTAGTAATAAAATTGGTGTTTTGGAATAATCTTGTGGAGGTTTCTATTCTTGATGATTTTCAACAAGTTGTCAATGGTCAAATATCTTATGGTGACTATTGTGTTTTTGGCTCTTTTATGCATCTTGTAATAGATATGGTAGAAATCTTCTTTGGGAGAATTTGAGGAATTTTGCTACCTCTATCAATAAACCTTGGTTTTTGGTGGAGATTTCAACACTATTTTATTTCTTAAATGAAGCGGTGGTTGCTCTCTAATATTCATTCAATGGAAGAATTTTCCAATATGATCCTTGATTGCAATTTGATTGATATTGGCTTTAACGGTTCAAATTTTACTTAGAAAAACTCTAGACTTTGGCGAAGGTTATACCAGATTTGGTTTAATACTTAGTGGATTACTCAATGGCCTATTACTTTTGTTGATCATTTAAGCAGAACCTTATCCGATCGTGCTCCTCTTTTGGTTTCTATTAAAGATTACTCAAATAGAATACAAAATTTCTCTCATTTTAGATTTCAAAACATGTGGATTCAGCATATTGATTTCTTTAATGTTGTGGCTAACATTTGGAAACCTCCTTTACATCCTGACAATTTGAGTATGGGGATGAATAGATTTTGGTTTATCCTTAAAAAATTTAAACAAAATCTAGGTTGGTGGAACAAGCATTATTTTAAAAACCTTTTTGCTAATATCAAATGGAAAATTGGTTTGTGAAGTCCCTGTTATGATCTTACTAAGATTAAGAACTTCACTGAGGAGAAAGATAAACTTGTTAATTTTTAAAATTTGGAAGAGGCTTATTGGCACCGAAAAGCTACTAGGAAATATATTACGAATGGTGACAAGAATACTAGATGCTTCCATGCTTTAGTTCATAAAAAGAGAGCTTTAAATAATAATAAAAAAATTAAAGATGATAATGGACAATGGATTATTGAGAATAATGATATTAAGGATTTAGCCATTAATTACTTTAAAAATATGCTTAATAAGAGTTGCTCTAATGAAGCTATCTCTAAATTTCACTTGATTCCTTCTATTATAAATAATAATGACAATGATATGCTTACTATTGTACTTAATGCAGAGGAAATGTTTATAGTTCTTAATAGCATGAACATAGATTTTGTTGCTAGCTCAGAGGGTTTCACTGTCCAATTTTTTAAAAAATGCTAATTAATTATTAAAAATGATTTGGTAGAGGTTTTGGTTGATTTTTTTTAATGGTAATCCTATTCCTAGATATTTTTCTAGCACTTATATTATTCTCATACTAAAGAAAGATAATACGGACTATTAGAGTGAATTTAGAGCTATCAGTCTTTGCACCTTCTTTAATAAGCTGATTTCCAAAATTCTAACCAACAGGCTCAGTCCTTCACTTCATAAATTATCTCTCTAAAAAAAACTAATTTTTTTAGAGGTAGATCTATTTCTAATAATATTCTACTTGCTCACTAATTAATTCATGATTTAGACACTAAGACTAGAGGCTGCAACATTCTATTCAAATTAGATATTACCAAAGCTTTTGACAATATCTCTTTGGATTTCATTATCCATATTCTAAATTTATTTGGGTTTTTTGATAAATTTATCTTTCTTATTAAAAATTGTATTAATAATGTCTGGTTTTCTATTTTTCTTAATGGGGAGGCTTGGTGCTTCTTTTTTCTTCTTCCATGGCCTAAAATAAAGGGATCCTTTATTTCTTGCCTTATTTATTATTATTGTTGAGTACTTATCTAGGAGTATCAATGATCTATTCTTAAATAATTCTAGTATGTATTATAGAATTCTTGGTGGTCTTCCTATTTCTCATTTAAGCTTTGTAGATGATTTAATTATTTTTTGTAATCTTTATTTATTCATTATATCAAGAATCTCAATTTTTTTTAAATAAATTTGGTATAAAAGTGGTCTATCTATTAATGATAACAAAAGCTATTTTATTACTTCTTCAAGCATCTCCAATAATAAAAATAATCAAATAATTCATATATCTAACTTTAAACATCTTCACCTTCCTCTTAAGTACTTGGGTTCTCCTCTTTTTAAAGGTCTGAAATGATCCCATCTTTTCGATGAGTTATTCAAAAAAATTTAAAAAAATTTCTATTTGGAGATTTCATTTACTTTCCTTTGGTGGCAAGCTCACTATTCTTAAAAGCACTCTCAATTCAACACCTCTTTATTTGATTCAAACTATTATCCCCATTAATGCTACTCTTATCAGAATTGATTGCTTGTTAAATAAATTTTTTTGGGGATCAAGAAACTATACTAAAATAATGCATTGGACTTCCTAGCATAAATGTTGTGGTCCCTTAGGTGAAGGCGGTCTCAATTGCAAACTGATTTGTGAAGCTATTACAACCTTCTCTCATAAGCTCTGGTGGAATTTTAGAAAGAATGATAACCTTTGTGCTAATTTTATGATGAAAAATATTGCCAAGGTAAACACCCACTTATCTATGTTTATAAATTTGGTGACTCTCCTATTTAGAAATGGCTTTGCTCCATTAAATAGGTTGTTGAACCCTTAATATCTTGGGATATTCATTTGGATTCTTCTTTCTTTAGGCAAGACAATTCAATTGGTAATGTCTCTATTGACTCCTTTTTATTTACCCACTCTACTACAACTATCAAAGTTAACTTTTTCTGGCATAATCACACTTGGAATGAAAACAAACTTGAGAATTATATTCTTATTTCTCATTTAGATAACTTTAGAAATATCCATATTTTCTCTAACAAACTTGACCAAATTTTCTTTAAGCCTTCTTACAATGGTTATTTTGTTTATAAAGAGGTCTAGAATTTTATTAGAGCTAAGCAAAACTCCTCTAATGTTTTTATTAAACTTTGGAGCAATATCATTCCCATTTCTTATTCAGTTTTAGCTTGGAGGATTTCGAATAACTTAATTCCTATGGACTCTTTGCTCTAGAATAAAGGGTTTTATTTTCCTTCAAAGTGCTATTGTTGCTTTCATATTGAAAATGTTAATCATGTTTTTTTCAATGGTGCTATTAATTCTAAATTATGGTTATGGTATGATGATTTATTTAATACCAACTACTTACATGGCTCTCTTTCCATAAATTAGCTTCTTGAAATCTGTTTGCAAAAAATTGTGAAAGGTCATATCAAAGTTCTAGTTGCTATTACCCTTATCTAGTTCATCTAGATGGACAGAAATGATGCTAAATATCATGGTATTCCTATGATCCATAAAAGGATCTTGGCTAGAAGCAAAGAAAAAATTTATGCTTTGTTTAATGCCAATCTTATTAGTAACATTCATTTTAGAGGCTATAAATTTATGGCTAAAACTTGGGTATCATTACGTTGTTGACTCTTATAAAAGATCTAGGATATCCATTAGATGAAACCCAAAGAAAATTTGATGAAAGTGAATGTTGATGGTTCTGTTGCTTCCAATAAATATGGCTATGGTGGTATTCTTAGGGATTCTAAAGGTACTGTCATCTATGCTTTTGCTTATCCTATCAAAGCCTGTTCTATAATCTATGCTGAGCTTATGGCTGTCAATAAAGCTATTGAAATTTGTTTGAATAAAGGTTTCTTCAACATCTACATTGAAGTTGATGCACTCTTGCTTTTTAACATGCTAAACTCTAATAGAATAATAATTGCTTATTTATTTTATCTTCTCAATCATACTAAAAATCTTCTTACTCAAGTTTGTTATAAAATTTCCTATATCCCATGAAGGTAATGTTTATCTTGATTTCTTGGCTATTAGGTGCCAACTTATCTGATTTTACTTTGTTGACAATCAAAATTTGCCTAAACTTTTAAGGTGTTTGGTCAACGGATAACACTAGATTACCTTATCTCTCAGTTATAATTTTCTGGCTTGGTTTTTGGTTTTTTTTTTTATTGCTTTTGGTTCCCCTTTGTGAAACCCTCTTTAGGTTGTGTCCATTTGCTTATTTTCACTCTTGGGCTTATGCTTTGGGTTATGTTTTGAGCTCTTTGGGTTGGCTAGTGGTTGCTACCGTGGTTCTATTTTTTACAGGTTGTTATGGTTTTTCTGACTTGGTGTATTTACTTTGTTGGGTGATTATTATTGCTTGGTTGTTTTTGGTGACCTTCATTTGGGTGGTGGCTTTGCTTGCTATTTTCTATATGGGGTTTGCCATATCTCTGGGCTGGTTCTTTAACTGAGTTGGATATTTTGCTACTGTGGAGTTTGGCTAGGTGGCATTGTTGGCTGGCTAGGTGGGCTAGCTGGGTTGGTTGGCTGGCTAGTTGTGTTGGCTGGTTATTCACTTCTGTTGGTGGCAGATTAGAGGGGATGTTGGTGGTCTAATTTTGGATTAGATTTGGCAAGGTGGAGGTTATTTGATGACTATTATTTCTTCTTCTTTTTTTACAGATTGGATTTTGTTGAACAGTTTTCCTGGTTTGGTTTGTTTCTATTGGTTGTGGTTTCGGCCTCTTGCTGTAATTGTCTTCTTTTCTTGGTTGTAGCTGCTTTTGTTTTTATTATTATTTTGGGTTGGCTGGTTGATGGTAGTTTATTGGCTATTAATTTTCTTTCAGATCTTGTGACTTGGTTTGGTGTATTGATGCCTAACTTGGCTATGGTTATGATGCTTGTACTCATTGATATTTATCCTCCTTTTTGATGTTGGCTTTGGTGGTGTTCCTATTGTATTGCTACTGCTCTTGATGGATGGCTTTTAATCTATCTTAGTGGTCTTTGCATCATTTAGTTTTTGGCTAGCTTTTCACCTCACCTGGATTAGAATTTATATTGCTTTGGTTGGGTTTGGTGGATGCTACTATTTACTTCTACACTTTTCTTGGTTATCTTGGGTGGTTTTTGCATGATGGATGATGTTGGTATTTTCACTGATTTCAATTTTCTGCTACTGTGGTGGTTGGCTGGGAGGCTATGATGGCTGGCTGGGTTGGTTGGCTATTTTGGCTGGCTGGGTTGGATGGATGGGTGGCAGTTTTGGCCTTTCTTTCTTGCTCTATTGGTGACATGCTGGTTGGATTGCTCTTATGGTTCTCCTCTCTTGGGCTTGTGGTTCCCTTTTTTAGGTTTCGGTGATAGCCTTGCTGCCTTTCCTATTTGCTTGTGGAGGACATGAGCAGTTGTATTTTTCTTTTTGCTCTTGGTTTTCTTTAGTTTGTATTGTTAAGGTCATGATGCTTACTCCCCTTGATGTTCCTATTCCTCTTTGGTGGTGGCTTTGGTGGTGTTCCTATTGTACTTCTGCTGTCCCTAATGGTTGGTTGATTTTTTTGCCTTATTGGGCTTATTTGTTTTGGTGGCTTTGTGGTTGGCTATTATGTCTGCTGCTTGGAGGAGTTTGCAGCCTTGCAAGATGATGGACTTGGGATGATGGGCTATAAGAGGTATGCTAGAAATGATGGCCTTGATGTTTCCCTCCCAATCTTCTTTTGGCTAGTAGCATTATATGTAATTGTAGCCCTTCTTCAAAGTTTGGATGCTTACATATAGTGTTGCTCCTTGAGATGAATGTGAGCAGTGCCTTTTCTTTACTTTTCTCCTTTTCTTTGCTCATACTCTTTATGCTTGCTTAATTGTACTCATCTTTTCATTAGTATGTTGTAGATTCCATTTATAGGTTGGGAGAATCTTGTTGGTGGATCTTCTATCAAAAGACCTATGGATGTTCTTTTGCGATGGATCTATTGTTATTGATTTGGTTTTCTTTGCTTTGTTTTCCTTATATTATTGTAATAGTTATAGGGTTTATCTCTTTAGGGCTTATTATGGCTCTTTGAGCATTTGTTTAGAAATTTACCTCCTCTAAGTATTTTTACTTTTTCTTTATGGCAATAAAATTTCTCTAATTTCCCTTAAAAAAACCTAAACCCTAAGAATGGGCAGAAGATGGCTGGAACATCACCTTCAACTAGACTCAATCTAGATCAGGCGGTGAAAGCGAAGGTGGGCAGCGGTTATCACAGTGGTGGTGGGGGATCTGAGGTGCTGGTGGATATGGAGGTGATGGTCAAGCATGTGGTTATGGAGGCGGAGGAGGGCGGAGATTCAGAGATGATGGTGGTGGCAAGGAGAGATCGAGGATATGATGGTATGGAACAATTCTAGTTATCTTGGGATTTTGATTTGCTCTATGTGAGCTCATTTTTTATCTATGTTATCGATCATGTTTTAGAAAACATGGTGTGTTACTTGGTTGATGAAATCAAAAAGAAGACATGTTGAATCTGAATTTGTTCTCTATTAAAAAAATAAAACCAAAAACCCTAAACCCATAACTAAAACATGAACCCTAGCCCTTAAACCTAAACCCTAAACCCTAAACCCTAAACCCTAAACCATAAACCCTAAATTAACCCGTAAAATCCTAAATCCTAAATCCCACACCCTAAAACCTAAACCCTAAACCTAAATCCTAAAAAAAATAAAAAAAAATAAAAAAAACCATAAATCCAATAACCCAAATTAAACCCTAAACCTTAAACCTAAAGTTAAAAAACCTAAATCTAAAAAAATAAAACTAAATAAAAATAAAATAAAAACCTAAATTAGAACCTAAACCTAAAAAGAAAATAAAATATAAAATAAAATAAATAAAAACCTAAACTAAACTAAAAAAAATAAAGCTAAATAAAATTAAATAAAAATAAATAAAACCTAAATAAAATAAACCTTAAAATAAAACATAAATGAATTAAAGAAAACTAAACCTAAAAAAAAAAACCTAAAAAAAATAAAATATAATAAACTCAAATAAACTAAACTAAAATAAATAAAACCTAAACTAAAATCTAAATAAATTAAAATAAACTTAAAATAAACTAAACCTAATCTAAAAAATAAAAAAAAAAATAAACCTAAAATAAAAAAAAATTAAAATCCTAAACCTAAAAAAATAAAATAAAACCTAAAATTAAACTTAAAAATAAAAAATAAAACCTAAACTTAAAAAATAAAATAAAAATAAAACTAAACTAAAAAAAATAAACCAAAACTTAAAAAATTAACTAAAATAAAGAACCTAAACTAAAATAAATAAACCTAAAATAAATAAACTAAACTAAATAAAAATAAATCTAAATAAAATAAAAAAATAAAATAAAAAAACTAAAATAAACTAAATAAACTAAACCTACTAGTTTTACTTAATTTAAGAAAATTAAAAAAAATTTAAAAAAAATAAAAAAAGTTAAAAAAAAATTAAAAATCTAAATCCCTGACCCTAAAAACCATAAATAAAACCATGACGCTAAAACCCTACATAAACCCAAAACCCAAAATCATAAACCCTAAACCCTGAAATAAAAATAAATAAAATTTAAATAAATTAATTAAACTAAATAAAAATATAAAATAAAATAAATAAAAATAAATTAAAAATAAACTAAGTAACTAAATAAATAAATATAAGTTCACTTAACTTAAAATAAAAACCCTAAAAATCCAAAATCTAAATACCAAAAAAGCTAACTGAGCACAAACCACAAACCTAAGCCCTAAACCCTAAAATAAACCAAAACCCTAAATGAAACACAAACCTAAACCTAATCCAAAACCTAAACCCTAAAACCATAAACCCAAACCACAAACCTAAAACCCAAACCCTAACTAAACTATTAATTTAAGATTTAGGAAACACTTTAGGTTTATGTTCTAAACCCTAAATTCTAAACCCTAAAATAAACCCAAATCCAAACTTAAACCTAAATTCTGTCATAAGTCATCTATTGACTCTCTCTCTTTGTACATTGCACCATACCCACCCATCCCTCTTTGCTCGTGGTTCTTTCCCCTTTCATTTTGGCATTCTAGTAATGCTTGATGGATTTGATTCTCACTAGATTCCTTCTTGGCATTCATGACTTTCATGTTTTACTTGGGTGATATATCCCACTCATCCAATGATTTTGTGAAATCGATGGATCAATGGATCCTACTAGGGCATAAACTACCACTTCTTCAAATCATTCAAAGATGTACTCTTTGATAGTTATTCAATTGAATAACTTGTTTTGACTTCTTTTTCAAACCATAAGTGGTTATGTTCTCTTTGATTGTAAAAAAGCTTGCTAAATTTCAATTTCTGGTTGGAAAGTTTACTCTTTTAATCTGGAAAACATTCTTTTCTTCATAGTATGAAACTTTTGGGCTTGATTAGTTTACTGATTCCCACCACATTTGATTCTAATGAATCTTTGGATTATTCATGTGTTTTTATCATTCTTATTTTGTTTTCAATCAAATGATTGTTGAAATGGACTCATTATTTGATATTAGGAAGAATCTCTATCATTTTGGTTTGGATTTCTCTTCCCTATACAAATTCATTTCATTAATCATCATTGCTTTTGTATTGGGGCTTTATTTGGTTAATTTTACAAATTGATCGCAATGCTACAAAATCTTGACCTTTTTGGCTAGAATCCTTTGGAATTAGACATTAAAACACCCTAAGAGATCTAGTTGGGAAAATTATAGTTATATGCAGAAGTTGAATTTTGAAAATTTCCTATCTTTTGTTCCCATTGTAAAATTCCATAGGAATGATAATTTTGAATGTTTCATTTCTATCCTCAACTAAAAAGAAAATTTTGTTAAGAGAATTATTTCTAACCCAAGAAATTATTAAATATCAAAAAAGTTAATTCGAAAAGGATTCATTGCATGTTCTTAATAAGGCTATTTTACCTCTTATTGTTTCTATGCAATTGAAGGTTTATAATATGGAAAATAATAATTTCTCTAGCTTTTGGATGATGATTATTTTCCTCTAATGATTTACCAATTTTATTGATAAAATGAATTTTAATTGAAAATATTAATAAGGATATCAATGTTATGCATCATTTGAATTCAATGGAGAATATGGCTTTGGTTTCTCATGATATTCAGTTTGAAAATGACTTTACTTTAGTTAAATGATTTAAATTCTCAAAGATTTGGTTTTGTCTATAATCTAGGTATTAAGAAGAAGGGCTTGATGTTCACACTTGCCTTCTTAATAATTTTGTTTTCTCCCTGCTATACACGAAGTTCATTTACCTTTAATAAATTCTAATGGATTTGGAAGAAGGAGAACTCACTCAATATAAGAGATTTCCCTAAATTTGACTAATGTTGATAAATCTCCTTGGATGATTATTCTATAGGAAAAGAAATGGTTTCAAACTTATCATGCTAAAAAAAAAAAGTTAAAAACTTACTCCCAAATTGTCCAAAACACTAGATCTGCTGTGACCTCCCTCTCTTAATTAACCTTCTTAACCCCTTTTATTTCTTTATGTTAATTTTCTTATTTGGAATGTTAGAGGATTGGTACCTCTCTATTCATAAAATATTAGAAACCTTTATCATATTCATAATATTTCTTTACTTATTGTTTTAGAGCCTCTTATTCATGCAAACAAAATTAACCATGTTGCTAGAATGATCAATGTCAAGAAAATTTTCTCTAATGTTAGTAATAAAAGTTGGTGTTTTTGGAATAATCTTGTGGAGGTTTCTATTCTTGATGATTTTCAACAAGTTGTCAATGGTCAAATATCTTATGGTGACTATTGTGTTTTGGGCTCTTTTATCTATGCATCTTGTAATAGATATGGTAAAATCTTCTTTGGGAGGAGGAATTTTCTACTCATCATAAACCTTGGTTTTTGGTGGAGATTTCAACACTATTTTATTCTCTTGAATGAAGTGGTAGTTGCTCTCAATATTCATTCCATGGAAGAATTTTTCCAATATGATCCTTGATTGCAATTTGATTGATATTGGCTTTAAGGTTCAAATTTTACTTGGAAAACTAGACTTTGGCAAGGTTGGATACGATTTTTTAATACTTTGGATTACTCAATGGCCTATTACTTTTTTTGTTGATCATTTAAGTAGAACCTTATCATCATGCTCCTCTTTTGGTTTCTATTAAAGATTACTCTAATAGAATAACAAATTTCTCTCATTTTAGATTTCAAAACATGTGGATTCAGCATATTGATTTCTTTAATGTTGTGGCTAACATTTGGAAACCTCCTTTACATCGACAATTTGATTATGGGGATGAATAGATTTTGGTTTAAACTTAAAATATTTAAACAAAATTTGGGTTGGTGGAACAAGCATTATTTTAAAAACCTTTTTGCTAATATCAAAGAAATGGAAAAATTGGTTTGTGATCTTGAAGTCCCTGTTATGTCTACTAAGATTAAGGACTTCACTGAGGAGAAAGATAAACTTGTTAATTTTTAAAATTTGGAAGAGGCTTATTGGCAGAAAGCTACTAGGAAATATATTATTAATGGTGGAAGAATACTAGATTTTCCATGCTTTAGTTAATAAAAAGAGAGCTTTTAAATAATATTCAAAAAATTAATGATGATGGACAATGGATTATGGAGAATAATGATATTAAGGATTGACCATTAATTACTTTAGAAATATGCTTAATAAGAGTTGCTAATGAAGCTATTTCTAAATTTCACTTGATTCCTTCTATTATAAATAATAATGACAATGACTTACTATTGTTGCTTGAAGAGGAAATGTTTATAGTTCTTAATAGCATGAACATAGATTTTGTTGTTGCTAGTTGGAGGGTTTCACTTGTCAATTTTTTTAAAAAGCTAATTAATTATTAAAATGATTTGGTGAGGTTGTGGTTGATTTTTTTAATGGTAATCCTATTCTAGATATTTTCTAGCACTTATATTGTTCTCATTCTAAGAAAGATAATGACTATTGAGTGATTTTAGACTTATCTTTGCACCTTCTTTAATAAGTTGATTTCCAAAATTCTAACCAAGGCTGTCCTTTACTTCATAATTATCTCTCTCTAAACCAAACTAATTTTGTTATAGGTAGATCTATTTCTAATAATATTTTACTTGCTCAAATTAATTCATGATTTGATGCCAAGACTAGAGGTGGCAACATTCTTTTCAAATTAGATATTACCAAAGCTTTTGACAATATCTCTTGGGATTTTCTTATCCATATTCTAAATTTATTTGGGTTTTGATAAATTTATCTTTCTTAATTAAAATTGTATTAATAATGCTTGGTTTTCTATTTTCTTAATGGGAGGCTTGGGCTTCTTTCTTTCTTCCCATGGCCTAAAATAAAGGGATCCTTTATTTCTTGCCTTATTTATTATTATTGTTGAGTACTTATCTAGGAGTATCAATGATCTATTCTTAAATAATCCTAATATGTATTACAGAACTCTTGGTGGTCTTCATGTTTCCCATTTAAGCTTTGCAGATGATTTCATTATTTTTTGCAATGCTTCTACTCATCATATCAATAATCTCAATTTTTTTTAAATAAATTTGGTAGAGAAAGTGGTCTATCTATCAATGATAACAAAAGCTATTTTATCTTCTTCTCATCTCCAATAATAAAATAATCAAATAATTCATATCTAACTTTAAACATCAACACCTTCCTCTTAAAACTTGGGTTCTCCTCTCTTTAAAGTCAAAATGATCCCATCTTTGAGAGTTAATTCAAAAAAAATTAAATTTCTATTTGGAGATTTCATTTACTTTCCTTTGGTGGCGGGGCTCACTATTCTTAAAAGCACTCTCAATTCAATGCCTCTTTATTTGATTCAAACTATTATCCCCCATTAATGTTACTCTTATCGAATTGATTGCTTGCTAATAAATTTTTTGGGGATCCATAACTATACTAAAATAATGCATTGGACTTCTTAGCATAAATGTTGTGGTCCCTTTGGGTGAAGGTGGTCTCAATTGCAAATTGTGAAGCTATTACAACCTTCTCTCATAAGCTCTGGTGGAATTTTAGAAAGAATGATAGCCTTTGTGCTAATTTTATGATGGAAAATATTGCCAAGGTAAACACCCTCTTATGTTTATAAATTTGGTGACTCTCCGTTTGGAAAAGGCTTTGCTCCATTAAATGGGTTGTTGAACCCTTAATATCTTGGGTATTCATTTGTTCTTCTTTCTTTGGCAAGACAATTCAATTGGTAATGGCTCTATTGACTCCTTTTATCTACCCACTCTACAACTACCAAAGTTAACTTTTTGGCATAATAATTGGAATGAAAACAAACTTGAGAATTATATTCTTATTTCTCTTTAGATAACTTTAGAAATATCCCATTTTCTCTAACAAACCAAATTTTCTTTAAGCTTTCTTACAATGGTCATTTTGTTCTTAAAGAGGTTTGGAATTTATTAGAGCTAAAGAAACTCCTCTAATCTTTCATTAAACTTTGGAACAATATCATTCCCATTTCTTATTTTTTAGCTTGGAGGATTTGAATAACTTATTCCTATGGACTCTTAGAATAAAGGGTTTTACCTTCAAAGTGCTATTGTTGCTTTCATATTGAAAATGTTAATCATGTTTTTTTTTCAATGGTGCTGTATTCTAAATTATGGTTATGGTATGATGATTTATTTAATACCAACTACCATGGCTCTCTTTCCATATCAACTTCTTGAAATCTATTTCAAAAAAATTGTGAAAGGTCATATCAAAGTTCTAGTTGCTATTACCCTTATCGGTTCATCTAGATGGAGAAATGATGCTAAATATCATGGTATTCCTATGACCATAAAAGGATCTCTTGGCTAGAACTAAAGAAAAATTCATGCTTTGTTTAATGCCAATCTTATTAGTAACATTCATTTTAGAGGCTATAAATTTATGGCTAAAATTGGGTATCATTCTGCGATGTTGACTCTTATAAAAGATCTAGGATTCCATTCCATTAGATCAAACCAAAGAAAATTGATGAAAGTGAATGTTGATGGTTTTGCTTCCAATAAATATGGCTATGGTGGTATTCTTAGGGATTCTAAAGGTATTGTCATCTATGCTTTTTTGCTTATCCTTCAAAGCCTGTTCTATATCTATAGCTTATGGTTTTTAATAAAGCTATTGAAATTTGTTTGAATAAAGGTTTCTCAACATCTACATTGAAGTTGATGCACTCTTGCTTTTAACATGCTAAACTCTAATAGAATAATAATTTCTTATTTTATCTTCTCAATCATACTAAAATCTTCTTCTCAAGTTTGTTATAAAATTTCCCTATCCTTCATGAAGGTAATGTTTATGCTGATTTCTTGGCTACTTTAGGTGCAACTCTGATTTTACTTTATTTGACAATCAAAATTTGCCTAAACTTTTAAGGTGTTTGGTTAATCTGGATAACACTAGATTACCCTATCTCAGATTATAATTTTCCTGGCTTGGTTTTTTCAGTTTTTTTTTTTATGACCATTGCTTTTGGTTCCCCTTTGTTAAACCCTCTTTAGGTTGTGTCCATTTGCTTATTTTCACTCTTGGGCTTATGCTGGGTTTTGTTTTTGAGCTCTGCTTTGGGCTGGCCTAGTGGTTGCTACCAGGTGGTTCCTATTTTTTCTGCCTGGGTTGTTATGGTTTCTACAGCTTGGTGGGTACTATTTGCCTAGCTGGGTGATTATTATTGCTTGGTTGTTTTTGGTGACCTTCATTTGGGTGGTGGCTTTGCTTGCTATTTTCTATATGGGGTTTGCCATATCTCTGGTTGGCTTCTTTAAGAGTTGGATTTTTCTACTGGGTTGGCTAGGTAGCATTGTTGGTGGCTAGGTGGGCTTTTGGGTTAGTTGTTGGCTGTTGTGTTGGTTATTCACTTCTTGGTGGCAGATTAGAGGGGATGTTTGTGGTCTAATTTTGGATTAGATTTGGCAAGGTGGAGGTTATTTGATGACTATTATTTCTTCTTTTTTTTTGCAGATTGGATTTTGGTGAACAGTTTTCCTAGTTTGATTTGTTTCTTTTGGTTGTGGTTTCGGCCTCTTCCTGTAATTGTCTTCCTTTCTTGGTTGTAGTTGCTTTTGTTTTTATTATTATTTTGGGTTGGCTGGTTGATGGTAGTTTATTGGCTGTTATTTTTTTTTTGAGATCTAGTGACTTGGTTTAGTGTATTGGTGCCTAACTTGGCTATGGTTATGTTTGTACTCATTGATATTTATCCTCCTTTTGATGTTGCTTTGGTGGTGTTCCTATTGTATTTACCGCTCTTGATGGATGGCTTTTAATCTATCTTGTCTTTGCATCATTTAGTTTTTGGCTATTTTCACCTCACCTGGATTAGAATTTATACTGCTTTGGTTGGGTTTGGTGGATGCTACTATTTACTTCTACACTTTTCTTGGTTATCTTGGGTGGTTTTGGCATGATGGATGATGTTGGTCTTTTCACTGATTTTAATTTTCTTCTACTGTGGTGGTTGGCTGGGAGGCTATGATGGCTGGCTGGGTTGGTTGGCTATTTTGGCTGGCTGGGTTGGATGGATGGGTGGCAATTTTGGCCTTTCTCTCTTGCTCTATTGGTGACATGCTGGTTGGATTGCTCCTACTATGGTTCTCCTCTCTTGGCTACTTGTGGTTCCCTTTTTTAGGTTTGGGTGATAGCCTTGCTGCCTTTCCTATTTGCTTGTGGAGGACATGAGCAGTTGTATTTTTCTTTTTGGTTTTGGTTTTCTAGTTTGTGTTGTTAGGTCATGATGCTTACTCCCCTTGATGTTCCTATTCCTCTTTGGTGGTGGCTTTGGTGGTGTTCCTATTGTACTTCTGTCCCTAATGGTTGGTTGATTTTGCCTTATTGGGCTTATTTGTTTTGGTTGCTTCGTGGTTGGCTATTATGTCTGTTGCTTGGAGGAGTTTGCAGCCTTGCAAGATGATGGACTTGGGATGATGGGCTACAAGAGGTATGCTGAAAATGATGGCCTTGATGTTTCCCTCCCAATCTTCTTTTGGCTAGTAGCATTATATGTAATTGTAACCCTTCTTCAAAAGTTTGGATGCTTACATATAGTGTTGCTCCTTGAGATGACTGTAACTGAGCCCGTGCCTTTTCTTTACTTTGCTCCTTTTCTTTGCTCATACTCTTTATGCTTGCTTAATTGTACTCATCCTTTCATTAGTATGTTGTAGATTCCATTTATAGGTTGGGAGAATCTTGTAGGTGGATCTTGCTGGTATCAAAAAGACCTATGGATGTTGCTATTGCGCACATGGATCTATTGTTGTTACTGATTTGGTTTTTCTTTTGCTTTGTTTTTTTCCTTATATTATTGTAATAGTTATAGGGTTTATCTCTTTAGGGCTTATTATGGCTCTTTGAGCATTTGTTTAGAAATTTACCTCCTCTAAGGATTTTTACTTTTTCTTTATGGCAATAAAATTTCCCTAATTTCCCTTAAAAAAACCTAAACCCTAAGAATGGGCAGAAGATGGCTGGAACATCACCTTCAACTAGACTCAATCTAGATCTAGCGGTGAAAGCGAAGGTGGACGAGCGGTTATCACAGTGGTGGTGGGGGATCTGGAGGTGCTGGTGGATATGGAGGTGATGGTCGAGCAATGGTGGTTATGGAGGCGGGAGGAGCGACGGAAGTTACAGCTGTGGTGGTGGCAAAGGGAGAGATCGAGGATATGATGGTGGATCACGCTACTGAGAGGTCGGTGGTTTGATGGGAACCGGAAATCAAGAATGCTGATCCAAATTGCTGCTTATAAAACTGTGTCTTTATAGTAAAGACAATTCTAGTTATCTTGGGTTTTTGATTTGCTCTATGTGAGCTCATTTTTTATCTATGTTATCGCTTATGTTTTAGAAAACATGGTGTGTTACTTGGTTGATGAAATCAAAAAGAAGACATGTTGAATCTGAATTTGTTCTCTATTAAAAAAATAAAACCAAAAACCATAAACCCATAACTAAAACATGAACCCTAGCCCTTAAACCTAAACCTAAACCCTAAATCCTAAACCCTAAAATTGAACCATAGACCCTAAACCTTAACTCGTAAAATCCTAAACCCTAAACCCCACACCCTAAAACTTAAACCCTAAACCCTAAACCCTAAAAAAAAATAAAAAAAAAATAAAAAAACCATAAATCTAATACTAACCCTAAACCTTAAACCCTAAAAGTTAAAAACCTAAATCTAAAGTAAATAAAACTGTATAAAAATGAAATAAAAACCTAAATTAGAACCTAAACCTAAAAAGAAAATAAAATATAAAATAAAATAAATAAAAACCTAAACTAAACTAAAAAAAATAAAGCTAAAATAAAATTAAATAAAAATAAATAAAAACCTAAATTAGAAAAATAAACCTTAAAATAAAACATAAAATGAATTAAAAGAAAACTAAACCCTAAAAAAAATAAACAAAAAAATAAAATATAATAAACTCAAATAATCTAAACTAAAATAAATAAAACCTAAACCTAAATCCTAAATAAATTAAAATAAACTGAAAATAAACCTAAACCTAAACTAAATAAAATAAAACCTAAAAATAAACCTAAAATAAATAAGCAAAATCCTAAACCTACAAAAATAAAATAAAAACCTAAAATGAAACTTAAACATAAAAAATAAAACCTAAACTTAAAAAATAAAATAAAAATAAAACTAAACTAAAAATAAACCTAAACTTAAAAAATTAACTAAAATAAAGAACCTAAACTAAAATAAATAAACCTAAAATAAATAAACTAAACTAAATAAAAATAAATCTAAATAAAAATAAAAAATAAAATAAATAAAAACTTAACTAAATAAACTAAATAAGCCCAAACCTCCTAGTTTACTTAATTTAAGAAAATTAAAAAATTTAAAATAAAATTAAAAAATTAAAAAAAACCCTAATCCCAAACCCTAAACCATAAACCCTAAACCATGAAACGCTAAACCCTAAACCATAAACCCAAAACCCAAAACCTTAAACCCTAAACCCTAAAAATAAAAATAAAACTTAAACCTAAAAAATATAATAAAATTAAAATTAAACTAAAAATAAACTTAAACCTAAACCTAAACCTAAAAATAAACTAAAATAAAAAACCTAAACTAAAATAAATAAACCTAAAATAAATAAAAACTAAAAATAAAAAAATCAACAAAAATCTAAATAAAAAATAAAATAAACTAAAATAAATAAAAAGTAAACTAAATAAATCTAAGCCCATGAGTTTACTTAATTTAAAAAAAAAACCCTAACCCTAAATCTTAAACCCTAAAACTAACTCAGAAACTAAAACTCTAAACCTAAACTTACAACCCTACATCCTAAAACCCTAAACCCTAAACCCAAAAACCCTAAACCCTAAACCCTAAACCCTAAACCCTAAACATTAAACCCTAAACCTTAACCCTAAACCTTAAACACTAAAAAACCCTAAACCCTAAACCCTAAACCCTAAACCCTAAAACCCTAAACCCAAACACCTTTCCCTCGACGCTTCTCTGTTCTCGAGATTTTGAATCCCTCTTGTATCCCCATGAGGGATTTATTTCACTTTGGCCTTATTTTTAACCAAATTCAATGGCTTGAATGACATTTGGAAATTTTCATGATGCTTCATCATTGATCATGGCAGCAGTGTGTTATATTCCTTAGGCTCCATCTCAAATTATGGATGCTTAGTAGGCATCCCACAAAGCCCTAATGCTACTTCTTCTACTAAATTTTTTTAAGGAAGCTCGTAAGACTTCTCCCTCTGATTCGTTAATCTCATTTTGATTTCTTTAGAGATTTGCACCATAATGTAATCGATGTGGATGTTGAAAAGTAGCAAACCATTTGAATTTTTTCTTAGTAAATTTCTCTTGTGTCCAATTTGGATAAGATCCGCTCTTTTTTTATAATCTCAAGCTTATGGGTGCTTTTCGATTGGTCTTATTGACCCTCGGCATATCCTGATTTAATTTTCTAATGATCTAGATTATTCATGTGTTTTTTCACATCATTCTTATTATGTCTTTAATTGTCAAATGCTTTGTTGAAGTGGTCATCCCTCTTGACATTAAGGAAGAATCTCCTGTCCCCTGTGGTTATCTTTTCCTAAAGTGTGCATTCATTTTGTTACCCATCATGTGCTTTTTTATTGTTTATTTGGTCCACCATTGCATCTCGACTAAGTTTAATCACGAAATGAATCTCACCTTCAGGTCTGATCCGTGGAATTAGACCCCACTAAAAAAAGTCAAAGGAAGTTTGATTGGCATTGAAAAATATTGGTATTCATAGAAGGTTGTATTGGAGAACCTATTGTTTCCACTCTAAAAAAAATTTATGGTCACAATTTGTTTTTATTCTCTATCCCCACCTAAAAATGAAATCCTCTTGAAGAGAATGTTGTAACTACCCATGTTTATCTACTTATGTTCTAAATTGGCTTTGATCTTAAGAATGGTAAGAAGGCTATTATTGAAGTTGATTCCTTGGATATTGGGGTTAATCCTTTTGAACAAGTTTAGGCTTCTACTATTTATATATCTTCGATTGATTTTCAAAATGGAAGGATGATTTACCTCTTTTCCTTCTTTGAATTTGAAAATTCTTTTCAGAATAATAAATTTTCAAAGATTGGAAGAATTCTATTTACTTTGATTCTATTCTGCATCTATGCTAGCTTTGATCGATGAAAATGAAGCTTTTAATGAAGATTTAAATGATGTTAAGCATTCTGAAAATATTTTTGATTCGGATTTAACTGCTTGTGCTTTAAATGATTCTAAATCATCATCGTCCATCATTTCTAATCTTGATATTCATGTTAATCGTACTTTTCAACTTAATATGGATTTGGAAGAGGGTGAACTCCCTCCAAACACTTGGAGAATTTTAATAAAATTGACCAATGTTAAATCTCACTTGGATGAAGATTGGGAAAAAATGGTTTTCAAACTTATCATGCTAAAATGAAAAAGTGTTAAAATTACTTCCCTAAATTGTCCAAAAAGGAATAGACTTCCCAATATTAATTTATGGGTGGTGATTTCAACACTATTTTATTCTCTTTGAATGAAGTTGTGGTCGCTCTCCCAATATTCATTCCATGGAAGATTTTTCCTATGATCCTTGATTGTAATTTGATTGATATTGCTTTAAGGGTTCTAATTATACTTGGAAAACTCTAGACTTTGGGCAAAGGTTGGATCAGATTCTTTTAATACTCATTGGATTACTCAATGGCCTATTACTTCTATTGATCATTTAAGTAGAACCTTGTCTGATCATGCTCCTCTTATTTTTTCTATTAAAGATAATTCTAATAGATTACATAAATCTTTTAGATTTCAGAAACATGTGATTCAAAGAATATTGATTCTTTTGATGTTGTGGCTAATAATTGGAAAGCTCCTTTACATCCTGATAATTTGATTATGGGGATGAATAGACTTTGGTTTAAACTTAAAAGACTTAAACAAAATTTGGGTTGGTGGAACAAGCATTATTTTAATAACCTTTCTTCTAATATTAAAGATATGGAAAAATTGGTTTGTGATCTTGAAATCTCTATTATGTCGATCCTTCTAAGATTAAGGACTTCACCGAGGTGAAAGACAAACTTGTTAACTAAAATATGGAAGAGACTTACTTGCCAAAAAAGTCGCTAGTAAGCATATTATGGTGATAGAATACTAGGTATTTTCATGCTTTAGTTAATAAAAAGAGAGCTTCAAATAATATTCAAAAAATTAAAGATGACAATGGTGTTTTGGATTATGAAGAATAATGATATTAAGGAATCAGTTATCAATTACTTTAGAAATATGCTTAGCAAGAGTTGCTCTAATGAAGCTATTTCTAAATCACATTTGATTCCTTCTATTATTACTAATTATGATAATTATTTGCTTACCATTATGCCTAATGAAGATGAAAATGTTACAAGTCCTTAATAGCATGAATATAGATGTTGTTGCTGGTCTGGAGGGTTTCACTACTCAATTTTTTCAAAAAATGTTGGTTTAATAATAAAATGATTTGATTGAGGTTGATTTTTTTTAATGGTAATCCTTCCTATATATTTTTATGGTACTTACATCATTCTCATACCTAAGAAAGATAATCCAACTATTGAAGTGATTTTAGACTTATTCATATTTTGCACTTTCTTCAATAAGTTGATTTCCAAATTTCTAACCAAAAGCTTAGTCCTTTACTTAATAAAATTCTCTCTCAACCAAACTAGTTTTTGTTAGAGGTAGATCTATTTTGATAATATTTTACTAACCCAAGAATTAATTCATGATATTGATGCCAACTAGAGGTGGCAACATTATTTTCAAATTAGATATTACCAAAGCCTTTGATAACATTTCTTTTCTTTTCTATATCAATTTATTTGGTGATAAATTTATTTTTAATTAAAAATTGTATTAATAATGCTTATTTTTATAATGCTCAATGGGGAAGCCTTGGGTTTCTTTCCTCTCTTCCCATGGCTTAAGACAAGGGGATCCTTTATCTCTGCTTTATTTATTATCATTGAGAACTTATCTAGAGCATCAATGATTTATTCTTTAACAATCCTAGATATACTACAGAACTCTTGGTGGTGTTCTGTTTCCCATTTAAGCTTTGCAAATGATTTCATTATTTTTTGCAATGCTTATATTCATCACATCAAGCATCTCAAGTAATTTTTAAAATAAATTTAGTAGAGAAAGTGACCTTTCTATCAATGATAACAAAAGCTATTTTACCACTTCCTCTCGTATCTCCAATAATAAAATCAATCAAATCCTGCATATCACTAATTTTAAGCATCAACGCTTACCACTAAAGTACTTGGGTGCTCCTCTCTTTAAAGGCCTATAAAGATCCCATCTCTTTACTGAGTTAATTTAAAAAATTTTAAATTAAATTTCTATTTGGTAATTCCATTTACTTTCCTTTGGTGGTGGGCTCACATTTCTTAAAAGCACTCTCAATTCAATGCCTCTATTTGATTCAAACTATTATCCCCACTAATGTTACTCTCATCAGAATTGATCGCTTATTTAATAAATTTTTTGGGGCTCTAATAACTCTACCAAAAGAATGCATTGGACATCTTGGCATAAATGTTGTGGTCCTTTGGGTGAAGGTGCTCAAGGTTGCAAACCTATTCATGAAGCTATCACCGCTTTCTCTCATAAGCTCTGGTGGAATTTTAAAAAAAATGATAGCCTTTGGGATAATTTTATAATGGTAAGGTAAACACCCTCTTTATCTGCCTATAAAGTTGGTGACTCTCCAGTTTGGAAAAGGCTTTTACTTCATTAAATGGGTTGTCAAATCCTTAATATCTTGGTATTCATTCGTACTTCTTTCTTTTGGCAAGACTGACTAATGGCTCCATTGACACCCTTTATCTACCCACTCTACTACCAAAGTTAACTCTTTTGGCTTAATAATAATTGGAATGAAAGTAAACTTGAGAATTATATCCCTATTTCTTTTGACAATTTTAGAAATATCCCCATTTCTTTTTTTTTTTTAAGCTTTCTTATAATTGTGATTTTGTTCTTAAAGAGGTTTGGAATTTTATTAGAGTTAAGTAAACCCCTCCAATGTCTTTATTAAACTTTGGAACAATATCATTCTCATTTCCTATTTTATTTTAGCTTAGAGGACTTTGAATAACATTATTCTGAGGACTCTTTGCTCGACAAAAGGGTTATTGACCATCAAAATGTTATTGATTTCATATTGAAAATGTAAATCATGTTTTTGTCAATGGTGTTATTGCTTCTAAATTTGGGTTTGGTATGATGATTTATTTAATACCAATTATTTTCATGGTTCTCTTTCTTTATATCAACTTCTTGAAGTTTGTTTCAAAAAAATTATGAAAGGTCAAATTAAAGTTTTAATTGTTATTACCCTTTTCTGATTTTTCTAGATGGATAGAAATGATACTAAATATCATGGCACTTCTATGAACCATAAAAGGATCCTGGCTAGAACTAAATACAAAATTCATGCTTTGTTTAATGCCAATCTTATTAGTAACATTGAATTTAGAGGCCATAAATTTGTGGCCTATAAATTTAGTATCATTCTGCCTAACTTGGATCCTTATAAAGGTGCGAGGATTATCCATTGGATCAAACCTAAAGACAACTTGATTAAAGTGAATACTGATGGTTTTGTAGCTTCCAATAAATATGGCTATGGTGGTATCCTTAGGGATTCTAAAGGTACTATCATTTGTGCTTTATCCTATCATCTTAAAGCCTATTCTGTTATTTTTGTTGAGCTTATGGTTGTTAATAAAGCTATTGAAACTTATTTGACTAGAGGTTTTCAACATCCGGTTTGAAGTTGATGCTCTCTTACTTTTACATGCTTAATTCTAATAGAAATGGGAATGCTAAATTATTTTATCTCCTTAATCATACAAAAATATTCTTTTTCAAATTTGTTTTAAAATTTCCCACATCCTTCATGATGGTAATGCTTGTGCTGATTTCCTGGCTAATTTAAGTGCCAACCTAATTGAGTTCACTTTACTTGACAACCAAACATTGCCTAGACTATTAAGAGCTTAATCTAATAATACTGATTGCCTTATCTGATTATAATTTCTTAGCTTGGTTTTTTTTGTGTTGGTTTTGATGAGCCTTTGCTTTTGTTTGCCTTTGTTAAACCCTCTTTGGGTTGTGGTTATCAACTTATTTTCTCTTATTGGCCTAAGCTGGGTTATGTTTTTGATCTCTTACTTTTAGATTAGCCTGGTTTTTTGCTACCTGGTGGTTATTGTAAGTGCAGCCTAGGTTGTTTTGGTTTTTTTAGCTTGGTGGCATCTATCTGTCTGGCTAGGTGGTTAACACAATTTTCCCTTGGGTATTTTTTATATCCTCCTTTTGGGTTGTGGCTATGACTGCTATAGGTTTTTCTTTCTATATGGGTTTTACCCTTTTGGCTCTGGTGGTTGTTGTGGTGTTGCTAGCTGGTTGGCTAGCAATTTTGGCTAGTTGCGTTATTTGATGGCTCATTGTTTTGGTGTTTTCTTCATTTTTTGTTGGTGACTGATCAGGGGGGTTGTTGGTGGTTTATCTCTGGCTTGACTTTGGCATCATGGAGGTTATTGGTTGGATGATTATTTTCTCTGTTTTGTTGACTGGGGCATGGTGGTCATTTTTGTTGATTTTTTTTTATTTTTTTGTTATGGTTTTAACCTCCCCTATATTGGCCTTCCTCTTTTGGCTGCAATGGCTTTGGGTTTGGGTATTTGTTGGATTGGCTAGTGGAAGATTATTTTGTGGCTATTAGTTGGCCTAGGGTGCCTTTATTGTTGATGTTCCTATTGGTTGGCTTGTAGTTTATCTTACTTGGCTTTCTACCTTTTCATCTTTGGCTGGCTTTTCTACTTAAATTGGATTTTCTTTTTCCTTGGTTGGGTTTGGCAACTGCTGCTGCTTCTACCAATTCCCTAGCTGTCTTGCATGATTTTGGTTTAATGAATGTTTTTGGTCTTTACACTAACTTGGATTTTCTACTGCTGTGGTGGTTGGCTGGGTTGGTTGGAGGGGTGGATATTTTGGCCAATTTTTTCTGCTCCTTTGGTGAATGTTCTGGGAACCTGCTAGTGAACTTTCAATGACCTATATTTTTGGTTTCCTCCTGGTTTGTTTTGTATCTCTTGGCTATATAACCCCTTTTTCTATTTGAGTGATTTCCTTGTGCCACCTTTCTAGTTAGGTGGGTGTTTTCTTGGCTCATTTTCTCCTTTATTAGTGGAGGATATGAGCACTTGTATTTTCTATTTTGCTCTTATTTATCTCGGTTTGTGTTGTTACCCTGTCATGATGCTTGCTCTTTTGGATTTTGTTATTCCTTTTGGTGGTGGCTTTGGTGGTGCTTCTATTGTACTACTATCTCACGATGGTTGGTTGATTATCTTCCTTATTGGGCTTGTTGGGTGGCTTGGTGGTTGGCTATTATGTTTCTTGTTTGGAGGATTTTACCTTGTTGGATGAAGGACTTTGGATGATGGGCTACATGAGGTATGCTAGCTTTGATGGCCTTGATGTTTCCCTCTTTCTTCTTTTGGGTGGTAGCGTTATATGTAATTGTAACCCTTCTCTAGTTTGGTGCATACATAGTGTTGCTCCTTGAGATGATTAAACTAAGCCTGAGCCTTTTCTTTACTCTACTCCTTCTATTTGCTCTTACTTTTTATTCTGGCTTACTTATACTCATCCTTTTAAAAGTATGTTACAGATTTCTTTTATAAGTAGGGAGAGTCTTGTAGGTGGATCTTACTGGTATCAGAAAGACCAAATGAAGTTCTTTGGTTCTCACATTGATTTTGTTGTTGATTTTTGGTTTTTTTCTTTGCTTTCTTTCCTTCATTATTGTAATAGTTAGGGGTTTACTCTTTAGGATTTATTGTAGCACTTTGAGCATTAGCAGATTTACCCCTCTAGGACTTTGTACTTTTCTTTGTGGCAATAAATATTTACCTAATTTCCCAAAAAAACCCTAAACTAACCCTAAACCATAAACCCTAAAAAGCTAAAAACCTAACCTAAACTAAACAAAACCTAAAAATAAAATAAAATAAAAAACATAAACTAAAACCTAAACCTAAAACCTAAACCTAAAAAAAAGAAAATAAAATAAAACTAAATAAAATAAATAAAATAAATAAAAAAAAAAATAAAAAATATAAAACCCAAAAATAAATAAATAAAATAAAATAAATAAAATAATAAAATAAACTTAAACCAAATAAAATAATAAAATAAAAAAATAAAACATAAATAATAAATAATGTAAAAAAATAAAAAAAGAAAATAATATAAATAAATAAACTAAAAAAATTAAAAACCACAAACTAAACTAAAATAAAACCTAAAATAAATAAAAAACTAATCTAAATAAATAATAAACAAATAAAATTATAACTAAATAAAACCTAAACCTAAATTACCAAATAAAACTTAAAAATAATCAACCCTAAAACAAAAACTTACCTAAACCTAACTAAAAATAACTAAACTAAATAAATTAAACTAAAATAAAACCTAAACCTAAAACTTAAAATAAACTTAAAGAAACAAAAGAAATAAATAAAAATAAAACTAAAATAAACTAAAAAAAAATAAACCAAAAAAAAACTAAAAACATAAAATAAAATACCTAAACCTAAAATAAAATAAAATAAACCTAAAAATAAAAATAAAAACTAAACTAAATAAACTAAAAAAAATCTAATCCTAAAAATAAACTAAAATAAAATCTAAACTAAAAGTGATAAACCTAAAATAAAATAAACTAAATTAAATAAAAAATAAAAATTAAAATAAAATTAAAAAAAAAAATAAAATTAAATTAAATAAACTAGATAAGTTTACTAAATTAAAATAAATTAAAAAAAATAAACCCAAACCTAAACCTAAAACTAACCTAAACCTAAACTAAATAAAATCTAAAAAAAAATAAAACCACAAACTTGAATCTAAACCTAAACTTAAACCCAAAATAAACCCAAACCCAAACCCAAATAAATCTAAACCTAAACTAAATAACTAAATAAATTAAAAAAAAAATTTAAACCTAAAACTTAATAAACCTAAACTAAAAACCAAGAATGGGCAAAACCATGACTAACATCCTCACCATCAGTAGATAGGCGAAAAGGCAAAGGTGGTGGTTATCATAGTGGTGGTGGGGATCTAAGTCCAGGTGGATATGGGTGGTGGTAAGCACTACTATGAGGCGGAGGTCTGAGGAGGTACATCCTGGTGGCGGAGGTGAGATCGAGGATATAATGTTGGATCCACTACTAGAGGCTAAGTGGTTTTGATAAATAAAACTAAAGAAACCCCGATCCGACTGCATATGGAATTGTGTCTTTAAAGTAGAGATGGTTCTAATTATCTAGGGTTTTGGTTATCCATGATAGCATGAACATCACCATCAACTGATCATTGAGAGTGAAGGTGTATGGCTATCACTGGTGTGGGGATAAATGGGTGGATATGGAGGTGGTGGTGAATGGAGGTTATGGAGGGGAGGTGTGTGATGGTGGTGGAGAGGTGAGATCAGGATATAATGTTGAATCACTACTGAGAGGCCTGGTTTTGATGGGAACTATAGAAACTAAGAACGATCCATCTACATATGGAATTGTGTCTTTATAGTAGAGATGGTTCTAATTATCTAGGTTTTTTATTTTCTCTATGGCTCATTTTTTATCTATTTCTAAACGTCTTAGAACGGTTGATGAAATTGAAAAGAAGAAATGTTAAATTTGTTCTCTAAAAAAAAACCAAACCCTAAACCAAAACCTAAACCTAAACCCTAAACCTAAAAATAAAAAAATAAAAAAAAAACCCTAAAAACCTAAACCTACAAATCCTAACCTCTTAAACCCAAACACTAAACTATAAACCCTAAACCTAAACACTAAACTCTAAAACCTAAAACCTAAACCTAAATTAAGTAAAATAAAAATAAAATAAAATAAAACCTAAACTAAAACAAAAACATAAACCCAAACCTAAACCTAAACTAAAAAAAACTTAAAATAATCCCAAAATAAAACCTAAAACCAAAACTTAAAAAGAAGATAAAACCTAAACCTAAATAAAATAAAATAAACCAAATGTTAACCTAAAATAAAATAAAAAAACTAAAACTAAACCTAAACTAAACCTAAAAAAATAAACTAAAATAATAAACCTAAACTAAAATAAATAAATGTAAATTAAGTAAATAAATAAATAAAAAGAAAATAAACCTAAACTTACAATTTTAATTGATTTTAAAAAAAATAAAAAATCAAAGAAATTTAAAAAATTTAAAAATACCCTAACCCTAAACCTTAAAACTAACCCTAAACCCTAAACCCCAAAAAAACCCTAAACCCTAAATGCTAAACCCTAAACCTAAACCTTAAAATTATAAACCCTAAAACCCACCAAGCCAAACTAAACCCTAAACCTAAACTAAACCCCAGCTCACAAACCCTAAACTAAACCCTAAACTAAACCTAACTAAATAAATTTAAAACCTAAACTAGAACCTAATAAACCTAAACCTAAACCTAAACCCTAGAATGTGCAGAACCTTGATCAGAACATCACCATCAACTAAGCTCGGTCTAGATCGGTGGAGAGAAGGCGGAGAGTGTTATCGCAGTGGTGGTGGGGATCTGGATGCGGTGGATATAGGGAGGTTGTTGAGCGGTGGTTATGGAGGTGGGAGGAGTGACAGAGGTTACAGCTGTGGTGGTGGTAGAGGGAAAGATCAAGGATATGATGGTGGATCCACGCACTTGAGAGGTGGTTGATGGGAACCTGGCGAAGAATGACAAATCATCACTACATATGGAACTATGTCTTTACATAGAGAGATTTTAGATATCTAGGGTTTTGATTTGCTCTATGTGTGCTAATTTTATCTATGTCATCATTTTTGTCTTAGAAAACTTGGTGTGTTACATGGTTGATGAAATCAAAAAGAAGAAATGTTGAATCTGAATTTGTTCTCTATTAAAAAAATATCCAAAAACCCTAAACCTGAAACTAGAACTTGAACCCTAAACCTAAAACCTAAATGCTAAACCTAAATCCTAAACCTAAATAAAAATAAAAAATAATAAAAAATAAAAAAAACCCCCAACCCTAAACCCCAAACTACAACCTTAAACCCTAAAAAACACGAACTAAACTAAATAAAACCTAAAAAGAAATAAAAAAAAAAACATAAACCTAAATAAAATAAAATAAAATAAAACTAAACCTAAACCTAAAATATATTAAAATAAGAAATAAAACTAAACTAAAAATAAATAATAAATTAAAACCTAAACTAAACTAAAAATAAAAAAAAAATAGAAAACTAAATAAAATAAAATAAATGAAAAAATAAATCCAAACTAAAATAAAATAAAATAAAACTAATTAAAATCTAAACCTAAAAATAAAGCTAAAATAAATAATAAATAAAACCTAAACCTTAAAATAAAAAAAAATAAACCTAAACTAAAATATACTAAACTAAAATATATAAAATCTAAACCTAAACCTAAAATAAACTAAACCTAAACTCTAAACTAAATAAAATAAAATTAATTAAAAATAAATCTAAATGCAAACTAAAAAATAAAACCTAAAAATAAACATAAAATAAAAACCTAAAATCTAAACCTAAAAAAAAAAAAATTAAAACCTAAACCTAAACCTAAAATAAAAAAATAAAACCTAAACCAAAATAAAAAATAAAAATAAAACTAAACTAAAATGAACATAAACCTAAACCTAAACCTAAAAAAATAAAATAAAATAAAAAAACTAAAATAAATAAACCTAAAGAAATAAAGAAACTAAATAAAATAAATAAAATATAAAATAAAATAAAAGAAATAAAATAAATAAAAATAAACCAAATAAATGAAAAAAACCTAAATACTAGTTTACATAATTTAAAATAAACTAAACTAAACTGAACTAAACCTAGGCAACCTTAATAAAAATAAATAAATAAATAAATAAAACCTCACTAACCTTAACCCTAAACCACAAACTAACCCAAAACCCTAAATCTAGCATAAACCTACTTAACTCAGTCCCTAGGCACCAACCCTAAACCCTACCCAAAAATAAAGAAAATAAAAATAAAAAAATCCAAACCCTAAACCCAAACCCTAAACCCAGACCTACAACCTAGGCCTAAACAATAAACCCTGGCCCAAAACCTAAACCCTAAACCCTAAAGCATAAACCCTAAAACCCTAAACCCTAAACCAAAATCTAAAGTAAATATAAACCTAAACCAACTAGTTTGCTTAATTTGTTAAAAAACCATAAACCATAATTCCTAAACCTAAATGACTAAACCTAAACCTAAACCCTAACCTTAAACCTTAAACCCTAAAAAAGACCTAAATAAAACCTTAAACCCTAAACCCTAAACCTAATCTAGAGCAACTAAATAAATTAAAAAATAAATTTAAACCCTAAAACCTAATAAACCTAAACCTAAACACTAGGAATGGATAGAACCTTGATGACAGGAACATCATCATCAACTAGGCTCAGTTTAGATCTGACGGTGGAGGCAAAGTTGGAGGCAGTGATTATCACAGTAGTGATGGGGGATCTAGCGGTGTTGGTGGACATGGAGGTGGTGGTTGGAGCAATGGTGGTAATGGAGGTGGGAAGAGTGATGGAGGTTACAACCACGGTGGTGGCGGATGGAGAGATCAAAGATATGATGGTGGATCCAACTACTCGAGAGGCCTGTGTGGTTCTGATGGGAACTAGAGAAATTGAAGAACGGCTAATCCGATCTGCTGCTTATGGAATTGTGTCTTTATAGTAGAGATGATTTTAATTATCTAAGTTTTTTGATTTGCTCTATGCGTGCTCATTCTTGATCTATGTTGTCTCTTGTGTCTTACAAAACTTGGTGGGTTACTTAGTTGTTGAAATCAAAAAGAAGAAATATTGAATTTGAATTTATGCTCTGTTAAAGAAAACCAGAAACCTTAAAAATTAAACTTAAACCTAAATCCTAAACCCTAAACCCTAAAACTAATCCTAAACTCTGAACTCTAAACCTACCCTAAACCTAAACCACCTTACTCCTAAACTAAACCTAAACCCTAAACCCTAAAGCATAAACCCTAAAACCTTACTTAGTAAACTAAAAAAAAAAAACCTAAACCTAAAACTAATAAATCTAAACCTAAACCTAAATTCCTAGTAAGCATGAGACATCAGCTCATGTTGACTACGTCCTTAACTTTCTTTCATTCTTACCATAAAGATTCACTCTTTCTTTCATAGTCTAAAACTTTCAAGTGCTTCTACGATTGGTTTAATTGATCCCCACCACATTTTGATTAGTTAATGAATGATTTGGATTACTCATGTTTTTTGCTCATCGTTCTTATTTGGTTTTCAATTGTCAAATGAGGTTGCTGAAATGGACTCCACTATTTGATATTAGGGAAGAATCCCCATTCATTATGGTTTGGATTTCTCTCCCCAATATGCAAATTTATTTTATTAATCATTAGTTCCTTTTTGCTGTGGATGCTTTATTTGGTTGGTCGTTACAAATTAATCAAGCAACAGCTACAAAATCTTGACCTTCTATGCATAGAATCCTTGCTTTGGACATTACCAAGAAACACCCCAATATGATTGGGATCTAAAATTATGGTTATATGCAAAAGTTGATTTTGAAAATTTTCCATGTCTTTTGTTCTCACGTAAAATCCATGGGCACGATAATTATGAACGTTTCATTCTACATGCTCACCTAAAAAAGAAAATTTCTGTTAAGGAAACTATTGTTCCTAACCCCAGCCAGACCATTATTAAATATCAAAAAGTTAATTCAAAAAAAAAGGATTCATTGAATGTTCCTAATAAGGTTGTTTTACCTCTTATTTCTTCTATGCAATTGAAGGTTTCTAATGTGGAAAATAATAATTTCTCTAAACTTTTGGATGATGATTTTTTTCCTCTGAGTCGATCCCCGCATCCTTACCAGTTTTGATTGATAAAAATGAAGCTTTAATTGAAAATATTAATGAGGATATCAATGTTATGCATCATTTGAATTCAATGGAGATTATGGCTTTAGATTCTCATGATATTCAGTTTTAAAAACTCAACTTTACTTTAGTTCAGAATGATTTAAATTCTAAAAAAGATTCTTTATTGTCTACTAATCTGGGTATTGAAGAAGAAGGGCTGGATTTTCACACTTGCCTTCTTAATAAATCTATTTAAGCTCCCTCTCTTGCTAAGCCTACTGTTCATTTGCCTTCAATAAATTCTAATGGCTTGGAAGAATGAGAACTCACTTTTATATAATAGACTTTCCCTAAATCTTTGACTAATGTTGTTAAATCCTTCTCGGATGATGATTCTATGGGAAAAGGAAATGGTTTCCAAATGTATCATGCTAAAAAGGAAAAAAAATGTTAAAACTTCCCTCCCAAATTGTCCAAAAAACACTACTATGACCTCCCTCTCCTCTCTTAATTAACCTTTTTTTTAACCCTTTATTTATTTCCTTATGTTTAATTTTCTTATTTGGAATGTTAGAGGATCGATACCCTCTCTATTTGTAACCTTATTATAAAACTTTGTTGTATTAATAATATTTCTTTACTTATTATTTTGGAACATTTTATTCATGCAAACAAAATTAACCATGTTACTAGAATGATCAGTTTCAATAAATTTTTCTCTAATGTTAGTAATAAAATTTGGTCTTTTTGGAATAATTTTGTGGAGGTTTCTATTCTTGATGATATTCAACAAGTTGTCAATGCTCAAATATCTTATGGTGACTATTTTTTTCTTTGGGCTCTTTTTATTATGCATCTTGTAATAGATCTAGAAATCTTCTTGGGAAAATTTGATGAATTGCTACCTCTATTAATAAATGTTGGTTTGTTGGTGGGGATTTCAATACAATTTTATTCTCTTCTAAATGAAGTGGTGGTTGCTCTCTAATATTCATTCCATGGAAGAATTTTCCAATATGATCCTTGATTGCAATTTGATTGATATTGGGCTTTAGGTTCAAATTTTACTTGGCAAAACTCTAGACTTTGGCAAAGGTTGGATGGATTATTTTAATACTCCTGGATTACTCAATGGCCTATTACTTTTTATTGATCATTTAAGCAGAACCTTATTGGATCATGCTCCTCTTTTGGTTTCTATTAAAGATAACTCTAAAAGATTAAAAAATTTCTCTCATTTTAGATTTCAGAACATGTGGATTCAGCATATTGATTTCTTCAATGTTGTGGCTAACAATTGGAAAGCTCCCTTACATCCTAACAATTCGATTATGGGGATGATTGGTATAAGATTAAATGACTTAAACAAAATGGGTTGGTGGAACAAGCATTATTTTAAAACCTTTTTTGCTAATATCAAAGAAATGGAAAAATTGGTTTGTCATCTTGAAGTCTCTATTATGTCTGATCTTACTAAGATTAAGGACTTGACTGAGGCAAAAGATAAACTTGTTAATTTTCAAAATATGAAAGAGACTTATTGGCACCAAAACCTACTAGCAAACATATTGTGGATGGTGACAAAAATACTAGATATTTCCATGCTTTAGTTAATAAAGAGAGCTTTAAATAATATTAGAACCTTAATGATGACAATGGAGAATGGATTATGGAGAATAATGTTATTAAGGATTTAACCATTAATTACTTTAAAAATATGTGTAATAAGAGTTGCTCTTATGAAGTTATTTCTAAATCATACTTGATTCCTTCTATTACAACCTATAATGATAATGATTTGCTTACTATTATACCTAATGAAGAAGAAATTTTTAAAGTTCTTAATAGCATGCACATAGATTCTATTACTAGTCTGGAGGGTTTCACTACCCAATTTTTTCAAAAATGCTGGTCTATTATTAAAAATGATTTGGTTGAGGCTGTTGTTGATTTTTTTAATGGTAATCCTTTTTCTAGATATTTTTCTAGCACTTTTATTATTCTCATACTAAGAAAGATAATCAGACTATCAGTGATTTTAGACCTATTAGTCTTTGCACCTTCTTCAATAAGCGATTTCCAAAATTCTAACCAAGCTCAATCCTTTACTTCATAGGATTATCTCTCTAAAATTAGTTTTGTTAGAGGTAGATCTATTTTTGATAATATTCTGCTTGCTCACTAATTAATTTATGATCTAGATGCTAAGACTAGAGGTGGCAACATTCTGTTCAAATTAGATATTACCAAAGCTTTTGACAATATCCCTTGGGATTTCCTTATCCATATTCTAAATTTTTTGGGTATTATGATAAATTTATCTTTCTTATCAAAAATTATATTAATAATGTGTGGTTTTTTATTTGCTTAATGGGGATGCCTTGGGCTTCTTTCCATCTTTCCATGGCCAAAGGCAAGAGATCCTCTATCTCCTATTTATTATTGTTGTTGAGTACTTATCTAGGAGCATCAATGATTTATTCTAAAATAATCCTAGTATGTATTACAGAACTCTTGGTGGTCTTCTAGTTTCTCATTTAATCTTTGTAGATGATTTCATTATTTTTTGCAATGCTTATTCATCATATAAAGAATCTCAAGATTTTTTTAAATAAATTTGGTAGAGAAAGTGGTCTATCTATCAATGATAACAAAAGTTGTTTTATTACTTCTTCAAGCATCTCCAATAATAAAATTAATCAAATCCTACATATCACTAACTTTAAACATCAACACCTTCCTCTTTAGTACTTGGGTGCTCTTCTTTTTTTAAAGGTCCGAAACAATCCCATCTTTTGACGAGTTAATTAAAAAATTTTAAATAAAATTTCTATTTGGGAATTTCATTTACTTTCCTTTAGTGGCAGGCTCACTATTCTTAAAAGCACTTCAATTCAATGCCTCTTTATTAGATTCAATCTATTATCCCCACTAATGCTACTCTTATCGAATTGATCGCTTGTAATAATTTTTTGGGGATCCAATAATTCTACTAAAATAATGCATTAGACTTCTTGGCATAATTTCTATGGTCCCTTGGGTGAAGGTGGTCTCGTTTGCAAATGAATTATTTGTCTTCTCTCATAAGCTCTAGTGAAATTTTAGAAAGAATGATAGCCTTTGGGCTAATTTTATGATGAAAAAAATTACCAAGGTAAACACCCTCTTATCTGTGCTTATAAAGTTGGTGACTCTATAGTTTGGAAATGGCTTCGCTCCATTAAATGGGTTGTTGAACCCTTAATATCTTGGGGTATTCATTCAATTTTTTTTCTTTTGGAAAGATAATTGGATTATCAATGGCTCTATTGCTCCCTTTTATCTACCCACTCTGCACTATCAAAGTTAACTCTTTCTAGCATAATGACACTTGGAATAAAAACAAAGTTGAGAATTATATCCCTATTTCTCTTTTAGATAACTTTAGAAATATCCCTATTTTCTCTAACTAACGACCAAATTCTCTTTAAGCTTTCTTATATGGTGATTTTGTTCTTAAAGAGGTTTGGAATTTTATTAGAGATAAGCAAAACTCCTCTAATGCTTTCATTAAACTTTGGAACTATATCATTCCCATTTCTTATTCAACTTTAGCTTGGAGGATTTTGAATAACTTTATTCCTGTGGACTCTTTGCTCTGGGATAAAGAGTTTTATTTTCCTTCAAATTGCTACTATTACTTTCATATTGAAAATGTTAATCATGATTTTGTCAATGGTGCTATTTCTTCTAAATTATGGTTATGGTATGATGATTTATTTAATACCAACTACTTTCATGGCTCTCTTTCCATATATCAACTTCTTCAAGTCTGTTTCCAAAAAATTATGAAACATCATATCAAAGTTCTAGTTGCTATTACCCTTATCTAGTTCATCTAGATGGATAGAAATGATGCTAAATATCATGGTATTCCTCTGAGCCATAAAAGGATCCTGGCTAGAACCAAAGTAAAAAATTCATGCTCTATTTTATGCCAATCTTGTTAGTTACATTCATTTTAGAGGCTATAAATTTGTGGCTAAAAAATTGGGCATCATTCTGCCTGATGTTTACTATTATAAGAGAGTTATGATTAACCATTAGATCAAACCCAAAGAAAATTTGATTAAATTGAATACTGATGGTTCTATTACTTCCAATAAATATGGCTGTGGTGGTATTCTTATGGATTCTAAAGGTACTATCGTTTGTGCTTTTGCCTATCCTTCCAAAGCCTATTCTGTTATCTATGCTGAGCTTATGAATGTCAATAAATCTATTGAAAGTTGTTTGAATAAAGGTTTCCTCAACATCTGGATTGAAGTTGATGCGCTCTTGCTTCTTGACATGCTAAACTCTAATATAGAAAATGTTGATTTATTTTATCTTCTTAATCATCGCAAATCTTCTTTCTCAAGTTTGTTATAAAATTTCCCATATCCTTCTTGAAGGTAATGCTTGTGATTTCTTGGCTACTTATGGTGCCAACTTAACTGATTTCACTTTATTTGACAATAAACATTTTCCTAAACTTTTAAGGGGTTTGGTCAATATGGATAACACTAGATTACCTTATCGCATATTATAATTTTCTTGGCTTGGTTTTTTGAGTTGGTTTTTGATGAGCCATTTCTTTTGGTTCCCCTTTGTTAAACCCTCTTTGGGTTGTGGACATTTGCTTATTTTCACTCTTGGGCCTATGTAGGGTTTTATT
The DNA here is from genome assembly GCA_021442155.1 of Cymbidium sinense. Taxonomy (NCBI): domain Eukaryota; kingdom Viridiplantae; phylum Streptophyta; class Magnoliopsida; order Asparagales; family Orchidaceae; genus Cymbidium; species Cymbidium sinense. The sequence continues at coordinate 279,515 of JAKCPB010001153.1, read as the reverse complement.
TTTGAGCTCTTGCTTTTGGGTTGGCCTGGTGGTTGCTACCTAGTGGTTCTTATTTTTTTTGCCTAGGTTGTTTTGGTTTTTTTGGTCTAGTGGCTGTTGTTTGCTTGGCTGGGTGATTATTGTTGCTTGGTTATTTTTTGGTGACCTTCATTTGGGTGGTGGCTTTGCCTACTATTTTTATATGGGGTTTGCCATATCTAGGCTGGTTGCTTCCTTAACGAGTTAGATTTTTACTGAGTGGTGGTGGGTGGCCTAATGGGTGGCATAGGTTGGTTGGTAGTTTGGGTTTAGTTTATCCGCTTCTTTTCTGGATCGAGGGCTACTAGTGGTTTTATTTTGGATTGGATTTGGCAAGGTGGAGGTTATTTGTTGACTATTATTTCTTCATTTTTTGTGGATTGGATTTTTGCAGTTAGTTTTGTTGGTTTGGGTTTGTTTCTTTTGGTTTTTGTTTCAGCCTCTTCCTATAATGGTCTTCCTCTCTTGGCTGTTGTGGCTTTTATTTTTGTTGTCATTTTTGGTTGGTAGGTTAAAGGCTATTTAGTGGCTAATATTTTTCTTTGAGATCTAGTGACTTGGTTTGGTGTATTGGTGCCTAACTTGGTTGTGGTTATGATGCTTGCACTCATTGATATTTCTCCTACTTTTTGTTATTGGCATTGGTGTTGTTCCTATTATATTTTTGCTGCTCTTGATGGATGGATTTTAGTCTGTCTTACTTGTCTTTTCTCATTTTTATTTTTGGCTAGCTATTCACCTCACCTGGATCAAAATTTTTGCTGCTTTGGTTGGGTTTGGTGGATGATGTTGTTTGCTTCAACCCTTTTTGTGTCGTCTTTGGTGGTTTTGGCATGATGGATGCTATTGGTCTTTTCATAGATTTGGATTTTCTTTGTCATGGTTGGGGGAGGCTATGTTGACTAGCTGGGTTGGTTGGCTATTTTGGTTGGCTGGGTTGGTTGGATGGGTGGCTATTTTGGCCTTCCTTTCCTGCTCTATGTTAGTGACATGTTGGTTGGCCTACTCCTGCTATGGTTCTCCTCCCTTAGTTGCTGCTGCTTCCCTTTTTTTGGTTTGGGTGATAGCCTTGCTGCTTTTCCTATTTTCTTGTGGATGACATGAGTTCTTATGTATTTTTCTTTTTGGTCTTTATTTTTATTTATTTATGTTGTTTAGGTCATGATGCTTGCTCCCATTGATGTTGTTGTTCCTCTTTGGTGGTGGCTTTGGTGGTGTTCTTACTGTACTGCTACTGTTCTTGATGGTTGGTTGATTTTCTACCTTATTGGGCTTATTTGTTTTGGGGGCTTTTTGGTTGGTTATTATGTCTGCTGCTTGGAGGAGTTTGCAGCCTTGCAGGATGATGGACTTGGGATGATGGGCTACAAGAGGTATGCTGGCAATGATGGCCTAGATGTTTCCCTCTCTATCTTTTTTTGGCTAGTAGCACTATATGTAATTGTAACCCTTCTTCATAAGTTTGGATGCTTACATATAGTGTTGCTCCTTGAGATGATTGTAACAGAGCCTGAGCCTTTTCTTTACTTTGCTCCTTTTCTTTGATCATACTCTTTATGCTTGCTTAATTGAACTCATCCTTTCATTAGTATGTTGCAGATTTCTTTTATAGGTTGGGAGAATCTTGCAGGTGGATCTAGCTGGTATCAAAAGGACCTCGTGAATGTTGTTGTTGTGCACATGGATCTGTGGTTGTTGCTGATTTGGTTTTGCTTTTACTTTTGTTGTTGTTTTTTTCTTATATTATTGTAATAGTTAGGGGGTTTATCTCTTTAGGACTTATTGTAGCTCTTTGAGCATTAGTTTAGAGATTTACCCCCGTTAAAGACTTTGAACTTTTCTTTGTGGCAATAAAATTCTTTTAATTTCCTTAATAAAAGAAGAACCTAAACCCTAAGAATGGGTAGAACCTCAACACCAGGAACATCACTGTCAACCAGGCTCAATCTAGATATAGTGATGGGGGCGAAGGAGGAAGTGGAGATTATTGTAGTGGTGGTGGGGTATCTGGTGGTGCTGGTGAATATGGATGTGGCACTTGGAGCAGTGGTGGTTATGGAGGCGAGAGGAGCGATGGTGGTTACAACCGTGGTGGTGGTGGATGGAGAGATCAGGGATATGATTGTGATACCACTACTCGAGAGGCTGGGGTGGTTCTGATGGAAACTGAAGAAACTTAAAATGACCGATCCGATCTGCTACTTATATAACTGTGTCTTTATAGTAGAGACGGTTCTAGTTATCTATGGTTTTTTATTTGATCTATGCATGCTCATTTTTTATTTATGTCATCTCTTGTGTCTTAGAAAACTTGGTGTGTTACTTGGTTAATGAAATTGAAAAGAAGAAATGTTGAAATTTGTTCTCTATTAAAAAAAAAAAACCTAAACCCTAAAAAAATATCCTAAACCATCAACTAAACCTGAACCCTAAGCACTAAACCCTGAAAATCTAAAACCTAAACTAAATAAAATAAAATAAAAACCTAAACTAAAATAAAATTAAAAATAAAAAAAAACCTAAACTAAAACGCAAACCTAAACCTAAAAAGAAAATAAATTAAAAAAAATAAAAACTAAACTAAAATAAAATAAATAAAAACATAAACTAAACTAAAAACATAAATAAAATAAAACTAAAAAAATAAAATTAAATTAAAATAATAAAATAAATAAAACCTAAACCTAAAAAAATAAACCTAAAATAAATAAAATTAAATAAAATAAAACTAAACCCTAAACTAAAAAAAATAAACCTAAAATAAAATATAAACCTAAACCTAAACTAAAAAAAAAAAAATAAATAAAACCTAAACCTCACCTAAAATAAACTAAACCTAAACATAAACCTAAACCCTAAATAAAATAAAACAAAATAAAATAAACCTAAACCTAAACTAAAAAATAAACCAAAATAAAAAATAAACCTAAAACCTAAAAAATAAAATAAAAATAAACCTAAACCTAAAATAAAAATTAAACCTAAACATAAAAAAAAATAAACTAAAAAAACTAAAATACAAAAACCTAAACTAAAATAAAAAAAACATAAAATAAATAAACTAAAATCAAAAAAATCTAAACTAAAATAAATAAATAAATAAATATATAAACTAAACTAAATAAAATAAAAAAAATAAAATAAACTAAAATAAAATAAAATAAACTAAATAAACCTACTATACTTAATAAAAATTAAAAATTTAAAATAAAACTAAACCTGACCTTAAACCCTAAACCCTAAACCTTAAAACCCTAAAACCCTAAACCTAAAACCCTAAACCCTAAAATAAACCCTAAATAAACTACCTAAACCCAATAAATAAACTAAACTTAAAATAAATAAAATAAAATAAATAAATAAAATAAACCTAACTTAAAAAAAATAAAAATAAAATAAAAAAACTAAACCTAAACTAAACCTAAAATCTAAAATTAAAATAAAATAAAATATAAATATAAAATAAAATAAATAAAACCTAAACAAAACTAAAAATAAAAGACCTGAATAAAAAACCTAAATAAAATAAAACTAAATGTAAAATAAAATAAACCAAAAAATAAATAAAATAAAAAAAACCTCAAAATAAACTTAAAATAAATAAAAATAAAACCTAAACCCTAAATTAAAAAAAAAACTTAAAATAAAATAAAATAAACAAAATAAAATAAACCTAAACCTAATAAATAAACTAACTAAAATAAATAAAATCTAAACCTAAACTAAAATAAACTAAACCACAAACTAAAATAAATTAAAAAACTAAAATAAACCTAAACCTAAACAAAAGATAACCTAAAATAAAATAAAACCTAAAAAAATAAAATAAAACCTAAACCTTAACCTAAAATAAATAAACCCACAAAAAATAAAATAATAAATTTAACTAAATAAACATAAACCTAAACCTAAACTTGAAAATAAACTAAAGTAAAACCTAAACTAAAATAAATAAACCTAAATAAATAAACTAAATTATATAAAAATAAAAAAATAAAATAAAAAATAAATTAAAATATAAAATTAAATAAATAAACTACCTTAATTTACTTAAAATTAAACCTAAATCTTAAATCCTAAAGCTTAAACCTAAATCCTAAACTAAACCCTAAACCTTAACCCCCAAACAACCCACCAAAACTAAAACCTCCCACACCCTAAACACCCAACCCCCCAAACTCCAAAACCCTAAACCCTAAACCCTAAACTGACTAAACCCACCAAACCCTAAACCCTAAACCAAACCCTACCTAACTGACACTCTAAACCCTAAACCCTCAACCTTAAACCCCATGCAACACTAAACTCTAAATCTTAAACCTAACCTAAACCTAAACCCTAAAAACCTTAAAACCTAAACCCTAAACCCTAAACCCTAACCTAAACCCTAAAATAGAAAGCTAAAACCCTAAACCCTAAACATTAAACTCAACCCTAAACCCTAAACCTAACCCTGAACCCCCCAAACCCTAAACTAAAGTAATTAAATAAATTAAAAACTATACCCTATAACCTAATAAACCTAAACCTTAAGAATGCGAAAGACCTTGATGATAGAAAAATCAACGTCAGTGAAGCTCAATCTAGATCTGGCAGTGGAGGAGAAGGTGGAGGCGGTTATCGTAGTGGTGGTAGGGATCAGAGGTCTTGGTGGATATGGTGGTGGGAGGAGCGATAGAGGTTACAACCATGGTGGTGGCCGACTGAGAGATCTAAGATATGATGGTGGATCATTCTACTCGAGAGGTCAGGGTGGTTCTACTAGGAACTAAAGAAACTGAAGAATGATAAATCCAATCAATTGCTTATGGAACTGTGTCTTTATAGTAGAGATGATTCTAATTATCTAAGGTTTTTGATTTGCTCAATGCTAGCTCATTTTTTATCTATGTCATCTCTTATGTCTTGGATAACTTGGCGTGTTACTTAGTTTATGAAATTGCAAAAAAGAAATGTTGAATATGAATTTGTTCTCTATTAAAAAAAATTAAAAACTATAATCCTTAAATTAAAACCTGGTCCATAGACCAAAAACCTAAAACATAAACCCTGAATCACGAACCTTAAAAATACTAAACCCTAAATCCTATACACTAAACCCTAAACCATAAACCATAAAACCTTAAACCCTAAATCCTAAACCCTAAACCCTAATCCCTAAACATTAAATCCTAAACCATAAATAATAAAACCTTAAACCCTAAACCCTAAACCCTAAACCCTAAACCTACAACCTTAAACCCTAAACTCTAAACCTTAAACCCTAAAAACCTAAAGCTAAACCTAAACTAAATAAAACCTAATAATAAAATAAATAAATAAACTTTAAAAAAATAAAATAAAGTAAAAACCTAATCCTAAACCTACAAATAAAATCCAAAACTGAAAGTCTGCTACTTATGATTAGTTCTAAACTTGCATGTGGATATAAGTCTTCCTTCCCTTTTCTTTTAGTATGGTTTTGAATAGGATTTTGAAAAGTGTATAGTTCTTTTCAAAAGAACATAACACTTGCCTAATTCCCTTCCTATTCATTCCTATACTATTACTTAAGAAGGGTATCTACACTTGCACATATAAATTGCATAAACTAAAATAAATCAACCAACACAAACTTTTTGCATCTTTCTTTTCCCTTCATTTCTTTTGTACATATACTTTAGGGTTTAGTGTTTAGGCTTTAGGGTTTAGTGTATTTTAGGTTTAGGGTTTAGGGTTTAGGGTTTAGGGTTTAGGGTTCAGGGTCTAGTGTTAGATTTAGGGTTTAGGGTATAAAGTTAGGGTTTTTTTATTTATTTTTATTTTTTAAAATTTTTAAAAAATTTTATTTATTTATTTTATCTTTAGGGTTTAGGTTTAGGGTATAGGTTTTATGTTTAGGGTTCAAGTTTTAGTTTATGGTTTAAAGTTTTTTGTTTTTTTAATGGAGAACAAATTTAGATTTAAGATTTCTTCTTTTGATTTCATCAACCAAGTAACACACAAGGTTTTCTAAGACATAAGCGACAACATTGATAAAAAATGGGCATAGAGCAAATATAAAACCCTAGATAACTAGAACCAGTTCTATAAGACACAATTCCATAAGCGAGATTGGATACATTTTTCTCTAGTTCCCATCGAACCACCTGACCTCTCGAGTTGTGAGATCCACCATCATATCCCATCTCTCCTCACCACCACGCAGAACCTCCATCGCTCTTCGGGGCTCCATAACCACCACTACTCTAACCACCACCTCTATATCCACCAGCACCTTTTGATCCCCACCACCACTGCGATAACCACTCCCTCTACCTTCATCTCCCTCGCCTGATCTAGACTGAGCCTTTTGACAATGATGTTCCTGATGTAAAGATTCTGCTCATTCTTATAGTTTAGGTATAGGTTTCAGTTTATTATGTTTTAGGGTTTAGGTTTATTTTTTAATTTATTTTGTTAATTTAGGTTTAGATTTAGGGTTTGGGGTTAGGGTTAGGGTTTAGGGTTTAGGGTTATGGTTTAGTGTTTAAGATTTAGGATTTAGGGTTTATAGGTTAGGGTTTTAGGATTTATTCTTTGAGGGTTTAGGTTTAAGGTTTAGGGTTTAAGGTTTAGGATTTAGGGTTTAGGGTTTAGGGTTTAGGGTTTAGGGTTGTAGGTTTAGTGTTGTAGATTTAAGCTTTAGGTTTAGGGTTTGGGGTTTAGGGTTTAGGATTTGGGTTTAAGGTTTTTTTTTTGAAAAAAATTAAGTAAACTAGTAGCAGGTTTATTTAGTTTATTTTTTAATATTTTAGCTTATTTTATTCTTTATTTTTAATTAGGCTTATTTTTTAGGTTTAGTTTTTTTTTTGTTGAGTTTTATTTTTATTTTATTTTTATTTTTTATTTTTTGGTTTAGGTTTAAGTTTTAACTTTTTTTTGTTTAGGTTTAGTTTTTTATTTTAGGTTTATTTTAAGTTTTATTTTTTTTAGTTTAGGTTTAGGTTTATTTTTTAGTTTATTTTATTTTATTTAATTTATGTTTGGTTTAAGGTTTATTTATTTTAGGTTTAGGTTTATGTTTTATTTATTTTAGTTTAGTTTATTTTTATTTAAGTTTAGGATTTTATTTTATTTTATTTTATTTTATTTTAGGTTTAGGCTTTTAGTTTAGGGTTTAGGTTTTATTTTTACTTAAGTTTATTTTTTAGGTTTAGGTTTTCTTTAGTTTTATTTTATTTTATTTTAGATTTATTTTATTTTTATTTTACATTTAGTTTTATTTTATTTAGGTTTTTTATTCTTAGGTTATTCTTATTTTTTTGCTTAGTTTAGGTTTTTATTTATTTTATTTTAGTTTATTTTATTTTATTTCTAGGTTTAGGTTTTGATTTTTGTTTAGGTTCAGGGTTTAGGGTTTAGGGTTTAAGGTTTTAGGGTTTAGGGTTTAGGGTTTAGGGTTAGGTTTAGGGTTTAGGGTTTATGGTTTAGTGTTTAGGCTTTCGGCTTTAGGGTTTTTAGCATTTAGGATTTTGGGTTTAGGGTTTTTTTTTATTAAAAAGAGGAATTTTTATTTCCAAAAGAAAAGGATACAACATCCTTTAAGGGGATAAATCTCAAAGACTATTGCTCAAAGAACTACAGAAAGACCTAAAGAGAAAAATCCATTAACTTATACAGAACAAAATGAAAAGCAAAAGGAAAACTAAGAAAAGAATAACAATAACATAGAATCCCGAAAGGTGAGATACCAAAGAGACCAAGCAAATGAAGGAAACCGCAAGAAAAACTAAAGCATAAGCACAATTGAAAGAAAATAAATAGAGATAAAGATGAAGGAAAAAAGCCAAAGAAAAGGCTTAGATCTATCACAAAATTAGAAGTGGTAAAGAACTTTGTGTACCAAAATCTGGAAGGAGGGTTACATTCATAAAAATGCTACCAACCAACAAAAAGGGTAAACATCCTAGCCATCATAATAACCTCACAAAGGCACTCAAGCACACACCAATAACCCACAAGATCTACAACCAACCACCAAAAGGAAGAACAATACAGAGCTACCAAAGGGGCAACAATAGAAAAACTGAGCCAACAAAGAAAAATTCAAGCGCATGACCATCCAACCACCCAAAGTAGTAGGGGTAAGAAATAAAGTCACCAACCAAGGAGGAAATACTAGAAAGCGAGAGTGGGGAAGAAGAGAAACAACCACAAACTCATCAACTCCAACCACTAAAGCAACCAAGAAAGGCAACCCAAAATAAGTAATAATAGAACCACCAAATCCATAAAGAAAGTTTACACCCAAAACCAAACCCAACTAGCTAAAAGGAAATAGAAGGAAGAGAAGCACAACAAACATCACATCTAGAGAAGGCACCCTAAACTAGGAAGCTTAAGGAGACCAACCACAAAGCCACCAAAGAAAGCCAACCAACCAACCAAAAGCCAAAATAATAAACCCACAAGAGATACCATAATAAAGCAGGAGCAATAAAAGAACAATAGCCTGACAACCAAAATAATAGAAGCTAGCATTCCAACTTGTAAAATATAAAAATAAAATAAGAATAAAAAGCCCTCAAGAAAGAACAGGAGCCAATAGTAGTCGAACAAACCAAAACCACCAGAAGCTCCTAAATAGAAGCCCCAAGAAAAACACCAACAGAAAAGAAAGATAAAAAATTAATAAAATCTAACATAAGGAAAATTAGATTTATCTAAATTAGACAACCCTCTTAATTTCTTACTAATATTTGCAGTGGTAAAAAATGTAAATCAAATAAATTACACCTCGAACCAGCTAAGAAATCTGCACAAGCATTACCTACTCTTAAAATATGATTAAAGAAAGTTTTGAGATAATAGCTTTAATTTTTCTAATTAAATAAAAAAGCTCACCATTTCCCCTATGGTTAGAATTGATCATAACAACAACCATCTCAACATCAAATTCCAACCAAATAGTATGAAAATTTCCATCCAAACAAAGCCTAAGAGCATGATAAACAGTCATCAATTCAACAAAAATAACAAAATTAGAAGAGAGAGCAGTGGAAAATGCCAAGATAATATTCCTAAGATTATTTATAAAAAAATACCACCACAACCCGACTTGTTCTTTGCAATAGAGCCATCAGTATTAATTTTAATACAATAATTAGGAGGCTTAATCCAATGAATAATTTTATAATCTAGAGATGAGTCATAATAAGGAAAATCAATACCCAATTTAGAGGCAACAAACTTGCAACCTCTAAAATTAGACCACTAAGAAGAGTAGCCTTATGTAAAAAAAATCATATCTTTAGTCCTACCAATAATCCTCTTATGATTTATAGGCACATTACGATGCTTAGCATAATTTCTGTCAAGCCAAATAAACCAAATCAAAGTAATAGCCACCACAATTTTGATATGCCCTTTAATAGTATTAAGAAAATAAGAGTCAAGAAGTTGCATTAAAGTTAAATTACCATTAAAACAACTTAATTTAAATAAATCCTCATGCCAACCTCAAACTTTAGAGGCAATGGTACTATAAATAAAAACATGACTAACATTCTCAATATGAAAGCAACACATGCATTTAGAGGGTAGATAAAAACCTTTGTCCAAAAGTAAAGAATCAACAATAATATAATCCTTTAAAATTCTCCACACAAGAATAGAATAAGTAGAAATAATATTATTCTAAATTTTAAGGAAAATAGGAGAAGAGGATTTTTTTTAACTATAATATAGTGCCAAGTATCTTTAAAAGAAAATTCTCCATTACTATAAATTTTGATAAAGAAAATTTGATCAAATTATATTGCTAACCAAATAAACAAAATGATTAGAAAACCAAATAAAGTAAGAATCTTAAGAAAATCAGAAATGTTATCTAAGCTTTGGTGATGTCAAACTTAAAGTAAATTTCCACCTCTAATTTTAAATCAAATCATGAATCAATTCTTGAACAAGTAATATGTTAAGAAATAGTTCTATCTTTCACAAAAGATTTGAGAGATAATCTTAGAAGAAACTTATTAAACTATTAGTCAATAAGAAATCAATTTATTAAAAAAAGTATAAAGACTAATAGACTAAAGTAATTCAAAAGTCGGTTTATCTTTCTTAGAATAAGAACAATAGTGCTAGTAAAATATTTAGGAATAGAATTCCCTTGAAAATCCTTAACAACATTAACAAGATTAGTTTTAATAATAAACCAAGCTTTTGAAAGAATAAAGTTGTAACCATCCAACAAAAATGGTTAGAATCATACAATTAAGAATATTAAAATTTCCTCATCATAAGGAGAGTAACCAAGCACTATCCTTAGTAGACATAATAGAAGGGATGATAGAGGATTGGATAATTATTCAAATTGACAATTTTATTTAAAAATCTTTAAAATAATTAAGAGAAAGAAAATATGTCCTCTTTTTTATGTAAAGAGACTATCAAAGTTCTTAATTTTATGAATGCAACCAAGAACTCTCCTTTTCATTATCAAAGCATGAAAATATTTAGTGTTTATTTCCCCCCTTAGAAGGATGTTTAGAGGTAGTTTTTTGTCTCCAATAAGTCTCCTCCATATCCTAAAACTTAATGAGATTTTCTTTAGCTTTAGCAAGATTAGAACAGAAAAAAGTCTTAGTAATAACAAGTTCTTCTAGATCTTTCACCTTTTGTTCCATATTCTTGATATTATCAAAAAGAATTTTAAAGTAGTTTTTATTCCACCAAGTGATATTATGCTTAAGACTTTTAAGCTTAAGCCAAAATCTCATCATACCAAATGCAGAATAATTTGGAGAAAGAGGAGCACACCAATTATAAGCAATAACATCAAGAAAACTTTTATCTTGTAACCACATATTTTGAAAACAAAATTTTTTGACCACATTATTGTTATGAACAACATCTTTAATAGAAATCAAAAGAGGAGCATGATCCAAGGGAAGTTCTACTAAGATGCTCCACTGAAGTTAAAGGCCAACAATTTAACCAATAATTATTAAATAAAGCATGATCCAACCGCTGCCATAATCTATGATTATTCCAAGTAAATTAAGAACCAATGAAATCAACATCACGAAGATTACAATCCAAAATCATATTTGCAAAATCTTCCATTGAATGTAAACTTGGCAAATAAATCCCTTTCTTTTCATTCAAAGAAAGGATCATATTGAAATCCCCACCAACAATCCAAGAGTCATTAACAATAGAAGCAAAATTAGAAAATTTTTCCCAAGGAATTCTCCTCTCTAACATGTTACAAGAAGCATAAAGAAAAGAGCCAAAAGCATGATAATCACCAAATAAAATATCCACATTAATAACTTGATGAAAAATCATTAATAATATTAATAGAAAAATAATTATTCTAAAATAACCAAAACTTATTATTGCTATTGAAATATAAATCAATCATCCTGGACGCATGCATTATTTCAAAAGAAAAAATAAGAGGTTCAAGAATAACCAAGAAACCAACATTATAAATTCTATAAAGATTCCTAATTCTAAAACTAATAGCAAGAGTACCAATGCCCCTCACATTCCAAATAAGAAAGTTAAACATTAATTTTATATAAAGAAGATGAAGAAGATTGAGTAGATCTAGAAAATTTAAGAGGATAATTTTTAAACTATTTTTTCCTTTTCAAAAACATAGATTGAAAATTGGTCTCATTCTCCATGGATTCATCATCAGAAAAAAAAAATTATCATCATTATTAACGATATATTTAGAGAAGATCCCGTTTGACAAGAAGATAAATCCTCTTTCCATTAAATGAGAATTATCACTAAGTAAAAATACCATTCAAAATAACAAGAAGGGATAGAAATAGATTTATTAAGCAAACAAACACACGCACATTATCAACAAGCTCCATACCATCGGTCTTTGCCAAATTCAAAGAAGATTAAACAAGATTTTCTTCTAAAGATTTTTGAGGTAAAATAATAGATTCATTTTGTATAAGATTTTCAGCAACTTCATCACAAATCTCCTTGGAATCAAAAACTAAAACAAAAAAATCATCCACTTACAAATTTTCAAGAATGAATAGAAATATAATAGCATAAACCGATTACTCCACAAAATAGTTTCAAAACATTTTAACAAGCTTATCACTACCACTTACATTACATTGGGAACAACATTATAAAATAAATAATTTCATTCAAACACCATTATCCTTTTCATTTAAAGTAGAATTTCATTTATCACTTTATAAATCTCCAATTTTTCCAGCAACCTTAGGATCTTTAACCACTTTCTTTCGAAGATGTTGATGAGTAACAAAACATTCTAATACATCATGGCCATGAGTTTTGTAATGATTGCAAAAAGCAGTGAAGTTTTCAAACTCGACCTTCTAGAAATATCCATATTTCTTAGATCCAATCCACACCTCCTTAGGAAATTTCTTTGTTACATTAATTTCAATAAGGATCCAAGCAACTGATAGCTTGGATTTACCTGCTGTTTGATCGATTTATAAGGGTCCACCAAAAATAGAACCCACAACATGCAAGAATTGATAATTAACAAAGTGAACCCTAAGATTAGGTAAAGATAACAAAACCAGTGCTATAGGAGATTCCCCTTTAATGTCAAAAAATGGAGTCCACTTAAGAATATGCATTTGATAGTTTTTAAGATAATAAGATCAGTGAGCAAAGATATGACTATAATCAAGGTCATTAGATAATTTAATCAGCACATGTCTACCATCCAGTAAACTAATCAAAAAAACTCTGGAAAGATTCAAGTCATGAAAGAAAAGCCAAATTTCCTCCATACTAGGATGCCAAAAAATTTTTTTCCAATCAATGTATACGCATAATACTCATTTAGTTTTTCAGCATCCAAGTCAGAGCACATAATGGTTGGAACACCTTTGAAGCTTGTATGAACCAGGTTTAAAGAAAGATCAAAAGAAGTTGAAGAATCCTTACCAGATAAGGCATCTTTGAATGATTAAGAGGCAAAAGGTTTAGCTATACCTAAAGAATAAAAGCCGGAAGCCTAGAGCATTCAAGTATTCAAGAACTCATGCCATGCCAATTACCCCACTAAGATCAGCCAAAGGATCGAAGAGAGCCAAACCATAAGAAATTTTTGGAAAACCAGCCCATAACACTGAGAAAGAGAACGAAAAAGTAAGGATTCAAGAATCGCTGGATGGGAAGGGGCAGACAAGTTTAGTTTTGTTTTAGTTTTAATTTATTATGGGTTTAGTTTTTCTTAGTTATTGGTTTAGTTTAGTTAGTTAGGTTTAGGGTTTAGGTATTTTTTAGTTTTTTTTAAGATTTAGATTTTTAAATTATTTATTATTATTATTTATTATTATTAGTTTATTATTATTATTATTATTATTATTATTATTATTATTATTATTATTATTAGTTTTGTTAATAGGTGGGGTTTATTATTTTGGATTTTGTTTAATTTTAGTTATTAGGGTTTTAATTTTGTTTTATTAGTTTATTTTTAGGGGACCCCTTATTAGTTTTATTTTTATTTAGGTATTTATTTTTTTAGAGGATGTTTAGGGTTTAGGTTTTTCTTAGTTTCATTAGTTAGGTTTTGGTTTTATTTAGTTTATTATTATTATTATTATTTTAGCATCACCTATATTTAAGAAAAAGGTGATGTAGAAATTATAGAGGAATTAAGTTAATGCCATACATTAAAATTATGGGAGAGAGTAATGAGCATAGGTTATGTGATACAAGTTTCTATAGTTTGGTTTCATAGTGTAGATCTACTATGGATGCTATACATTTGTTAAGGGTTTGATGGAGAAGCATAGAGAAAGTAAGGAGGATCTACATATGATATTTATTGATTTAGAGAAAGCTTATGATAAAGTTTCAAGAGATGTTCATTGGAGAGTTTTAGAATAAAAAAGAGTTAATATTGGTTATATTCAAGTCATTTAGGATATGTATACTAGAGCTGTCACTTGTGTCCAAACACAAGGAGGATTGACAAAATATTTTCCTATTTAGTTGGATTACAACAAGGATCAACTTAAGCCCTTATCTTTTTACTTTAGTTATGGATGTTCTTAGGCATTTACAAGAATGTATGCTTTGTTGATGACATTCTTTCTTGTTGATAAGATTAGAGAGGGACCTAATAGAAACTTGAATTATGGAGGTCAACTTAGAGTCTAAAGGTTTTCATTTAAGTAGATCTAAAATTGAATATATGGAGTTTAATTTTAGTTATAGAAGTTCTAGTGGTAGTGTTGTGACATTGGGAGAACAAGTCATTAATAAGAGTGAGCGATTTAGATATTTAGGCTCTATTATTCAAAATGATGGTGAAATAGATGGAGATGTTATTAGTAGAATTCAAGTTGATGGTTGAAGTGGAGGAATGCATCCTGCCTATTATGTGATAGAAAAGTTCCACTTAAACTTAAGGAAAATTTTATAAGATGGTGATAAGACCCGGAATGACTTATGGTGCGAATGTTCTAAAAAAGAGAAGCATAAGACTAAGTTAAGTGTTAGAGATGAGGATGCTTAGGTGGATGAGTGGCTTTACTCTTAGAGATACAAAAAATGAGTATATTCGGGAAAAAGTTGGAGGGTGGTAGATAAGATTAGGAGATTTTAGATGGTTTGGCCACAAAGCGGCCATCCCATGATGATTAGAGATTAGATGCACTTTGCCTTATGTTAAGAAAGGCAGAGTAGACCTAAAAGACTTGGTTAAGATGTATAAAAAATGATCTTAGTATACTTGATTTAAATGAGAATTTGACAGACACAAATGGACGATGAATGTACCTAATCACCCAAGGGGATTAAGGCTGTTGTTGTTGTTGTTTTGAGGGTTTAGTTTTTATTAGTTTTTAGGTTTTAGTAGTTTAGTTTTAGTTTTAGTTTTAGTTTTTTTTTAGGTTTTGTTTTTATTTTAATTTGGTTTAGGTTTGTAGGGTGGGGAGGTTAGTTTTTTTTTAATTAGTTCTAGTTTAGTTTTAGGTTTGGATTTATTGTTTAGGGTTTATGATTTTTTTAAATTAAGTAAACCGACAGTTTAGGTTTATTTAATATTTAGTTTATTTTTTACATTTTATTGATAATTAATTTTATTTATTTAGTTTATTTATTTATTTATTTTATTTTAGTTTAGGTTTTATTTTAGTTTATTTTTAGTTTAGGTTTAGGTTTAGGTTTATGATTTTTTTAGTTTAGTTTTATTTTATTTTTTTTTTATGTTTAGGTTTTATTTTAAACATTAGTTTAGGTTTAGGTTTTATTTAGTTTAGTTTAGGTTTTATTTAATTTTTTTTTAGGTTTTAGTTTTTTTATTTTATGTTTATTTTAGTTTGATTTTAGTTTAGTTTAGTTTATTTTTTAGTTTATTTTATTTTATTTAGTTTAGGTTTAGTTTAGTTTAATTATTAGGTTTAGGTTTTTATTTTATTTAGTTTAGCTTTAATTTTATGTTTATTTTAGATTGAGGTTGTTTTTTTAGATTAGGTTTAGTTATATTTTATTTATTTTTTTTTTTTTTTATTTAGTTTTTTATTTAGTATTTATTTATTTTATTTTAAAGGCTAGGTTTTATCAGTTTTCTTTAGTCTATTTAGTCTTATTTATTTATATTTTATTTTTTATTTTTTTTTTATTTTAGTTTATTTATCATCATTTATTTTTATTTATAGTTTATGTTTATTCATTATATTTAGATTTATAGTTTAGTTTATGTAGTTTAGGTTTAGTCAGTGGCCCAGGGCCTGCAGTCAGGGTTCAGTTTGGGGGGTGCCCAGGGATGGGTAGGGGCTCAGTATCAGTGGTTAGTGTAGTGGCCCAGTTAGTCCCAGGTTTGTTTGGGTCAGGGGTCAGGCCTAGTTTAGGGTAGGGCCTAGGCCCAGGTTTAGGGCCCAGTGGCTCAGGGCCTAGGGAGAGGCCTAGGGTATGGCTCAGGGTAGGAGTTTGGGCTCAGCTCATGGTTAGTTTATTTTATTTTATTTTAATTTTTTTAAATTAAGCAAACTAGGTCATTTATTTAGTTTATTTTGATTTACTTATTCTTTAATTTTACCTTCATCATGTTTATTTTTTTTTTTTTAGTTTATTTTATTTATTTTAGGTTTATTTATTTTAGTTTATTTTTGGTTTAGTTTAGGCCAGTTAGGTTTATTTTTAGTTTAGTTTTATTTTATTTTATTTGTTAGGTTTAGGTTTTATTTTTATTTTTTTAGATTAGGAGTTTTTTTATTTTTTAGGTTTTAGGTTTATTTTAGGTTTCATTTTTAGTTTAGGTTTAGGTTTATCTTTAATTTATTTTATTTTATGTAGGTTTAGGTTTAGGTTTAAGTTTAGTTTATTTTAGGTTTTATGTTTAGTTTATTTTATTCAATTTATTTCATTTAGGTTTAGGTTTATTTTATTTTATCTGTATGGTTTTAGTTTAGGTTTAGATTTTATTTATTTATTTTAGGTTTATTTTTTTATGTTTATTTTCATTTAGTTTTTTTTTTAATTTATTAGCTTAAATTTATTTTTATTTTAATTTAGTTTTATATTTAGATTTTATTCCAGTTTATTTTAATTTAGTTTAAGTTTTATTTATTTTATTTTAGTTTTATGTTATCTTTATGTTTAGGTTTTAGCATATAAGTTTTATTTTATCTATTTAGCTCTTTTTATTTAGGTCTTATAGTTTAGGTTTTAGCCTGAGTTTAGAGTAGCCTATGGTTTAGGTCAGAGCCCAGTTTAGGGCTGCTCTTTAGGGTTTGGCCTAGGTCACTTAGGGTTTAAGATCTGAGTTTACAGATGGTTTAGAGTTTAGGGGCCTGGGTCAGCTGCCAGGGCTCAGCCTTTAGGTTAGACTAGGGCTAGGGACTAGAGGGTGTTGGGTAGCCTAGGGTTAGTTTGGGAGCCTAGGGTTTAGTGCCTAGGATTTAGTAGGATTAATGGATCAGGGTTTAGGGTTTTAAATTAAGCAAACCATGTTAAGTTTATTTAGTTTTATATTTTCTTTGGTTTATTTATTATTATTTATTTAGTTTAATTTATTTATATATTTATTTATTTTAGTTAAGATTTTGTCTTTAGTTTATTTTTAGGTTTATGTTTAGGTTTATGTTTACTTTTAGTTTAGTTTTATTTTTATTTTTATTTTTAGGTTTAGATTTTATCTTTATTTTATTTTTAGTTTAGTTTTTTATTTTAAGGTTTAGTTTTTTTATTATTTTGGTTTATTTTAGGTTTTTTTTTATTTTTTAGGTTTATTTAATTTAGTTTAGTTTAGAGTTTAGGAGTGTTTATTTTGTTTATTTTAGGTTTATTTCTTTTAGTTTAATTTTTTTTTAAGATTTACTTTAGGTTTATTTTCAAGTTTTTAGGTTTAGGTTTTATTTATTTTATTTTAGTTTAGTTTTAATTTTAGGTTTTTATTTAGGTTTTAATTTAGGTTTTATTTTATTTTTTTATTTTATTTAGGTTTGGTTTTCTATTTTATTTTTAGGTTTTATTTAAGGTTTAGATTTCTATGTTTTAAGGATTAGTTTAGGGTTTAGGGTTAGGGTTTTATGTATTTTATTTACTATTTTTTAAATTAGTAAACCGGTGGGTTTAGTTTATTAATTTAATTTTTTTATTTAGTTTATTTTTATTTTATTTAGTTTAGTTTCTTTATTTTAGGTTTATTTATTTTAATTTAGGTTTTTTATTTCAGTTTATTTTTATAGTTTAGTTTTATTTTTCTTTTATTATTTAGGTTTAGGTTTTATTTGTTTAGGTTTAAATTGAGGTTTTAATTTATTTTTTAGGTTTTGGTTTTAGGTTTCTATTTTAGGTTTATTTTTAGTTTAGGTTTAGGTTTATTTTAGTTTATTTTATAGTTTAGGTTTAGGTTTAGGTTTAGTTTATTTTAGGTTTATGTTTTGTTTATTTTAAGTTTAGGATTATTTTTTCATTTAGGTTTAGTTTTTAGTTTATTTATTTATTATTTAAAGTTTTATATATTTAAGTTTTATTTAGTTTTTATTTTATTTTATTTAGGTATTTTATTTCATTTTATACCAAGTTTAGGTTTTAATTTATTTGGGTTATTTATTTTTTAGTTTAGTTTAAGATTTTATTTATTTAATTTTAATTTAGATTTTATTTTTTTATCCTTTTTTTATTTTAGGTTTTTGTTTATGTCTTTATTTTATGTTATTTTTTTATTTAATTTTGGTTTAGGTTTATTTATTTATTTTACTTTTAGGTTTTTTTTAGTTTAGGTTTATCTTTGGGGTGAATTTTTAAGTGGGGTTTGGGAGTTTAAGGGTTAGTTGAGTTGTGGAGGTTTATGGTTAGTTTGTGGGTTTTAAGGTGGTGGGTGGGGGTTTAGGTTTAGGTTTAGGGTTGTGGGTTTAGTTTAGTTTATGGTTTTAGCCCAAGGGTTTATTTAGGGTTTTTTAGAGTTTTAGGGTTTAGGTTTTAGTTTAGGGTTTAGGTTTTTTTAACAGAGAATAAATCCAACCTTTCTTCTTTTGATTTCATCAACCAAGTAACACCAACTTTTTCTAAGACACTGACAAGAAAAAATTGAGCACGATAGAGCAAAGTAAAATTGCCTCTACTATAATGACATAGCCTAGCATTGACCAAGCGTTCTTCAGTTTCTCCTGTTCCCATCAGAACCAACTTGGCCTCTCGAGTAACAGAATCCATCATCATATCCCAGATCTCTTCCTCTGCCATAACCACAATTGTAACCTCCATCGATCCTCCCGCATCCATAACCACCATTGCTCTGACCACCACCTCCATATCCACAAGCACCTCCAGATCACCCACCACCAATGGAAACCATGGCTCGCTTCCTCCACCACCTAGACTGCTGATGGTGAGGTTCCTACCACCAAGGTCTACCCATTCTTAGGGTTTAGGTTTATTATGTTTTAGGGTTTAGGTTTATATTTTAATTAATTTAGTTACTTTAGGTTTAGATTTAGCTTTAGGGTTTAGGTTTTGAGGGTTTAGGTTGGGATTGGGATTTAGGGTTTAGATTTAGGTTTAGGTTGGGGTTTTGGTTTATGCTTGGGTTTTGGGTTTAGGTTAGTTTAGGGTTTGGGGTTTAGGGTTTAGGTATAAGATTTAGGGTTGTAAGTTTAGGGTTTAGGTTTATTTTTATTTATTTAGTTTATTTATTTAGTTATTTATTTTAGTTTATTTTTAGGTTTTGATTTAGGTTTAAGTTTATTTTAGTTAACTATTTTTATTTTATTTTAGGTTTATGTCTTATTTTTATTTTAGGTTTAGTTTAAGTTTTATTTATTTTTTTAGATTTGGTTTTATTTTATTTTGGTTTATTTTATGTTTTATTTTTTTAGTTTATTTTATTTATTTTATTTTATTTAGTTTAGGGTTTAGGTTTATTTATTTGGTTTAGGTTTAGGTTTTATTTATTTTATTTTAGTTTATTTTAGTTTAGGTTTAGCATTATTTTATTTTGATTTTATTTTTATTTTAGTTTATGTTTATTTTAATAGTTTAGGTTTTATTTTATTTATTTTAGGTTTATTTTATTTATTTTAGGTTTAGGTTTTTATTTTTATTTTATTTTAGGTTTATTTTTTTTTATGTACATTTTATTTATTTTATCTTAGGTTTATTATATTTTTTAGTTTAGTTTTATTTAATTTATTTTAGATATTTTTATTATTTATTTTATTTTATTTAGGGTTTAGGTTTTGTTATTTATCTTTATTTTTATGTATATGCATGTTTTATCTATTTATTTTATGTTTTATTTTCAGTTAGGCCATTTGGTTTTGTGGCTCAGTTTATTGGGTGGTTGTGAGTTTAGGGTCAGTTAGGATCAGGGCTGCCTTTAGGGTCAGCCATTTGTTTATCAGTGGTCCATTATTTAGGATTTAGGGTGTTAATTTGTTTAGTTTTAGTTTTAGGGCTCAGTGCCCAGTGGCCAGTCAGGCTAGGGCCTGGCAGTGGGGAGTGTGTTTTGGGGCAGGTCAGTCAGTGGCCCAGGACTCAGGTGCAGTGGCCTTTAAGTGGCCCAGTATGCTTATGTGGCATCAAGATCATGGTTAGGGTTAGGTAGGATAGTTTTTTTCAAATTAAATAAACCATAGGTTTAGGTTTATTTAGTTTATTTTATTTATTTTAGTTTTATTTTATTTTAGTTTAGTTTATTTATTTTAGGTTTATTTATTATTTAGTTTTATTTTAGATTTTAGTTTAGTTTAGGTCTAGGTTTATTATCTTTAATTGATTTTATTTTATTTTTTAGGTTTAGTTTTATTTTTATTTTATGTTTAGGGTTTAGGTTTTATTTTATTTTTTAGATTTAGATTTAGGTTAATTTTAGATTTTATTTTTAATTTAGTTTAGTTTATTTTATTTTATTTTATTTTAGTTTAGGTTTAGGTTTTATTTATTTTAGTTTAGCTTTAGGTTTGTTTTATTTTGTATGTTTTATTTTATTTTAGGTTTATGTTTTTAGTTTAAGATTTAGTTTTTTTTTTTATTTTTATTTTTAAGTTTTATTTCTTTGGGTTTTATTTAGTTTTATTTTATTTATATTTTATTTATATTTTTTATTTTATGTTTATTTTATTTTATTTAAGTCTTTATTCTTAGGTTTAGTTTTTTAGTTTAGTTTAGTTTTATTATTTTATTTTATTTTATATTTTTTTATTTTAGGTTTAGGTTTAGGTTTTAGCTTAGTGTTTATTTTTTTTTATTTTATTTTATTTATGTATGCTTTTATTTATTATTTTTATTTATTTTTTTAGGTTTAAATTTTGGTTTTAGGGTTTAGGGTTTAGGGTTTAGGGTTTGATTTGTTTTCAAAGTTTTAGTTTGTAGTTTAGGTTGGGTTTAGGGTTTAGGGTTTAAGGTTTAGGTTTAGGTTTAGGTTTAGGTTTAGCTTAGGTTTTTATTTTTTTATTTTTTATTTTATATATGTATAAACTTTTTTATTTATTTTACTTTTAGGTTTTATTTATTTTATTTTATTGGTTTTTAGGGTTTTGGGTTTTGGGATGCAAAGATTAAAGCTAGGCAATGATTCTTGATTGATGGATAATTAGCCTCAGTAGGGATTAAATGATGGTTGAGGTACTAGAGTGTGTTTTCCATCCCTTCATCATTAGCTTGGGCCAACAAAGCACCAAGGGAGTCATCTAACACATTAGTGTAAAGTATGAGCATGCTTAATAAGGGGCTACTAGAACATGGCCACCGTGTAATGCTTGATGTCTTCAAGGCATGCTCACACTTGTCATCCAACTTGAACTTGGCATCCTTTTGACAAGTGAGAATGGCTAACATCTTGATAGGTTGGATATAAATCATCTTATAAATCCGACGCCTTGGAATGATCTGAGTTGAGTTAATGTTTTAGTGGGTGGCATTTCTAATATCACCTTGATCTTCTCTGGATCAATTTTGATTCCCAAGTGTCAGACAACAAACCTAAGGAATTTCCCTGATGCTACTCTGAATGGACACTTTAGGGGGTTAATTTTGAGGTTAAATTGTCTTAACTTTGAAAACTACTCTCAAGTCAAGGAGATGGTCTTGTTTTTCTATACTTTTGATGATCGACATGATGATGAATGAATGAGTTCATCGAAGATTTGAGTCATAGTCCACCAGTATGTAGCACCGACATTTTAAAGGCAGAAAGGCATGACCTTATAGCAATAGATTCTAATCGGGGTTCTAAAAGTAGTGTTTCTTATATCTTCAGGAATAATCTTTATTTTTGAGTTTATTTATTTATTTTATTTTTAGGTTTTATTTAGTTTAGGTTTAGATTTTTTCTTTTTAGGGTTTAGGGTTTAGGGTTAGTTTAGGGTTAGTTGTGGGTTTAGGGTTTAGGTTTATGGTTTTTAGGTTTTAGGGTTTAGGTTTTAGGGTTTAAGGTTTAGGATTTTGGGTTTAGGGTTTAGGGTTTATGGTTTTAGGGTTTAGAGTTTAGGGTTTAGGGTTTAGGGTTTAGAGTTTTTAGGGTTATCATTGAGGTTTTAGGTTTAGGATTCAGGTTTTAGTTTAGGGTTAGGGTTTTTGGGTTTTTCTTTTTTAATAGAGAAAATATTCAGATTGAACATTTCTTCTTTTTGAGTTCATCAACCAAGTAGTACACCAAGTTTTCTAAGACACAAGCAATAACATTGATAAAATATGAGCATGCATTGAGCAAATCAAAAATCCTATATAACTAGAACCGTCTCTACTGTAATGACATAGTTCCATAAGCAGCAGATTGGATCGCCTGCTTCCACTCATTTCTCCCCCCTTTTGATCCACCATCATATCCCCGATCTCTCCTTCCGCCACCACCACGGATGTAACCTCCACCACTCCTCCCGCCTCCACAACCACCAATGCTTCAACCACCACCTCCATATCCACCAGCACCTCTAGATCCCCCACAACCACTGTCATATCTATGGCCTTCGCCTTCATCTCCACCGCAGATCTGAGCTTGAAGGTTGTGTTCTCCATCAAGGGCCCATTCTTAGGGTTTAGGGGTTTAGGTATAGTTGGGGTTTAGGTTTAGGTTTTGGTTTTTTTTAAGAAAGAACAAATTCAGATTTAACATTTCTTCTTTTCCATTTCATCAACCAAGTAACAAACCAGGGAAGTGTGGTAATCAAATGGCCTCCTTCGGGCTGGCTAAAGCCTTGCGTTCCCTGGATGTCCAGACTATATTCCATTACCATTCAATCTTATACAAATCAATACATGAATAGAGGAAAGAGAACTCAACATTCATACACTTAAGTTATAAGCACATGCATTTCATATGTATTTATAACTAGCATCATAAAATATATTATTATTCATTTATAAGCTTTTAAAAAATACATTTAGATTTAATAGTGATAATAGCCATGCATATATTAAATTAAATCAACACATGCAAACTTACATAAAGGTAATCCATTTTATTTTACTTGATTTTGAAAAGATGGATGCCTGAATTCAGATGACATACCAAATTTAACATGATTGGAAAGAGGACAAGCAAATATAACATGTGATTCATTCAACCAAACTAGTTCTTAATGATAACCAAATCAAATGAGATTATTTAAAGCAAACCAAAGCTTATTTAATAAATAGGTATTAGCATTTCACATACTATTTTAAACCCATTCTCGCATTAGTGATTTGATTTAATTTAAGAAAACATAATTAAGTTGAGTTTATTGGTTAATTAAGTTGAACTCTTAATTAGATGAATTAATTACCCTTACCAATGTCACCTTAAAGTAATTAACTAAATACCCAACATTATATGCATGGAAAAAAAAACTTGCAATGATCCTAGGAAATAAAAGGGGCCTAATGCAATTGGCTCATGATTAATAGTTAATTAGATTAAGGGACTTAATAAATTACTCTTATGGTTTTCTGGCACATGTGGACTAACCATAATTTCATTAGATTTGTTAAACACCTAAAGATCTACCCCATGATTTAATTAATTAAGGTCTAATATAATTATGATTTTAATTTGATTAAGTGATTTAATTAATTAGTTAAATCTTAATTAATTTTATTTTAAAAAAAGGGTGAAATGAACTGAGGGAAAGGGGTCCCAAATGTATTCCTTAGTTCACTTATTGTTGAACAATGATTAATAAACTTAATTAACCAATTTATTACTATTCATGGGATAATTAATCATTAATTTATTGAAAAGAGTAGTTAAGGTTTAATTAGTCAATTTTCTTAATTAAGTGAGCAATAAATCCTAAGAAAATCTTGGGAGGTAGAGGTCATCCCATTAAATTAACCCACAAATTTTGGGATTAATTGCTTTAGTAATTATAAAGTAATTAAACTAATTAATTTTTCAATTAAACCTTAATTACTATTCAAAATTAGTTATGAACATTTTTAATTAATTCTCCTCTGAAATACCTTTAAAATGAGTACTTATTTGTATTTTTTTAATTTCTCTATGATTTTTCATGATTTTTAGAAGTTTCAACCATTAAAAATAATTAATTAAGCTTAATTAAAGCCTAATCCTATTGGCAGATGCGGCACACTTTCTACATTGCACCGTAGGATTGGTTACATAAAACTTATCCGATTCACTCTATGTGGCGATGACGTGCTTTTCTTCTATTCGATCTAAGATCGATCGGATTAAGCCCATAGCTTAATAGGATTAAATCGATCTAGTGGATCTAATCATTACCATCCATTGATCGAACGGATGGTGCCGATCTAACGTGTCACGTGTGAGGGAGAATGAAGTCCATCCATCATTATTTTGATCCAAGCTTACCCGAAGCTCCAAAAAAAATCCCACACCTTCATGACATCAAAGGGGATCCACAAGATTTAAGTTTTTTTCAAAAATCTCCAATCCATTTGTGGCTAAAGATTAGTTTTGGAAGCATACCTCACTAGAGCTTAAGATCAGTGGCTCAAATGATTGAGGAAGTTTCATCTAGTTGAGATGTAGCCTTATTGAGCAACTATTGGATCAATTCATTGATGTTCTCTCGGAAGGCCACAAACTGATGATTTAGAGCTCATCTTTAATCGAAGTCCCACCTCCGGTGCTCGAGAAGCTTGGGAGATTATTCGTTCTTGCTTGATGAGGCCTAGGGAAGGTGTGTACAATGTTAATTTGAGTTTGATGGAGAAATAGGGAAGTTAAGTAAAAAATGAGTGTTTTATTTCAGGATGGACGTGAATGACATTTTTTGATCGGGGAACAAGCTTGAAAGCTTAGGAATGGCTCAGCCCATCTTGGCTCATCCTCGAAAATGATTTTGTGTGTTTTGAGTGGAAACGAGGGGTGTATACCCCTTCATCTTGATCGATGGTGGATCGGGTTTGGCTTCTAGTGGCCGTCTGGCCATTTCAGGGAGTCATGGGTGGTAGGGTGGAGGTGAGTTGGCTTAGCTTGGCTGTTTGAAGGTGTGGAGGTGCTAACAAATAGAAATCATGGGTATCCTATGTGTTTCAAATGCTCCAATGGGGAGTGTGAGGTGATTTCACCTCCCATGGGAGGGGACCCAACCACTTTGCTAGGTTGGAGATCATTCAGATTACCAGAGATGCCAAGGAATGGAAATGGCCACTTATTGGGGTGATTTGTCTCATGTGATGCCCTCGAGCCAAGGGTAGAATGATCATTTGGCATTGGATTTGATTTGGGCAGATTTGAAATGAGCCAATAGTGGGTTAGCCAAAATTTAAGTCAATTAGAGTTGATTTGATTAGGTTTGGGTCAAGTTGACCAATTGATTAGATTAGGTCTAACCAAGGGCTAGGTCAAGTTCATATGATCATTTTGGATGTTTTGGTTTAATTGGTTTGGTTTAGTTTAGCTTAGATTTGATTTTGCTCATTTGAATTCATCAAAAAAGGTTTTACCAATTTGACCAAATTGGCCAAATTGGGTTGGGTTGGATTGGGTTTAGTTATCCAATTGAAGATGATTTTGGTTTCAATTAATTTGGATTTGGTTTTGATTTAGGCAACTTGAACCTTTAGGTCAAATTGGGCTAGGTCAATTGGGTTTAATTGGGTCTAATCATGGCTATGGTCAAGTTCAACAATCAATTTGGAATGAACTTGAGCCATTGGATGCAATCAATTTGGTTTATATTTTTATTTGACCTAATTTGATCTTTTAGGTCAATTTGGGTCAATTGGGTCAAGAGGGCCAATTGGGTGTGGTTTGACTCAATTATAGGTCAAGTCATATTCAAATATTGATTTTAATTTAGAATGAATCAGGGTTTCAAGGGATTTGTCTTAGGTTACAATTTGGCTAGTTTGGGTTCATATGAGTTAAGGGGTTGACCTGGTCAACTGACCAAGTTGACTTGGTTTGACCCAATTTATGATAATTGATCAACCTAAGGTGATCGATAATCATGATGGGAGGTTTTGATGGGCTTAGTTCAATCCAATTTGGGTAGGATTAGAACTTGGTCAAATAGGTCAAATTGGCCACTTTGGGTAAAGTGGACCAATTGGATTTAGTTGGCTTGATTATGAGTTGAGTTTAATTTAGTTGAGTTTATATTTGGATTTAGGATTGCTATATAAATTCAATTGTAATTGCGGGTTCAAATTGGTTTTGGTTCATTTGAACATTTCAAGTCAAAAGGGTTGTTGGGTTTGACTTGGGTTGATTTTGGTTTGTCTTGATGATTGTAGATTTTATTTATATTTGTGAATATTATTGAAGGTATGATTGATTCATGACAAAATCAATTGAATTTGGGTTTTGGAATGAAGGAATTTGACAAAGTCCATGGAGTTGGGTCGGTAGTTTGGATTTTGATTGGTTTGATTTGGTTTTGATGATTTAAATGTATATTTCATTTAAATTTGTGAAGATAATTGAAAATATGATTTATTTTTGAGAAAATCAATTTAGTTTGACTTGATTTGGATTAAGATTTGGCTAAGTCCATGGATTGGTCATATGACTTAGGAAGGGTATTAATTTAATTTGATTTAATTTTGATCATTTGAATGTAGATTTGATTTATATTTAGAATATGATTAAAGATATAAATTATGAAATGAAAATCAATTGATTTTGGATTAATTAATATTTGGCTAAGTCCATGGATAGGTCATATTAGGAAGGGTCTCAAGTTTGGATTTGATCATGGGCTTCATCTTGGTTTTGGAATTTGGGTTTGGATTTGGATTTGAATTTATTGTTTGGATTGAACTTGAGGTTTGGTTTGAGAAGGTGAACATGGATTGGATTTTGGTTGTAAGGTAGGTGGATTATCCTAATCCCTAAGGCATAACCTAATCCTATGGTTAACCCTTCTAAGTCATTATTCTTAGGTTAACCATTTACCTAATTGTTAGAAGTGTCTTATGACTAGCAAAGTCTTAATGTCTAGAAGACTTCTAAGTCTAAGATGGTAAGATTGAATTCACACTCCGAAAGTGAGGTCAACAAGCCTTAGGCTCCATAGTGTTTCCCTTGGTGATAGATGATTGGAAGACTGAAGCGAAGTTTCACATTATAGACTCATATACATATTTCAATGCTTTCTTGGGAGAATATGGATACATGAGAAAACATAGTTCCATCCTCTCTACATCAATGTATGAAGTTTATGAGAGGTGGGATCATCTACTGTGTCAAAGGAGATCTCAAGCCATACAGTTCATGAGGTTGACATATATGAGGATGCGGCTTACTACCTCCCTTAAAATCAACAAGTATATTCTCGCTAACTTGGCCAAAGTTTAGAAAGAAAAGAAAAATAAAAAGAAAAAGAAAGGGAAACAGAAAAATAAAAGAGAAGAGAAAAATAAAAATAAAAAAGAGAAAAGAAAAATAAAAGAAAAGGTAGTGGAAATAAACTTGGAGGAGGAAGTGGAGCTTGACATTAGATTCCACCCACAATTCGTTACTCCATTTGAACATATGGGTTGGATGACCTTACCTCCACTCAGAGGAAGGAAGAGGCCTGAGGCAATCCTGTGTGGAAAACCTCCTTATTAGCCACCCAATAGAAGATATGTCCCAGCTACCAAGAGTACACCTGCTATCCATAAAGAGCTAAAATCTAGTTCATATGATGAGTCTTATATGGTTAGCATACCAACCAACTCTTCTCAATAGTAGATTCTCTTATAGGTGACACTTTGGCTAGATAGCGATGAAGACCAGGCTCTAAAGCATAGCATAAGTGTATCCAAGTCTATATGTGAAATAGTTAGGCATCAGTTGGGAACCTTAGCTCTAACCCCACTTTTCTCTCAAAAAAGTTGAGGGTTTGGTAGTTAAGGAAGCCCCTAAGTCATCCACAGGTGTGAAGACTCAGAGGTTCTTTCTGGAAGCATCATCCTCAAGTCAAGAAGTTGATGTAGAACTTAACGATGATTAATATAAAGATTTAATAGAATTACCTTTGATTGGTACTTTCCTTATGTTCATAATTTAGTAAAGAAAGGGCTAATCCAACATACTTTGTCAAAGCATCATTCATACTACTTTGAAAGAATATGTAAGAACAAATGCAAAAGATCTTAATCAAGATCAGGTCTAGGATTTGGTACATGGGTTTAGTCGATGATGACAATTACTGCTTAGTCATCACCAATCATTTAGAATTGATAGGTTCTTTTAAATCACATTAACTCATATGAGGAGCTATTAGAAACGGATGATTTTGAACTCAAAGATACACCACTAGAGTTTGAAGAAGAGATCAAGTCAACCATCGATAAGCTCAAGGAAATCAACTTAGAAACTGAAGAAGATCCACGCCCAACATACATCAGTTGTTTATTGAATGAAATTGAAACCAATGACTTAGTTAATCTATTAACTGAGTTTAAGGATAACTTTGCATGGAGTTATGAAGAGATTCCTAGATTGGCTCTTGACATAGCTATCCAAAAACTAGCAATAGAGCGTACTATTAACCCTATTAAGAAAGCTCCTATACGCATACGATTAGACATAGAATAATAGGTCATTTCTGAAGTCAAGAAACTTATCGATGCTGGCTTCATCCGAGAAGAAATATACCCTATTTGGTTAGCCAGCACCATCCGAGTTAAGAAAAAAATGGCCAAATTCATTTGAGCAGCTGCACTTAAATAAGGGATGTCCAAAAGACAAATTTCCATAATCAGTCCCGGAGTTGATGGTGGACATTGCCTCATCTCATGCAATCTTCTCTTTAATGGATGGCTCATTTGAATATAACCAAATAAAGATGGTTCCTGAAGATGAATGAAACACTACGTTTAGAACCCCAATCAGAATCTATTACTATAAGATCATGCCTTTCGCTTAAAATGTCTGCTGCTACATACTATGACAATCTTTGATGAACTCATTCATTCATCATCATGTCGATCATCAAAAGTATAGAAAAGGAAGACCACCTCTTTGACTTGAGAGTAGTTTTCAAATAGTTAAGACAATTTAACCTCAAAATTAACCCCCTGAAGTGTGCATTTAAAGTAGCATCAAGGAAATTCCTTAGGTTTTTTGTCCGACACTTGGGAATCAGAATCAATCCAGAGAAGATCAAGGTGATATTAGAAATGCCACCCACTAAAACATTAACTCAACTAAGATCATTCCAAGGGCGGTCGATGTATCTAAGATGATTTATATTCAACCTATCAGAAAGATGTTAGCCATTCTCAGCACTTGTCAAAAAGGATGTCAAGTTCATGTTGGATGATAAGTGTGAGCATGCCTTCAAAGACATCAAGCATTACCTGGTGATGCCAGAGTTCTTAGTAAGCTACGCATTTTATTCGATGTGTTAAATGACACCCTTGGTGCTTTGTTGGCCCAAGCCAATGATGAAGGGATGGAAAACATACTCTAGTACCTCAGCCATCATCTAATCCCTATTGAGGCTAATTATCCACCCATTGATAATCATTGCCTAGCTTTAATCTTTGCATCCCAATAGTTACAGCACTACTTGCTTCCTCATAAGGTGAATTTAATTTCTAGGATCAATCTACTATAGTATCTTATTACATGATTGATGCTACCTAGATGGTTGGAATGATGATCCATGATCCTCTTGTAGTTTGACATTACCTTCATACCATGCGTGAAAGGATAAGCAGATTTCTTAGTAGACACCTACTTCCGCCGATTAAGTGATAATCTCCCTGATGAATAAGTCATGAACTTAGGGGATACTAGCATTCACCACTGGGAGATGTACTTTGATGGTGTGGCTTCCTCTCAAAGAAGAGAATAACCATAATCTACTATTCCAGAAAAGACAGGGGTAGGAATAGTTCTCTTATCTCTGGACTGTGATGTGATGAGATTCTCATATCATCTGTTCAATCCTTGGAACAATAATGAAGGTAAATATGAGGCTCTAATTTCCAGTCTGGAGTTAGTCATTACTCTATGCATCTAGAACATCAATATTTTTGGAGATTCTTAACTACTTATCAACCAAATCGGTGGGTCCTACAAGGTTATAAAGCCCAAGCTCCATCACTTCCACAAGTACACCATGGTGTTGTTGGCCCAAATCCTAGAGGTTAACATTTATAAGATTCCTCAAGGAGAGAACATCATAGTGTATGCTTTAGCCAAGCTTGCCAAGGTGTTGACATGTCCAAAGGATGAGTCCAAATTAATAAAGGTCCAAAATAGACAAGTCTTACCCTTTATTGATATTGAACTCATCAATAAAGATCCAAAATAGACAAGTCTTACCTCAAAATAGAGCCTAGCTATCTAGGTTTTAGAGGTTACTTTTAGGTTTATGGTTTAGGGTTTAGCATTGGGTTTTTTTGGTTTAATGTTTAGGATTTAGGGTTTAGTTTTTTTTAAATTAAGTAAACCGGTTTTAGGTTTATTTAATTTTTTATTTATTTTAATTTAGGTTCATTTTTATTTTATTTAGCTTAGTTTATTTTATTTTTATTTATTTTAGTTATATTTATTTTAGTTTATTTTATTTTAGTTTATTTTTTGGTTAGGTTTAGGTTTAGGTTTATTTTTTTAGTTTATTTATTTTATATTTTTAGTTTATGTTTCTCTTTTATTTATAGGTTTAGGTTTAGGCTTTTATTCTTTTTAGGTTTTGGTTTTAGTTATTTATTTTAGGTTTATTTTTAGGTGTTATTTTTTAGTTTAGGTTTAGGTTTATTTTTAGTTTATTTTATTTTATTCAGTTTAGGTTTAGGTTTAGTTTATTTTAGGTTTAGTTTAGGTTTTATTTATTTTAGTATATTTTAGTTTATATAGGTTTATTTCATTTGGTTTTAGGTGGTTTTTTTAGTTTAGGGTTTAGGGTTTATTTATTATTTATTTTGGTTTATTTTAGGTTTATTTTATTATTTTAGGTTTATTTTGATGTTTATTTTCATTTAAATTTATTTTATTTAGGTTTTTATTTTAGGTTTATTTTAATTTTTTACTTTAGTTTAGTTTATTTATTTTATTTTATTTAGTTTTAATTTTTTATTTATTTTTATTTTTTAGGTTTAGGTTTAGGTTTAGTTTAGGTTTATTTATTTATTTTAGGTTTTAGTTAAGTTTAAGTTTTAAGTTAGGGGTTTAGGTTTTATGATTTAAGTTTGGATTTTGTAAGGTTTAAGGTTTAGGTTGAGGTTTAGGGTGGTTAGGGTTTAGGGATGATTTAGGGTTTTAGGGTTTAAGATTTTAGGGTTTAGGGTTTAGGGTTGTAGGTTTAAGGTTTAAGGTTTAGGGTTAGTTATAGGGTTTAATGTTTAGGGTTTAGTTTTTATTAATTAATTAATTTTTTTTTTATTTTTAAGGTTTAGGTTTTAGGTTTTAGGTTTAGGGTGCAGAGTTTGGTTTAGGGTTTAGGGTTTTTGGTTTTTTTAATAGAGAACAAATTCAGATTCAACATTTCTTCTTTTGATTTCAACCAAACCAAGTAAGTTTTCTAGGACACAAGCGACAACATAGATAAAAATAAGCACGCATAGAGAAAATGAAAATCCTCTATATAGCTAGAACTATCTCTATCGTAAAGACATAGTTCCATAAGTAGTAGATCGAATTGACCATTCTTCAGTTTTTCCAGTTCCCATCAAAACCACTATGGCCTCTCGTGTACCAGGATCCACCATCATATCCCCAATCTCTCCCTCCATCACCACCGCAATTGTAACCTCTGTCGCTCCTCCAACCTCCATAACAATCATTGGTCTGACCACCACCTCCATATCCACCAGCATATCCAGATCCTGCACCACCACTACGATAACTATCGCCTCTACCTTTGCCTCTACCACCAGATCTACACTAAGCTTGGTTGATGGTGGTGTTGATGTCGTTAAGATTTTTCCCATTCTTAGGGTTTAGGTTTATGTTTAGGTTTATTAGGTTTTAGGTTTAGGTTTAAATTTTAATTTATTTACTTTAGGTATAGGTTTAGGGTTTGGGTTTTGGGGTTTAGGGTTTATTTAGTTTAGGATTTTAGGGTTTATCTTTTTTAGGGCTTAGGGTTTATGTTTAGGTTTTAGAGTTTAGGGTTTAGGGTTTAGGTTTTAGGGTTTAGGGTTTAGGGTTTAGGGTTAGTTTTTGGGTTTATGGTTTAGGGTTTAGGGTTAAGGATTTAGGGTTTTTTTAAATTAAATAAACTAGTAGGTTTAGGTTTATTTAGCTTATTTTTTATTTATTTTAGTTTATTTTATTTTTTATATAAATTTAGGTTTATTTCTTATTTCTATTTCATTTAGTTTATTTAGTTTATTTATTTATTCTAGTTTTATTTATTTTAGTTTGGGTTTTATATTTTAGTTTATTTTTTTAGGTTTAGGTTTAGATTTAGGTTTATATTTTAGTTGAGTTTTATTTTATTTTACTTTCTAAGTTTAGATTTCATTTTTTATTTTTAGGTTTAGGTTTAGGCTTTTATTTTATTTTTTTAGGTTTAAGTTTTAGGTTTTTATTTTATGCTTTATTATTTTATTTGATTTAGTTTTAGGTTTAGGGTTAGTTTATTCTAGGTTTAGGTTCATGTTTTATTTATTTTAATTTAGTTTATTTGAGTTTAGGTCTAAGTTTATTTTATTTTATTTATTTTCTATTTAGGTTTTTTTAGTTTAGAGTTTAGGTTTTATTTTGTTTTTATTTATAGGTTTATTTTTTAGGTTTTGGTTTTTATTTAATTTTTATTTTAGGTTTATTTTATTTTTATTTTACATTTAGTTTTTATTCTATTTAGGTTTTTTATTTTAGGTTTATTTTTTTTAGTTTATTTTAGGTTTTATTTATTTTATTTTAATTTATTTTTTAGTTTTTATTTTATATTTTATTTTATTTTTAGGTTTATCTTTAGGGTTTAATTTATATTTAGGTTTAGGTTTTAGTTTATGTTTTATTATTATTTTATTTAGGTTTAAGTTTTATTATTAATTTTATTTTAGGTTTTATTTTAGTTTAGGTTTAGGTTTTGGGTTTTTTTAGGGTTTAGGGTTTATGGTTTAGGATTTAGAGTTTAGTGTTTAGGATTTAGGCTTTAGGGTATTTTTTTCTAAATTAAGTAAATTAATAGGTCTAGTTTATTTAGTTTATTTTATTTTTTATTTTAATTTAGGTTTATTTTTTATTTTATTTAGTTTTGTTTACATATTTTAGGTTTATTTATTTAATTAAGGTTTTTTTTATTTTATAGGTTTAGGTTTAGGTTTACATTTATTATTATTTTTTAGTTTAGTTTTATTTTTATTTTACTTTTTAGGTTTAGGCTTTTTTTTATTTTTTTAAATTTAAGTTTAGGTTTTTATTTTGGATTTTTAGGTTTAGATTTTAGGTTTCTATTTTAGATTTATTTTAAAATTTTATTTTTTAGTTTAGGTTTAGGTTTATATTTAGTTTATTTATTTTATTTAGTTTAGTGTTTAGGTTTAGTTTATTTTAGATTTAGGTTTAGGTTTAATTTATTTTAGTTTAGTTTATTTTATTTTAGGTTTAGGTTTATTTTATTTTGCTTATTTTAAGTTTAGGTTTTTTTTTAGTTTAGGGTTTAGATTTTATTTTTTATTTAATTTTAGGTTTATTTTTTAAGGTTTAGTTTTTTATTTAATTTTTATTTTATTTTATTTTAGGTTTATTTTATTTTTATTTTATGTTTAGTTTTATTTTATTTAGGTTTTTTATTTTTGTGGTTTATTTTATGATTTTCTTTTAGTTTAAGTTTTTATTTATTTTATTTTAGAGTTTTATTTTTCATTTTATTTTATTTTTAGGTTTTTATTTTGGTTTTGGTTTTAATTTAGGTTTTTATTTTATTTTATTTTTTATTTATTTTAGGTTTAGGTTTTTATTTATTTTATGTTTAGGTTTTATTTAGTTTAGATTTAGGATTTTAGGTTTTTAGCGATTAGGGTTTTGGGTTTAGGGTTTAGGGTTTAGGGTTTAGGGTTATAGGTTTAAAGTTTAGGGTTTAGAGTTTTAGGATTTTATGGTTTAAGGTTTAGGGTTTAGGGTTTAGGGTTTAGGGTTTTAAAGTTTAAGGTTTAGGGCGGTAGGTTTAAGGTTTAGGTTTTTTTTATTTGTTTTTATTAATTTATTCTTTATTTTTTAAAAAATTAAATAAACTGGTTGGTTTAGGTTTATTTAGTTTATTCAGTTTATGTTTTATTTTTTTAAATTTAGGCTTATTTTTATTTTTATTTTGTTTAGTTTATTTATTTTAGGTTTACATATTTTAGTTTATTTTCTAGGTTTAAGTATATGTTTAAGTTTATTTTTTTAGTTTACTTTTATTTTTATTTTATTTTTTAGGTTTAGGTTTTATTTTATTTTCTTAGGTTGATGTTTTAGATTTATTTTTTGGAATTATTTTTTAGTTTAGGTTTAAGCTTATTTTTAGTTTATTTTATTATATTTATTTTATGTTTAGGTTAAGGTTTAGTTTGTTTTAGGTTTAGATTTCAATTTTTTTATTTTAGTTTATTTTAATTTAGATTAGGTTTATTTTATTTTTATTTTAGGTTTAGGTTTTTTTTTTTAGTTTAGGGTTTATGTTTTATTTTTAATTTATTTTTTAGGTTTTATTTTTTTAGGTTTAGGTTTTATTTTGTTTTATTTTATTTTATTTTTTTAGGTTTAGTTTTATTTATATAGGTTTTATTTTTAGTTTAGTTTAGGTTTTTACTTATTTTAATTTTTTTTATTTTTAGGTTTAGGTTTAGGTTTAGGTTTAGGTTTTAGTTTATGTTTTTATTTTATTTTATTTTTTAATTTTATTTTATTTTAAATTTCTTTATTTATTTTATTTTTAGGTTTTATTTAGTTTAGGTTTAGGTTTTTAGCTTTTTAGGGTTTATTGTTTATGGTTTAGGCTATACATTTTTATTTTGGGTGTATTTTTAGGTTTTATTTTTTAGTTTAGGTTTAAGTTTACTTTTAGTTGATTTTATTTTATTTAGTTTAGGGTTTCGGTTTAGTTTATTGTAAGTTTAGGTTTAGGTTTTATTTATTTTAGTTTAGGTTTAGATTTATTTTATTTTGTTTAATTTATTTTTATTTTAGGTTTTGGGTTTTTTTTAGTTCAACGTTTAGGTTTTTTTTAGGTTTTTTTTTAGGTTTATGTTTTTAGTTTATTTTAGACTTTCAATTATTCCATTTTAGTGTATTTTTATTTATTTATTTTATCTTATTTTTAGGTTTAAGTTTAGGTTTTAGTTTAGTTATTTTATTTTATTTATTATATTATTTAAGTTTAGTTTTTTTTTATTTTATTTTTAGGCTTTATTTACTTTAGGTTTAAGTTTTTCAGTTTTTAGGTTTTTAAGGTTTAGGGTTTGGGGTTTAAGGTTTAGGGTTTAGGCTTTTAGGGTTTAGGGTTATAAAGTTTAGGGTTTAGGGTTAGGGTTTAGGGTTTAGGGTTTAGGGTTTAGGGTTTAGTGTTTAGTCTTTAAGGTTTAAATTTAGGTTAAGTTTAAGGTTAACAAGGTTAGTTAGTTAGGTTTAGAGCTTTAAACTTTAGGAGTTTAGGGTTTAGGTTTAAGGTTTAGGGTTTAAGTTTAAAACTTTAGTTTAGGTTTATAGTTTTAGGTTAGTTTAGGGTTTAAGTTGAAGTTTTAGGGTTTATAGTTTAGGGTTAAGTTAGGAGGTTTAAGGTTTAGTTTAGGGTTTAGGTTTAGTGGGTTTAGGGTTTAGGATTTTAGGGTTTAGTGTTTATAGTTTAGGGTTACAAGTTTAGGTTAGTTAGTTTAGGGTTAAAATTAGGTTTAGGTTTAAGTTTAGGATTTAGGGTTAAATAAGTAAATCAATAAGTTTAGGATTTTCATTTATTTAGTTTATTTTAATTTATTTTAGTTTATTTTATTTTTTATGTTTATTTAGGTTTTTTTTTTTATTTTGTTTATTTTTTGTTTATTTTAGGTTTATTTATTTTCGTTTTTGTTTAGGTTTATTTTTTAGTTTATTTTATTTTTATTTTATTTTTTTAGGTTTTGGTTTTATTTTTTTATTTTTAGGTTTAGATTTTAGGATTTTTTTTAGCTTTATTTTTTGGTTTTATTTTTTTAGTTTAGGTTTAGGTTTTTTTTTTGTTTATTTTAAAGTATTTAGTTTAGGGTAAAGGTTTAGTTTATTTTAGGCTTAGGTGTATGTTTTATTTTTTTAGTTTAATTTATTATAATTTAGGTTTAGCATTATTTTATTTTATTTATTTTAGGTTTATGTTATTTTTTTAGTTATGGTTTAGGTTTTATTATTTATTTATTTTTAGGTTTATTTTTTAATTTTAGGTTTTTATTTAGTTTTTATTTTATTTTAGGTTTATTATATTTTTAGTTCTTGTTTAGTTTTTATTTTATTTAAGTCTTTTATTTTTTGGTTTTATTTTAATTTTTTATTTAGTTTAGGTTTTTATTTATTTTATTTTATTTTAGTTTTTATTTTTTTTTATTTAATTTTTAGGTTTACCTCTTAGTTTATGTTTTTATTTTATTTTATTTTTTTATTTTATTTATGTCTAAGTTTTTTATTTATTTTATTTTTAGGTTTTATTTAGTTTAGATTTAGCTTTTTAGGTTTTTAGGGTTTAGGGTTTAGGGTTTGGGGTTTAGTGTTTAGGGTTTAGGGTTGTTGGTTTTAGGATTTAGGATTTAAAGTTTAGGGTTTAGGGTTTTAGGGTTTAGGGTTTATGGTTTAGGATTTATGATTTAGGGTTTAGGGTTTTAGGGTTTAGGGTTTAGGGTTGTAAGTTTAGAGTTTTAGGTTTTGGATTAATTTTAAGGTTTAAAGTTTAGGGTTAGGATTTTTTATTTTGATTTTAATTTTTTTTAGGGTTTAGGGATTAGGGTTTAGGGTTTAGGTTTTAGGTTTAAAGTTTTAGTTTATGATTTAGGCTTTTTGGTTTTTTTTATTGAGAACAAATTCATATTCAACATTTCTTCTTTTTAATTCCATCAACCAAGTAACACACCAAATTTTCTAAGACACAACTGACAATACAGATAAAAAATGGGCATGCATAGAGCAAATCAAAAATCCTAGATAGCTAGAACCATCTATAATGTAAAGACAGTTCCATAAGTAGCAGATAAGATCGATCGTTATTCAGTTTCTCCAGTTCCCATCAAAACCACCCTGGCCTTTCGAGTAGCGGGATCCACCATCATATTAATGATCTCTCCCACCGCCACCACCACAGTTGTAACTTCCATCGCTCCTCACAACTCCATAACCACCACTACTCCAACCTCCACCTCCATATCCACCATAACCTCCAGATCCCCCACCACCACTATGATAACTGTTGCCTTTGCTTTCGCCTCCACCGCCAGATATAGACTGAGCCTAGTTGATGGTGATGTTCCTGCTGTCGAGGTTCTGCCCATTCTTAGGGCTTAGGTTTAGGTTTATTAGGCATTAGGGTTGAGTTTTATATTTTAATTTATTTACCTACTTTAGGTTTAGGTATAAGGTTTGGGGTTTATGCTTTAGGGTTCAAGGTTAGGGTTTAGGTTTAGGGTTTAGGGTTTTAGGCTTTATGATTTTAGGGTTTTGGGTTTAGGGTTAGGATTTAGTGTTTAGGGTGGGTTAAGGTTTAGGGTTTAGGTTTTAGGTTTAGGGTTTTATTTTAAGGTTTTGGGTTTTTTTTAGAGAACAAATTGATTCAACATTTCTTCTTTGTGATTTCATCAAGTAACACACCAATTTTTTTCTATAACATAAATGATGACATAGATCAAAGCATGCAAACAAACCAAAACCATAGATAATTAGAGCTGTCTCTACTCATATAGTTTCATAAGTAGTAGATCAGATCGACCTTTCTTTAGTTTCTCAGTTCCATAAAACCACAGCTTTACTTTTTATTTTTAGGTTTAGGTTTAGGTTTTAATTTTATTTTTTTTAGGTTTGTATTTTAGGTTTATTTTTAGGTTTTATTTTTCAGTTTAAGTTTAGGTTTTTTTTAGTTTATTTTATTTTATTTAGTTTAGGTTTAGGTTTAGGTTTAGTATATTTTAGGTTTAGGTTTAGGTTTATTTTTATTTTTAGTTTAGTTTTTTTTTAAGTTTAGGGTTTAGGTTTAGGTTTATTTTATTTAGTTTTAGGTTTTATTTTTAGGCTATTTTTTAGTTTTAGGTTTTCATTTAGTTTTTATTTTATTTTATTTTATGTTTTTTTATTTTAAGTTTAGTTTTTATTTTATTTAGGTTTTTGATTTTTAGGTTTATTTTATTTTTTAGTTTAGTTTAGGTTTT
The DNA here is from genome assembly GCA_021442155.1 of Cymbidium sinense. Taxonomy (NCBI): domain Eukaryota; kingdom Viridiplantae; phylum Streptophyta; class Magnoliopsida; order Asparagales; family Orchidaceae; genus Cymbidium; species Cymbidium sinense. The sequence goes on along the minus strand of JAKCPB010001153.1, from coordinate 241,343 downwards.
TATTTATTATATTTTAGTTTATTTTTATTTTTTATTTTATTTTATTTTTAGGTTTAGGCTTTGAAGTTTTTAGGATTTATGGTTTAGGGTTTAGTGTTTAAGGTTTAGGGTTTTAGGGTTTAGGGTTTAGGGTTTAGGGTTATAGATTTTAGATTTTAGGATTATCAGAGTTTAGGGTTTTGGGTTTAAGGCTTAGGGTTTAAGGTTTAGGGTGTAGGGTTTAACATTTAGGGTTTATGGTTTAAGGATTAGGATTTTTTAAGGTTTTTTTTGGGTTTAGGGTTTAGGGTTTATTTTTAGTTTATTTTATTTTATTTAGTTTAGGGTTTTTATTTAGTTTATTTTAGTTCTAGGTTTAAGTTTTATGCTTTTAGGGTTTAGGGTTCTAGGTTTATGGTTTCAGATTTAGGGTTTATGGGTTTTTCTTTTTTAAATTAACTAAACTAGTAGGTTTAGGTTTATTTAGCTTATTTGGTTTATTTTTTATTTATTTTAATTTATTTTTTATTTAAATTTAGGTTTTTTTATTTTTATTTAGTTTACTTTATTTATTTTAGTTCATTCTTTAAGTTTAGGTTTAGGTTTAGGTTTATTTTTTAGTTTAATTTAATTTTTTTGGTTCAAGTTTTATTTTTTATTTTTAGGTTTAGGTTTAGGTTTTTCATTATTTTTTTAGGTTTAGATTTTAGGTTTTTATTTTAGGTTTAATTTTAGGTTTTATTTTTTAGTTTAGGTGTAGGTTTATTTTTAGTTTATTTTATTTTATTTAGTTTAGGTTTAGGTTTAGGTTTAGTTTATTTTAGGTATAGGTTTAGGTTTTATTTATTTTAGTTTAGTTTATTTTAGTTTAGGTTTAGGTTTATTTTATATTTATTTTAAGTTTAAGTTTTTCTCTTATTTAGGGTCTAGGTTTTATTTTTTATTTATTTTTAGGATTTTTTTAAGTTTATTTTTTAGGTTTAGGGTTTTATTTTGTTTTTATTTTATTTTATTTTAGGTTTATTTTAGGTTTTTTTACATTTAGTTTTCATTATATTTATGTTTTTTATTCTTAGGTTTATTTTATTTTATACTTTAGTTTAGTTTTTTTACTTTAGTTTAGTTTATTTTTATTAGTTTATTTTATTTTATTTTTACATTTTGGTTTAAGTTTTAGTTTACATTTTTATTTTATTTAGGTTTAGGTTCTTTATATATTTTATTTTTAAGTTTTGATTAGTTTAGGTTTAGATTTTTTAAGTTTTTAGGGCTTAAGGCTAATAATTTAAGGTTTTAGGTTTTGGGTTTAGGGTTTAGTGTTTAGTGTTAGGGTTTAGGGTTAAATATTTAGGCTTTAGGGTTTAGAGTTTCTAGGGTTTAAGGTTTAGGGTTTAGGGTCAGCTTAGGGTTTAGGGTTAGTTTAGGGTTTAAGGTTTAAGGTTTAGGGTTTATGCTTTAGGTTTTAGTATTTTTTGGGTTTAAGGTTAGTTTAGGGTTTAGAGTTTAGGGTTTTAGGGTTTAGGGTTCTGATTAGGGTTTAGGGTTTAGAGTTAGGGTTATAGTTTAGGGTTTAGTTTAGGTCTAAGTTTAAAGTTTAGGGTTTAGTTAACAAGTTAGTTAGTTTAGAATTTAAGTGTAGGGTTTAAGTTAGAATATGGTTTAAAGTAGTTTAAGGTTTAAGTTTAGGAGTTTAGGGTTTAGGTTTAAGGTTTAAGGTTTAGAACTTAGGATTTTAGGGTTTAAGTTTAAGTTTAGGTTTAGAGTTTAAGTTTAGGTTTAGGTTATTAGGTTTAGGGTTTAGGGTTTATAGGTTTAGGTTTAAGTTTAGGTTTAAGGTTTAGGAGTTTAAGGTTAGTTTAAGTTTAAGTTTAGTTTTATAATTTTAGGGTTTAAAGTTTAGGGGTTTAGGTTTAAGTTTAAGTGTTTTGGGTTTTTACGGTTTAGGGTTTAAGGTTTAGGGTTAAGTTTAACATTTAGGGTTTAGGGTTTAGGGATTAGTGTTTATGATTTAGGGTTAGTTTAGGGTTTAGGGTTTAGGGTTTAGGGTTTAGGGTTTAGGGTTTAGGGTTTTAGGGTTTAGGGTTTAGAATTTTTTAGCATTTAGGATTGTAGGATTATGGTTTAGGGTTAGTTTGAGCATTTAGTGTTTAGGATTTAGGTTTTATGGTTTGGGGTTATAGATTTAGGGTTTAGAGTTTTGGGTTTTGGGTTAGTTTTAGGGATTAAGGTTAGAGTTTTTTTAATTAATTATATATTTATATTTATATATACTTTTTAAATTAAGTAAACTCATAAGTTTAGGTTTGTTTAATTTATTTTAGTTTATTTTATTTTTTATTTTGATTTTTGTTTATTTTATTTTTTATTTACTTTAGTTTAGTTTAGTTTATTTATTTAGTTTAGGGTTTTTATTTTAGTTTATTTTTTTAGATTTAGGTTTAGGTTTATTTTATTTTTTTGTGTTATTTTAGTTTTTCTACTTAGCTTTTATTTTTATTTTCAGGTTCAGGTTTAGGTTTTTCTTTATATTTTTTAGGTTTAGGTTTTAGGTTTTATTTTAGGTTTATTTTTAGGTTTTATTTTTTTGTTTAAATTTATGTTTATTTTTAGTTTATTTTATTTTAATTAGTTTAGGTTTAGGTTTAGGTTTAGTTTATTTTAGGTTCAAGTTTAAATTTTATTTAATTTAGTTTAGTTTATTTTAATTTTGGTTTAGGTTTTTTTTTTTTTTTTAGGTTTAGTTTTTTTTAGTTTAGGGTTTGTGTTTTATTTTTTATTTATTTTTAAGGTTTATTTTGGGTTTTAATATTTTGGTTTATGTTTTTATTTAGTTTTTATTTTATTTTCTTATAGGATTATTTTATTTTTATTTTAGGTTTAGTTTTTATTTTATTTAGGTTTTCTATTTTTTTATTTAGCTTAGGTTTTTATTTATTTTATTTTAATTTAGTTTTTAATTTTATTTTACTTTCTTTTTAGGTTTAGGTTCAGATGTAGGTTTAGGTTTAGGTTTTAGTTTTTGTTTTTATTTTATTTTATTTTATTATTTTATTTTGGTTTATGTTTCTTGATTAATTTTAATTTTAGGTTTTATTTAGTTTAGGTTTAGGTTTTTAACTTTTTAGGGTTTATGGTTTAGAGTTTAGTGTTTAGGGTGTGTTTAGGGTTTAGGGAAGAGTTTTTTTTTAGGGTTTAGGGTTTATGGTTCAGTGTTTATAGTTTAGGGTTTATGTTTTAAGTTTTAGGGTTTAGGGTTTAGGGTTTTAGGGTTTATGGTTTAAGGTTTAGGGTATATGGTTTAGGGTTTATAGTTTAGGGTTTTTAGGGTTTAGGGTTTAGTGTTTAAGGTTTAGGTTTTAGGTTTAGGGTTAAGGGTTTGGGGTTTAGGGAACAACATTTCTTATTTTAGGGTTTAGGGTAACACACCAAGTTTTCTAAGACACATGGGATGACATAGATGAAAAATGAGCTCGCACAGACCAAATCAAAAACCCTAGATAACTAGAACCATCTCTAATATAAAGATAGAGTGCCATAAGTAGTAGATTTGATGGGCCATTTTTTAGTTTCTCAGTTCCATTAGAACCACCGTAGCCTCAGTAATCCATCATATCCCAGTCTCTCCCTCCACCACCACGCGTCGTAACCTCCATCATTCCCCAGCCTCCACAACCACCACTTCTCCGACCACCACCTCCAAATCCACCATCACCACTAGATCCCCCACCAGTACTGCGATAATAGCCTCCTCCGCCTTCGCCTCCACCGTCATATCTCGACTGCGCCTAGTTGACGATGATGTTTTTGTCTTTAAGGTTCTGCATATTTTTAGGGTTTTAGTTTAGGTTTAGGTTAACTAGGTTTTAGGGTTTATGTTTATTTTTAATTTATTTAGTTACTTTAGGTTTAGGTTTAGGGTTTGGGGTTTAGGGTTTAGGGTTTAGGGTTAGGGTTTAGGGTTTATCATTTAGGTTTAGTTTAGGGTTTAGGGTTTAGGGTTTAGTTTTTTTATTTATTTTTTAGGTTTAGGTTTAGGGTTTAGAGTTTAGGTTTTTATTGTTTAGGATTTGGGGTTTAGGGTTTAAATTTTAGGTTTAGGGTTTAGGGTTTAGGGTTTAAGGTTTAGCATTTTTTAGGGTTTAGAGTTTATTTTTAGGGATTAGGTTTAGGTTTATTTAGTTTATTTGTTTATTTATTTTAGTATTAGGTTTATTTATTTAGTTTATTTGTTTATTTATTTTAGTTTAATTTATTTTTATTTAGTTTAGTTTATTTATTTTATGTTTATTTAGTTTAGTTTAGTTTATTTTTTAAGTTTAGGTTTTATTTTTTATTTTTAGGGTTAGGTTTAGGTTTTCATTTTATTTTTTAGGTTTAGGTTTTAGGTTTTCATTTTTGGTTTATTTTTAGGTTTTATTTTTTAGTTTATGTTTATTTTTAGTTTGTTTTATTTTATTTAATTTAAGTTTAGGTTTTATTTATTTTAGTTTAGTTTATCTTAGTTTAAGTTTAGGTTTATTTTATTTATATTTTTTATTTCTAATTTAAGTTTAGGTTTTTTTTTAATTTAGGATTTAGGTTATATTTTTTATTTATTTTTAGGTTTTATTTGAAGGTTTATTTTTTAGTTTTAAGAATTTATTTAGTTTTATTTTATTTTATTTTAAGTTTATTTTATTTATATTTTACATTTATTTTTTATTTTATTTAGGTCTTTTATGCTTAGGCTTATTTTATTTATTGTTAGTTTAGGTTATTATTTATTTTATTTTTGTTTAGTTTTAATAATTTATTTTATTTTATTTTTTGGTTTAGGTTTAGGTTTTAGTTTAGGTTTATTTATTTATTTTATTTATGTTTGGGTTTTTTTATTTATTTTATTTTTAGGTTTTATTTAGCTAGGTTTGGGTTTTTTGGTTTTTAGGGTTTAGGGTTTAGGATTTAGGGTTTTAGAGTTTAGGGTTTAGGGTTAGGGTTTAGGGTTTAAGGTTTAGGGTCTAGCATTTAGGCTTTAGGGTTTAGGTTTTGAGGGTTTAGGGTTTAGGGTTAGCTTAGGGTTTATGGTTAGTTTAGGGTTTAGGGTTTAGGGTTTAGGGTTTAGTGTTTCGGGTTAAGGGCCAGTCAAGGGGTTTAGGGTTTAGGGTTTAGGATTTAGGATTTAGGGTTTATGGATAGTTTTAGGGTTTATGGTTTTAGGGTTTATCTTTTTATGGTTTAGGGTTTAGGATTAGTGTTTCATGTTTAGGGTTTAGGGTTTTTTAAGGTTTAGTTTAGGGTTGTAGGTTTAAGGCTTAGGGTTTAGGATTTAGGGTTTATGGTTTTTTTAAATTAAATAAACCAATAGGTTAAGTTTATTTAGTTTAATTTTTATTTATTTTAGTTTATTTTATTTTTTATTTTTATTTAGTTTAGTTAATTTATTTTAGGTTAATTCATTTTAGTTCATTTTTTTATTTTAGTTTATGTTTTGGGTTTAGGTTTAGGTTTAGGTTTATTTTTTTAGTTGAGTTTTATTTTTATTTTATTTTTTAGGTTTAGGTTTTGGTTTTTATTTTATTTTTTTAGGTTTAGGTTTTAGGTTTTTTTTAGATTTATTTTTAGGTTTTTTTTTTTTAGTTTAGGTTTAGGTTTATTTTTAGTTTATTGTATTTTATTTATTTAGGTTTAGGTTTTATTCATTTTAGTTTAGTTTATCTTAGTTTAAGTTTAGGTTTATTTTATTTTGAATATTTAATTTTTCTTTTATGTTTAGTTTTTTTTAGTTTAAAATTTTGGTTTTATTTTATATTTATTTTTAGGCTTTATATTACGGTTTATTTTTTAGGTTTAGGTTTTCATTTAGTTTTTACTTTATTTTATTTTAGGTTTATTTTATTTTTTTTCTATAGTTATTTTATTATTTTATTTAGGACTTTTATTCTTAGGTTTATTTTATCATTTTAGTTTAGTTTAAGTTTTTATTTATTTTATTTTAGTTTATTTTTATTAGTTTATTTTATTTTATTTTTAGGTTTAGGTTTATATTTTAGTTTAGTTTTTTTTATAGTTTTATATTTTATTTATGTTTAAGTTTTTTTATTTATTTTATTTTTATGTTTTATTTGGGTTAGGTTTAGGTTTTTTGGTTTTTAGGGTTTAGGGTTTTAGGATTTAGGGTTTTAGAGTTTAGGGTTTAGGGTTAGGATTTAGGGTTTAGGTTTTAGGGTTTATTGTTTAGGCATTACGGTTTAGGGTTTTTAGGGTTTAGGGTTTAGTGTTAGCTTAGGCTTTAGGGTTTAGGCTTTAGGGTTTAGGGTTAGTTTAGGATTTAGGGTTTAGGGTTAGTTTAGGGTTTAGGGTTTAGGGTTTTTACGGTTTAAGGTTTAGGGTTTATTATTTAGTGTTACAGGTTTAGGGTTTAGGGTTGCAAGTTTGGGGTTTAGGATTTAGGGTTTAGGGTTTTAGGGTTTAAGATTTATGATTTAGGATTTAAGATTAGGGTTTAGGGTTTTAGGTTGAGGGTTTAGTTTAGGATTTAGGGTTTATATTTAATTTTAAATTAAGTAAACCATTAGGTTTAGGTTTATTAAGTTTATTTTTATTTATTTTAGTTTATTTTATTTTTTATTTTTATGTAGTTTAGTTTATTTATTTTAGGTTTATTTATTTATTTTAGTTTTATATTTTAGTTTATTTTTTAGGTTTATGTTTAGGTTTAGGTTTAAGTTTATCTTTTAGTTGACTTTTATTTTTATTTTATTTTTTAGGTTTAGGTTTTATTTTTTACTTTTAAGTTTAGGTTTAGGTTTTTATTTTATTTTTTTTAGGTTTAGGATTTAGGTTAATTTTTAGGTTTTATTTTTTAGTTTAGGTTTAGTTTTATTTTTATTTTATTTTATTTTATTTAGTTTAGGTTTAGGTTTTATTCATTTTAGTTTAGGTTTAGGTTTATTTTATTTTGAATGTTTTATTTTTATTTTAGGTTTAGGTTTTTTTTTAGTTTAAGATTTAGGTTTTAATTTTTATTTATTTTTTGGTTTTATTTTAAGGTTTTATTTTTTAGGTTTAGGTTTTTATTTAGTTTTTATTTTATGTTATTTTAGGTTTATTTATTTTTATTTTATGTTTATTTTTTTATTTTATTTAAGTCTTTTATTCTTAGGTTTAGTTTTTTTTAGTTTAGTTTAGGCTTTTATTTATTTTTTATTTTATTTTTATTAATTTATTTTTTATTTTTAGGTTTAGGTTTAGGTTTAGCGTTTTATTTTTATATTTATGTATAAACTTATTTTTTATTTTATTTTTAGGTTTTATTTAGTTTAGGTTTAACTTTTTGGTTTTAGTGTTTAGGGTTTAGGGTTTAAGGATTTAAGGTTTTCGAGTTTTAGGTTTAGGGTTAGGGTTTAGGGTTTAAGGTTTAGGGTTTAGTTCTTAGGATTTAGGGTTTAGGGTTTTTAGGATTTAGGGTTTAGGGTTTAAGGTTAGCTTAGGGTTTAGGGTTAGTTTAGCGTTTAGGGTTTAGGCTTTAGGGTTTAGGGTTTTTAGGAATTAGGGTTTAGGCTTTAGGGTTTAGGGTTTTTAGTAATTAGGGTTTAGGGTTTAGGTTTAGTTTATGGTTTAGGGTTTAGGGTTTTAGGGTTTAAGATTTAGGGTTTAGGGTTTAAGGTTTAGGGTTTTTTTTTTTAAATTAAGAAAATCAGTAGGTTAGGTTTATTTAATTTATTTAGTTTACTTTTTTTATTTAGGTTTATTTTTATTTTATTTAGTTTATTTTATTTATTTTAGGTTTATTAATTTTTGTTTAGGTTTTTTATTTTCGTTTATTTTTTAGATTTAAGTTTATGTTTATTTTTTAGTTTAGTTTTATTTTTTTTTATTTTTTTTAAGTTTAGGTTTTATTTCTTCTTTTTAGGTTTAGGTTTTTATTTTATTTTTTTAAGTTTTGGTTTTAGTTAGGTTTATTTTAAGTTTTATTTTTTTAGTTTAGGTTTAGGTTTATTTTAGTTTATTTTATTTTATTTTGTTTAGGGTTTAGGTTTTATTTATTTTAGTTTATGTTTGGTTTATATATATATATATATATACCCATTTTATTTTAGGACATGGATGACAAAATGAATAAATGGGATTTATGTCATTTTATGATATTAGAGGGAGAATTTTTTTTTTTTTCATGACATTATGCCATGCAAAAAAACGAAAATAAATACATACATATGTATAAATGCATGATAAAGGGAGAGAAAATCCATCATTTTTAATTTTTTGTATTTTTTTAAATTTTGAAATGGGTATGATTTCAAGGAAAAGGAGAAAAGTATAAGTGAAAAGAAAAGAAGAAAGGGGAAGCTTTTTTTTAACCATATTATGTCATGCCACAGACAAAAAAAAAAGAGGAGAAAAGAGAATAATGAATGAAAAGAAGAAAAGGAGAAGAAAAGAGAGGAAAATGGGGGGATTGAGGAGGAAAATCCATTAGGTTTTAGTTTCATAACTTTAATTGGGCAATAAAATAGTGGAGGAGAAGAGGGGTTTTCTCCCTCTTTATGGGTTTTTCATGACAAAAAAGGGAGTGTATGTAAAATAAAAAAATGGAAAAGAGAAAATTATAGGCATCATGGGGAGGAGAGGGATTAATGTCATGATCTCTTTCTTTTATATAGTCTTTAATTCCTTAGTGGGTTTATTAGTTAGCTTGAAATTTTTTATTTTATATATATATATATATATATATATATATTATATATTATATATTATTTATATATATATATATTAGTTTAGGTTTTTTAGTTTAGGTTTATTTTATTTTTATTTATTTTTTATTTATTTTTAAGTTTATTTTTTAGGTTTAGGTTATTATTTTATTTCTATTTTATTTTATTTTAAGTTCATTTTTTATTTTCTTTAGGTTTTTAATTTTTAGTTATTAGGTTTTTTATTTATTTTATTTTAGTTTAGTTTTATTTTTTTTATTTTATTTTGTTTTAGGTTTAGGTTTTTAAGATTTTTGGTTTAGGTTTTATTTTATTTATTTATTTTATTTTTAGGTTTTATTTAGTTTAGGTTTTGGTTTTTAACATTTTAGGGTTTAAGGTTTATGGTTAGTTTAGGGTTTAGGGTTTGGGGTTTTGGGTTTATTTAGGTTTTGGGTTTTGGGTTTAGTTTTTAGGGTTTTGGGTTTTTTTGGGTTTAGGTTTAGGGTTTTAGGGTTTATGTTTTAGGTTTAGGGTTCAAGTTTTAGTTTAGGGTTTAGGGTTTACATATTATTTTTTTAATAGAGAACAAATTCAGATTCAACATTTATTCTTTTTGATTCCATCAACCAAGTAACACACCAAGTTTTCTAGGACACAAGCGATAACATAGATAAAAAATGAGCATGCTTAAAATAAAATAAAAAATCCTAGATAACTAGAACCATCTCTGTTGATCTGTTCCATAAGCGAAATTGGATGAGTTCTTGAGTTTCTCAGTTCCCATCAAAGGAGCCTCTCGAGTAGCGGGATCCACCATCATATCCCTGATCTCTCCTTCTACCACCACCGTGGATGTAACCTTCGTCGCTCCACTCACTTTCATAACCACAATTGCTCCAACTATATATATTTAGGTTTAGGTTTTAGTTTATGTTTTTATTTTATTTTATTTTATATTTTATTTAGGTTTAAGTTGTTATTTATTTATTTTTATGTTTCTTTAGTTTATGTTTTAGTTTATAGGTTTAGTGTTTAGATATTTAGAGTTTAGGTTTAAGTTTTAGGGTTTAGATTTAGTGTTTAGGTTTAGGTTTATGTTTAGGGTTTAGGGTTTAGGGTTTAGGGTTGTTAGGGTTAGTTTATTTAGGGTTTAGGTTTAGGTTTAGGGTTTAGGGTTTAGTTTAGGGTTTAGGGTTTAGGGTTTTAGGGTTTAGGGTTTAAGTTTAGGGTAGTTTAGGCATTAGGGTTTAAGGTTTATTAGGAGTTTGGTTAGGGTTTTAGGGTTTAGGGTTTAAGGTTTAGGGTTTAGGCTTTAGGTTAGGGTTTTGGGTTTAGGGTCTAAGGTTTAGGGTTTAAGGTTTAGGGTTTTGGGTTTAGAGTTTAATATTTATGGTTAGTTTAGGGTTTAGTGTTTACCCTTTAGGATTTAGGGTTTAGGGTTTAGGGTTTAGGGTTTAGTGCTTAGGGTTAGCTTAGGGTTTAGGGTTAATTTAGAGTTTAGGGTTTAAGGTTTAGGGTTTAGGGTTAGTTCAAGGTTTAGGGTTTAGGGTTTTTAGGGTTTAGGGTTTAGGGTTTTAGGGTTTAGCGTTTAGGGTTTAGTGTTAGGGCTAAGGTTTAGGGTTTTTTTTTGGAAAAAGTTAAAATTTTATTACCATAAAAGGAAAAGATATGATGTTCTTAAAAGGTGTGAAGCTTCGATCTTATAGAGCTACAAGAAACCTAAAGAGCTAAACCCTTATCTAAGTAAATTAGAAGAGGAAAAGAAAACGAAAGAGCAAAAACATCGTTGAAAAATCATGAGAGCCAAATGACATAGAGTAAAACCAAACAAAGCATGAAAATAGAAAAGGTTGAGTCAGTAACAGTTCATGATTCCTTTGAGAAAGTAAGATAAGCAAGCACCATCGCAATAATAGTAGGCATAAATTCCTTGCCTTCGGTAAAGTTCCAAACAACGAAAAAATTCTACAAAAAACACTACCATGGCAAAAGTCATAGCTAAAAGGATAAGGATAAAGAGAAAGGAAAGAGCGAAAGAAAAGGCTGAGACAGTTAAGATCATCTCAAGGAAACAATACATATGAGCATCCAAACTTCATAAGGGTTACAATCATATGTAAAGCTAAAAAGAGAGGAGGTGAGTAACATCAAAGCCATCATAACTAATACACACCACATACCATCCAAGGCAAGTAGTCCATAGTGATCCGACCACTAAAGAAATAGAAAACAACCAACCGGTAGCAATCAAGACCACCAACTAAAACCCACAATGCCAATCACATAAAGCCAACCCAAAGTTACAAGAGATCATTGGCCAAGCTAATGGAACTAAGTAGCAACACCACCAAAACCACCACCAGCATACCTTAACAAGCCAACAATTAAGACCAACACACACAAAAGGAAGCCAAACGCAGCCACCAACCACCAGAAACCAAAAATCCCAATTTAGAAGGATCAGCAAAGGTTCGACCACCAAGGCTGCAACAATTTGGCTAGAAGAAGAAAAAAACAACAAAGAGAAAGGCGCCAACCAAGATTCAGGACAACTAAAGTCCTCCCACCAAAGCATCTAAGTAAAACATCCATAAAACCCCAGGAGAACAACCCATTAATTGTAACCAACAAAAAGATCCCCATCACCAAGGAAAAGTAGAAAAACCACAAAACACCACTCACAATAGAGAAACAACCAACCAATCGACCAACATAGCCTCCTAGCCAACCACCAGTGACAAGTCAATGTAAATTCCAACAACAACCATCAAGCCAAAATCACCCAAAACAGACTTGAAAATAACATCCACCAAAGATCCCATAACCAGCCAACCTAGAATAATTACCAAACCCAGAGCCACTGTAGCCAAGAGAGGAAGGCTAAAATAGGAGGAGGACAAAACCAAAACCAAAAGAAACAAAATAGAATCAACAAAACTAACTACAAAGCCCCAGTTAACAAGGTAGAGAAAGTAATAGCCAAATAAAAACCTCCACCATTCTAAAATGAAGCTAGAGCTAAACCACCAATAGTCCCCCAGATATGTCACCAATAGAAAAGGAAAAAATAGACAAAACATCCAACTAGCCAGCTAACCTAACCAGCCAACACTGCTAGTCAACCCAGCCAGCCAACAAAACCACCAATTCAACCACCACAGTAGTAGATCCAAAACAAGTAAGTGAGCAACCAGCCTCGAAATGAGGCAAAAGCCATACATGAAGAAAATCCAACAGTAGATAAGGCCATAACCCAATAGGAGGTTATCAAAAATAGCCAAAGAAAAAATGTGGTAAAAACCCATCCAAGCAAATAGCAACCACCAGGCCGAAAAAACCAAATCAACTCAGGCTATAATGATAATAACCACCAAGGAGTAACCAGTAGGCCAACCCAAAAATAAAAGGCAAAAGTGTGAAAATAAGCAAGTAACCACAACCCAAAGAGGTTTAATAAAAGGCAAACAAAAGCAAAGGCTCATAAAAAACCAACATAAAAGAAACCAAGCCAAGCTATTATAATATGAGATAAGGAAATCCAGTATTATCCAGATTAACCAACCCTCTTAATAGTTTAGGCAACGTTTGGTTGTCAAATAAAGTGAACTCAGATATGTTGGCAGCTAAATTATCCAAGAAATTAACACAAGCATTACCTTCATGAAGGATGTGGGAAATTTTAAACAAACTTGAGAAAGATGATTTCTTATATGATTAAGAAGATAAATAATTGACATTCCTATTTCTAAGCATGTCAAAAGCAAAAGAGCATCAACTTTAATTCAGATGATGAGAAAAACTCTATTCAAATAAGTTTCAATTGCTTTATTAATAACCATAAGCTCAAAAAAATAGAGAATAGGCTTTGAGAGGATTTGCAAAAGCACAAATGGCAATACCTTTAGAATCCCCAAGGATACCACCATAGCCATATTTATTGGAAGATACATAACCATCAATATTCATTTTGATCAAGTTGTCTTTAGGTTTGATCCAATGGATAATCTTAGCACCTTTATTAGGGTCCAAGTAAAGCAGAATGATACCCAATTTTTTAGCCACAAATTTATAGCCTCTAAAATGAATGTTACTAATAAGATTGGCATTAAACAGTGCATGAATTTTTTTTCTTTAGTTCTAGCCATGATCTTTTTATGGTTCATAGGAGTGCCATGATATTTAGCATCATTTCTATTCGTCCAGATGAATCAGAGAAGTGTAATAATAATTAAAACTTTGATATGACCTCACAATTTTTTTGAAACAAACTTCAAGAAGTTGATATAAAGAAAGAGAACCATGAAAATAGTTGGAATTAAATAAATCATCATACCAAAGCCATAATTTAGAAGTAATAGCACCATTGACAAAAACATGATTTACATTTTCAATATGAAAAGAACAATAGCATTTGGATGGTAAATAAAACCCTTTAGTCTAGAGAAAAGAGTCCATAAGAATAAATTTATTCAAAATCTTCCATGAATTGAATAGGAAATGTGAATGATATTGTTCCAAAGTTTAATAAAGACATTTGAGGGGTTTTTCTCATCTCTAATAAAATTCCAAACCTCTTTAAGAACAAAATCACTATTATAAGAAAGCTTAAAAAGAATTTGATTAGGTTTGTTAGAAGAAATGGGAATATTTCTAAAATTGTCAAAAAGAGAAATAGGGATATAATTCTCATGTTTACTTTCATTCCAATTATTATTAAGCCAAAAAGAGTTAACTTTGATAACAACAGTAGAGTGGGTAGATAAAAGGGTGTCAATGGAGCAGTTGCCAGTCCAGTTGTCTTGCCAAATGAAAGAGGTACCTGAATGAATACCCCAAGATATTAAAGATTCGACAACCCATTTAATGGAGCAAAGCGGAGTCACCAACTTTATAAGCACAAAAAAGAGGGTGTTTACCTTGGAAATATTTTTCCATCATAAAATTATCATTCTCTCTCACCAAACCTTATGAGAGAAAGTGTTGATAATATGAATGGGTTTTCAACCTAGAGCACCTTTCACCCAAAGGACTAGAACATTTATGCCAAGATGTCCAATGCATTCTTTTGGTAGAGATATGGGAGGAAATGATCAAGCAGCTTTCATTATGATTGATAGAAAGGCCACTTTCTCTACCAAATTTATTTATAAAATACTTGAGGTGCTTGATATGATGAATGAAGCATTGTAAAAAATAATAAAATCATCGAAAACTTATATAGGAAACATGAAGACCACCAAAGTTATATGTATACTAGGATTCTTAAAGAATAAATCATTGATGCTCCTAGATAAGCACTCAATAGTGATAATAAATAAAGCAGGAGATAAAGGATCCCCATATCTTAAGCCATGGGAAGAGCGAAAGAAACCCAAGGCTACCCCATTAAGCAAAATAAAAAATCAAGCATTATTAATACAATTTTTAATAAGAAAAATAAATTTATGAGAAAACCCAAATAAATTTAGAATATGGAAAAGAAAGTCCCAAGAAATGTTATCAAAGGCTTCAGTAATATCTAATTTGGAAAGAATGTTTCCACCTCTATTCTTAGCATCAATTTCATGAATTAATTCTTGGGCTAATAAACTATTATCATAAATGGATCTACCTCCAATAAACTAGTTTGGTTGAGAGAGATATTATTAAGTAAATAACTTTGGTTAGAATTTTAGAAATCAAATTATTGAAGAAGGTTAACTAATAGGTCTAAAATCACTCCAATAGTCGAATTATCTTTCTTAGGTATGAGAATAATAGAAGTACTAGAAAATATCTACGAAAGGATTACCACTAAAAAAAATCAATCATAGCCTCAATCAAATCATTTTAATGATAAACCAACATTTTGAAAAAATTGAGTAGTGAAACCCAGGACTGTAATAGAATCTATATTCATGCTATTAAGGACTTTAAAAATTTCATCATCATTAGGCGGTAAGCAAATCATTATCATCATTAGTAATAATAGAAATAATCAAATTGATTTATAAATAGCTTCATAAGAATAACTCTTATTAAGCATATATTTATAAAGTAATTAATAACGATTTTTTAATATCATTATTCTCCGTAATCCAAACACCATTATCATCTTTAATTTTTTGAATATTATTTAAAGCTCTCCTTTTATTAACTAAAGCATGGAAATACCTAGTATTCCTATCACAATATGCTTACTAGCATCTTTTTGGCCCAAGTAAGTCTCTTCCTTATTTTGGAGGTTAACAAGTTTGTCTTTCACCTCAGTCAAGTCCTTAATCTTAGAAGGATCAGACATAATAGAGACTTCAAGATCACAATCCAATTTTTCCATATCTTCAATATTAGAAATAAGGTTTTTAAAAAAATGCTTGTTCCACCAACCCAAATTTTGTTTAAGCCTTTTAAGTTTAAACCAAAGTCTATTAATCCCCATAATCAAATTGTCAAGATGTAATGGGGCTTTCCAATTATTCACCACAACATCAAAAAAAATCAATATCCTGAATCCACATGTCCTGAAATCTAAAAGGAGAGGATTTATGTAATCTATTAGAATTATCTTTAATAGAAATAAGAAGAGGAGCATGATTAGACATGATTCTTCTTAAATGATCAACATAAGTAATAGGCCACTGAGTAATCCAATGAGTATTAAAAAAATCTAGTCCAACCTTTACCGAAGTCTTGAGTTTTGCCAAGTATAATTAGAACCCTTAAAGGAAATATCAATCAAATTAAAATCAAGGATCATATTGAAAAAATCTTCCATGGAATGAATATTGGAAGAGCGACCACTCATTGAAGAGAATAAAATAGTGTTGAAATCACCATCAGCAAACCAAGGTTCATTGATCGAGGTACCAAAATTCCTCAAATTACCCCAAAGAAGATTTCTACCAGATCTATAACAAGATGCATAAACAAAAGAGCCCAAAACATAATAGTCACCATAAGAGATTTGAGCATTGGTAACTTGTTGAAAATCATCAATAATAGAAACCTCAACGAAATTATTCCAAAAACACCAAATCTTATTACTAACATTAGAACAAATTTTATTCAAGTTGATCATTTGAACAGATGGTTAATTTTATTAGCATGAATAAGAGGCCCCAGAATAATAAGTAAATAAATATTATGAATGCAATAAAGATTTCTAATATGATTATGAATAGAGAGGGTAGTGATCCCTCTAATATTCCAAATAAGAAATTTAAACATAAGTAAAATAAAAATGGGTTAAGAAAAGTTTAATTAAGAGAAGAGTGAGAGGCTGTGCTAGTGTTTTTGGATAATTTGGGAGAGTAATTTTTTACACTCTTTTTCTTTTTAGCATGATAAGTTTGAAAACCATTTTCTTTTCCCCTAGAGTCATCATCTAAGTAAGATTTAGTAGCATTGGTCACAAATTTAGTAGAATTCTTCAAGTGTTTGGAGGGTAGTTCACCCTCTTCCAAATCCATATTAAGTTGAAAAGTATGATTAACATGAATATTAAGTTTATAAATGAGAGATGGTGATGATTTAGAACCATTTAAAGAAAAAGTAGTTAAATCCATATCGAAATATTTTTTGGCATGCTCGACATCATTTAACTCCTCATTAAAAGCTTCATTTTCATCGATCAAAGTAGGGATATATGTAGGAATAGAATCAAAGAAAATAGAATCATTTTCCAATAACTTTGAAAATTTATTATTCTTTGCTTTAGAAATATTCAAATTCAAAGAAGGAAAAAGTGGTAAATCATCCTACCCATTTTGAAAAATAGTCGTATTTATATCAATAGTAGGAGCCAAAACTTGTTCAATAGGGTTAACCCCGATATCCTAGGAATCAACCTGACTAACAGCCTTCATACAATTCTTAGGATCCGAGGCTAATTTCTGAACATAAGTAGGGATTGACTTATGGGTAGGAACAACATTATCTTTAGGAGGATTTCATTTTTTTGAAGTAGGGATTGAGAATAAAACATTCTAAATTATCTTGACCATGAATTTTATAGTGGGAATAAAAATTGGAAGGTTCTCCAATTCAACCTTTTGCGAATATCTATTTTTTCAGAGACAATCCAAACTTCCTTAGGGTATTTTTTAGTTATGTCTAATTCCATGAGGATTCGAGCCTTAGAAGGGGAGATGTCGGATTGCTGGTCGAGTTGATCTACCTACAAAAAAAGGACATGATGGGTAAAAAAATGAATGCGTGTATTAGAAAGAAATAACCACACTAGGATAATAGGATATTCCTCCTTAATGTCAAAAAGGGGTGACCACTTCAACAACATATTTGACAATTAAAGATGAAATAAGAATGACGAGAAAAAACATGTAAATAATCCAGATCATTAGAAAGTTGAATCAGGATATGCTAAGGGTCAATAAGACCAATCGATAAAGCACCCATAAAATTGATATTATGGAAAAAAGAATAGATCTTATGCAAATTTGGATGACACAAAGCAAATTTAACCACAAGAGAAAATTCATATGGTTTTGCCAAATTTTCAACATCCACATCAAAGCACATTATGATCGAATAACCTCTAAAAGACATTAAAATGAGATTAATTGAATCAAAAGAGGGAAAAGTCTTACCATAGAGCTCTTCCTTAAAATATTTAGTAGAAGAAGCGTGGTCAGACCCAAAACTAGATGCCTAGCAAGCATCCATAATTTGAGGTAGAGCCCAAATAGAACTCACCTCGACCATGGTGGTGACAAAGCATCATGCAAATGGCTAGATGCCATTCAAGCCTTTGAATTCAAACAAAACCAAGGCCAAAGCCATAGAAATCCCTAGTCATGGATGCACCACCAAGAGGGATTAAAATCTCTAGAGAATGAAGCGGCAGAGTGGGGGGGGTGAGGTTTAGGTTTAGTTAGGGTTTAGGGATTAGGGTTTAAGGTTTAGGGTTCAAGGTTTTTTAGGGTTTAGAGTTTAGAATTTTAGGGTTTAGGGTTTAGGGTTTAGGATTTAGCGTTTAGGGTTTAGTTTAGGGTTTAGGATTTAGGGTTACGGTTTATTTTATTTTTTTTATTTTAGTTTATTTAATTTAAGGTTTAGGGTTTATTTATTTATATTTTATATAAGTAAAATGTTAGGTTTAGGCTTAGTTATTTTATTTTTTATTTATTTTATTTTTTTTTATTTAGATTAAAGTTTATTTTATTTTTTATTTAGTATAGTTTATTTATTTTGTTTAGGTTTTTTATTTTAGCTTATTCTTTAGGTTTAGCTTTAGGTTTAGGTTTTTTTTATGGTTTAATTTTATGTTTATTTTATTTTTTTGGTTTAGGTTTTATTTTTATTTTCAGGTTTAGGTTTAGTTTTGTATTTAATTTTATTAGGTTTAGATTTTATTTTTTTATTTTAGGTTTTATTATTTAATTTAGGTTTAGGTTTATTTTTAGTTTATTTTATTTTATTTAGTTTAGTTTTAGGTTTAGGATTTTTTTATTTTAGTTTATGTTTAGGTTTATTTTATTTTATTTTAGGTTTAGGTTTTTTTTAAGTTTAGTGTTTAGGTTTTATTTTTTATTTATTTTTAAGTTTATTATTTAGGTTTAAGTTTTTATTAAGTTTTTATTTTATTTTATTTTACATTTATTTTATTTTTATTTTAGGCTTAGTTATTATTTTATTTAGGTTTTATATATTTTTAGTTTAAGTTTAAGTTTTTATTTATTTTATTTTATTTTAGTTTTTATTTTTTATTTTCTTTTAATTTTAGGTTTAGGTTTAGGTTCAGATTTAGGTTTTAGTTTATGTTTTACTTTTTTTTGGTTTAGGTTTTGCTTAGGTTTTATTTAGTTTAGGTTTAGGTTTTTAGCTTTTTAGGGTTTAGGGTTTAGGGTTTTTTTGGATTTTGTGTTTAGAGTTATGTGTTTAGGGTTTAGGTATTAGGGTTTAGGGTTTCAGGTTTAGGGTTTAGAGTTTTAGGGTTTGGGATTTAGGGTTTTTAGGGTTTAAGGTTTAGGGTTTAGAGTTTAGGGTATAGGTTTTAAGTTTAGGGTTCAGGTTTTAGTTTGGGGTTTAAGGTTTATGATTTTTTTTAATAGAGAATCAAGTTATGATTTAACATTTCACTTTTTTTGATTTCATCAACGAAGTAACACACCAAGTTTTCTAAGATAAATGTGAGGACATAGGTAAAAAATGAGCACACATAGAGCAAATCAAAACCTTAGGTACTAGAACCATCTAAATGACAATTTCATAATTGATCGATTGGCCATTCTTGTTCTCCATTTCCCATGAACCACGGTTTGATCCACCATCATATCCCGATCTCTCCCTTACCACGTGGATGTAACCTTTGTCACTCCTCCCATCCATAACCACCCTCGACCACCACCTTTATACCCACCAGACCTCTAGAACCAACAACTTGATAAATGTCATCCCCTTTGCCTCCATAAAATCTATCTAGACTAAGCCTAATTGACGGTGATGTTCCTACGATCAAGGTTATGCCCATTCTTAAGGTACAAGTTTAGATTTAGGTTTATTAGGTTTTAGGGTTTAGGTTTATTTTTTAATTTATTTTGTTATTTTATGTTTAGATTTAGGGTTTGGGGTTTAGGGTTTAGGGTTTAGGGTTTAGGGTTTAGGGTTTAGGGTTTAGGGTTAGGGTTTATGGTTTAGGGTTTAGGTTTTTAGGGTTTAGGTTTTAGGGTTTAGGGTTTAGGGGTTAGGGTTTAGGGTTGTAGGTTTTGGGTTTAGGGTTTAGGGTTTAGGGTTTAAGGTTTAGAATTTTTGGTTTATGGTTTTTAAAAATTAAATAAACTAGTAGGTTTAAGTTTATTTAGTTTATTTTAATTTACTTCAATATGTTCTATATTTTATTTTTATTTAGTTTACTATTTATTTTTAGATTTATTAATTTTAGTTTAGGTTATTTATTTCAATCTACTTTTTAGGTTAAGGTTTAGGTTTAGGTTTATTTTTTAGTTGAATTTTATTTTAATTTTATTTATTTTGCTTTACGTATTATTTTTTATTTTTAGGTTCAATTTTAAGTTTTTATTTTCTTTTTGTAGGTTTAGGTTTTAGGTAAATTTTTAGGTTTTATTTTTTATTTTAGGTTTAGGATTATTTTTAGTTTATTTTATTTTATTTTGCTTAGGTTTAGGTTTAGTTAATTTTATGATTAGGTTTAGGTTTAATTTATTTTAGTTTAGTTTATTTTAGTTTAGGTTTATGTTTATTTTATTTTATTTATTATATTTTCATTTTAATTTAGGTTTTTTAGGTTAAGGTTTAGGTTTTATTTTTTATTTATTTTTAGGTTTTATTTTAAGATTTATTTTAGTTTAGGGTTTAGGGTTTAGGCTTTTAGGGATTAGGATTTAGGGTTTAAGGATTAGGGATTAGGGTTTAAGGTTAGTTTAGGGTTTAGGGTTTAGGGTTTAAGGTTGGAGGCTTAGGGTTTAGGGTTTAGGGTGTAGGATTTAGGGTTTAGGGTTTAGGGTTTAGATTTAAGGGTCTTTTTTTAAGTAAACTAGTAGGTTTAGGTTTATTTAGTTTATTTTTTATTTAACTAAGTTTATTTTAATTTTAATTTTTTATTTAGTTTAGTTTATTTATTTTAGTTTTATTTTTTTCAGTTTAGGTTTTTTATTTTAGTTTATTTTTTAAGTTTAAGTTTATTTTTTTACTTGAGTTTTATTTTTATTTTATTTTTTAGGTTTAGGTTTTATTTTTTATTCTTAGGTTAAGGTTTAGGTTTTTATTTTATTTTTTTTAGGTTTGGTTTTAGTTTTTTATTTTAGTTTATTTTTAGGTTTTATTTTTTTAGTTTAGGTTTAGGTTTATTTTTAGTTTATTATATTTTATTTAGTTTAGGTTTTGGTTTATGTTTAGATTTTATATATTTTAGTTTAATATATTTTATTTTAGGTCTAGGCTTATTTTATTTTGTTTATTTTATTTTTATTTTAGGTTTAGATTTTTTTTTTAGTTTAGAGTTTAGGTTTTATTTTTTTATTTTTTTAGGTTTTATTTTTAGGTTTATTTTTTAGGTTTAGGTTTTCATTTAGTTTTTATTTTATTTTTTATGCTTATTTTATTCTTATTTACCGTTTAGTTTTTATTTTATGTAGGTTTTTTATTATTAGGTTTATTTTATTTTTCAATTTAGTTTGGGTTTTTATTTATTTTATTTTAGTTTACTTTTTTATAATATTTTATGTTTAGGTTTTAGTTTAGGTTTTATTTTATTTAGGCTTAGGTTTTTTTATTTATTTTATTATTAGGTTTTATTTAGTTTAGGGTTTTAGGTTTTTAGTGTTTAGGGTTTAGGATTTAAGGTTTAGGGTTTATGGTTTAGGCTTTTAGGGTTTAGGGTTTTAGGGTTTAGGGTTTAGGTTTAGGGTTTAGTGATTAAGCTTTAGTGTTTAGGGTTTTGAGGGTTTAGGGTTTAGGGTTTAGGATTTAAGGTTTATGGCTTTTTTTAAAAAAATTAAGTAAAATGGTAGGTTTATGTTTATTTAGTTTATTTTTTATTTATTTTAGCTAATTTTTTATTTAGGTTTATTTTTTTATTTAGTTTAGTTTATTTATTGTAGGTTTATTTATTTTAGTTTAGGTTTTTTATTTTAGTTTATTTTTTAGGTTTAGGTCTAGGTTTAGGTTTACTTTTTAGTTGAGTTTTATTTTTATTTTAGTTTTAGGTTTAGGTTTTATTTTTTATTTTTATGTCAAGTTTAGGTTTTATTTTATTTTTTTTAGGTTTAGGTTTTAGGTTTTTATTTCAGGTTTATTTTTAGGTTTTATTTTTTAATTTAAGTTTAGGTATATTTTTAGTTTATTTTATTTTATTTAGTTTATGTTTAAGTTTAGATTTAGTTTATTTTAGGATTAGGTTTAGGTTTCATTTATTTTAGTCAAGTTTATTTTAGCTTTTTTTATTTTAGGTTTAGGTTTTTTTTTAGTTTAGGATTTACGATTTAATTTTTTTTTATTTTAAAGTTATATTTTAAGGTTATTTCTTAAGGTCTAGGTTTTCATTTAGTTTTTATTTTTT
The DNA here is from genome assembly GCA_021442155.1 of Cymbidium sinense. Classification (NCBI taxonomy): domain Eukaryota; kingdom Viridiplantae; phylum Streptophyta; class Magnoliopsida; order Asparagales; family Orchidaceae; genus Cymbidium; species Cymbidium sinense. Next base: position 219,674 of record JAKCPB010001153.1, on the reverse strand, counting down.
CTATTTTACTTTAATTTTACATTTAGTTTTTATTTTATTTAGATGTTTTATACTTAGGTTTATTTTATTTTTTAAATTTAGTTTAGGTTTTTATTTATCTTATTTTAGTTTATTTTTATTAGTTTATTTTATTTTATTTTTAGGTTTAGGTTTAGGTTTTAGATTAGGTTTTAATTTTATTTTTTGGTTTATTTTTTTTAATTTTATTTTTAGGTTTTATTTAGTTTAGGTTTAGGTTTTTAGGTTTTTAGGGTTTGAGGGTTTGGGTTTATGCTTTAGGGTTTAGGGTTTTAGGGTTTAAGGTTTTAGGGTTTAGGGTTTAAGGATAGGGTTTAGGGTTTTATGGTTTAGGGTTTAGTGTTTAGGCTTTAGGGTTTAGGGTTTTTAGGGTTTAGGGAATAGGGTTTAGTGTTTAGTGTTTAGGGTTTATGCTTTAGGGTTTAGGGTTTTTATGATTTAGGGTTTAGGGTTTTGGGTTTAGGGTTTTGGTTTTAGGCTTTATGGTTTGGGTTTGGGTTTAGGATTTAGGGTTTAGGGTTTATGGTTAGTTTAGGGTTTACTATTTATAGAGTTTAAGTTTAGGGTTTAGGTTTTAGGTTTAGAGTTTAGAGTTTAGGTTTAGGTTGTAGGTTAGGGTTTAAGGTTTAAGATATAGGTTTAAGGTTTTATTTTAGGTTTAGGGTTAGGTTTTAGGGTTTTAGATAGTTTAGTTTAGTTTAAGTTTTAGGGTTTAAGTTTAGGGTTTAGGGTTTAGGGTTTTAGGTTTTAGGGTTTAGAGTTTAGGGTTTAAGGTTGTAGGTTTAGGGTTTAGGGTTTAGGATTTAGGGTTTAGGATTTTGGGTTTAGTTTAAGGTTTAGGTTTTAGGCTTTCTTTTTTAAATTAAGTAAACTAGTAGGTTTAGGTTTATTTAGTTTATTTTATTGTTTATTTGAGTTTATTTTATTTTTTATTTTTATTTATGTTTATTTTTATTTATGTTTATTATAGTTTAATTATTTTAGGTTTATTTATTTTAGTTTAGGTTTTTTTAGTTTATTGTGTAGGTTTAGGTTTATTTTTAGTTAAGTTTATTTTATTTTATTTTTTAAGTTTAAGTTTTAATTTTAGGTTTTGGTTTAGGTTTTTTTATTTTATTTTTTTAGGTTTAGGTTTTAGGTTTTATTTTTGATTTATTTTAGGTTTTATTTTTTTGGTTTTAGTTTAGATTTATTTTTAGATTATTATATTTTAGTTAGTTTTGGTTTACATTTTTGTTTAGTTTATTTTTGGTTTAGGTTTAGATTTATTTTAGTTTATTTTTATTTTAGGTTTAGATTTTTTTTAGTTTAGGGTTTAGGTTTTATTTTTTATTTATTTTAGATTTTATTTTTAGGTTTATTTTTTTGGTTTACGTTTCTATGTAGTTTTCATTTTATTTTGTTGTAGGTTTATTTTATTCTTATTTTACGTTTAGTTTTATTTTATTTTAGGTTGTTTGTTCTTAGGTTTATTTAATTTTTTTAATTTAGTTTAGGTTTTTATTTATTTATTTTAGTTTATTTTTATTTTTATTTTAATTTATTTTTAGGTTTAGGTTTAGGTTTTAGTTTAGGTTTTTTTTTATTTAGGTGGACATTTTTTATTTTATTATTAGGTTTTATTACTTTAGGTTTTTAGGGTGTATGTTTTAGGGTTTAGGGTTCAAGGTTTAGGGTTTAGGGTTTAGGGTTTTGGGTTTTTTTTAGGGTTTAGGGTTTAGGGTTTAGGTTTAGGGTTAGGGTTTAGGGTTTAGGGTTTAGGGTTTTGGGTTTAGGGTTTAGAGTTTTAGGTTTAGGGTTTTAGGTTTAGGGTTTGGTTTAGGGTTAACAGGGTTTAGGGTTTAGGTTTAGGGTTTAGGGTTAGTTTTAGTTTTAGTTTAGGTTTTTTTAATTTATTTAAATTATGTTTTATTTAATTATATTTGTATATTTTATATTTTATTTTTATTTAGGTCCATTTTTTATTTTTATTATATTTATTTTATTTAGGTTTATGCTTTTATATATATTATATTTTTTGGGTTTATTTAGTTTAGGTTTATGTTTTTAGATTTTTAGGGATTAGGGTTTAGGGTTTCAAGTTTGGGGTTTAAGGTTTAGGGTTTAGGGTTGTACATTTTAGGGTTTAGGGTTTAGGGTTTAGGTTTAGGATTTAGGGTTTAGGGTTTAGGTTTTAAGGTTTAGGGTTTAGGGTTTAGGTTTAGTGTTTAGGTTTAGGGTTTAGGGTTTAGTGTTTAGGGTTTAGGATTTTTAGGGTTTAGGATTTATCATTTAGGGTTTAGGTTTTAGGTCTAGGGTTCAAATTTTAGTTTAGGGTTTAGGGTTTATTGCTTTTTTTTAACGGAGAACAAATTCATATTCAATTTTTTCATTTGATTTCATCAACCAAGTAACACACTAAGTTTTCTAAGACACAAGCGATGACATAGATAAAAAATGAGATTGCATAGAGTAAATCAAAAACCCTGGATAACTAGAGTTGTCTCTATTATAAAGACATCATAAGCAGTAGATCGGATTAGCCACTCTTCAATTTTCTAGTTTCCATCAGAACCCCCCAGGCTTCTCAAGTAGCATGATCCACCATCATATCCCGATCTCCCTCCACCACCATGGCTGTAACCTCATAGCTCTCCACATCCAAACCACCACTACTCGACCACCACCTCAGTATCCACGACTCTAGATCCCCACCACTTCTTGTGATGGCCGCCGCCTCGCCTTTACCTCCACCGGATCTAGGCGAGCACGGTTGTGGTGATGTTCCTACCGTCAAGGTTGTCCCCATTATGAGGGCTTAGGTTTATTAGGTTTAGGATTTAAGTTTATTTTTTAATTTATATATTTACTTTAGGTTTAGGTTTATGGTTTGGGGTTTAGGGTTAGGGTTTAGGGTTTAGGCTTTAGTGTTTAGGCTTTAGGGTTTAGGGTTAGGGTTTAGGTTTTAGAGTTTAGGGTTTTAGAGTTTAGGGTTTAGGGTTTAGGGTTAGGTTTTAGGGTTTAGGGTTTAGGTTTAGTGTTTAGGCTTTAGGGTTTAGAGTTTTGAGGGTTTAGGGTTTAGGGTTTAGGGTTAGCTTAGGGTTTAGGGTTAGTTTAGGGTTTAGGCTTTAGGGTTAGGGTTAGGTTTTAGGGTTTAGGGTTTAGGGTTAGTTTATGATTTAGGGTTTAGGGTTTAGGGTTTAGGGTTTTAAGTTTTAGGGTTTAGCATTGCAGGCTTAGGGTTGTAGGTTTAGGGTTTAGGGTTTTGGGTTAGTTTTAGGGTTTTACGTGAGTTTTAGGGTTTAGGGTTTAGGATTTTTCGATTGTGGGTTTGCTTTATAAAAGAAAATTAAGTAAACCGAAAGGTTTAGGGTTAATTTATGGTTTAGGGTTTAGGGTTTATGGTTTAGAGTTTTTTTTTGTAAAAAAAAATTCAATAAAGTGGAAGGTTTAAATTTATTTAGTTTATTTAGTTTTTTATTTTAGTTTAATTTATTTATTATGTTTATTTTTTATTTTTATTTAGCTTATTTATTTATTTTAGGTTTTTTATTTTAGTTTTGGTTTTTTATTTTAGTTTATTTTCTTAGGTTTAGGTTTAGGTTTATGTTTATGTTTATTTCTTAGTTTCATTTTATTTTTATTTTATTTTTTATCTTTAGGTTTTATTTTTATTTTTAGGTTTAGGTTTAGGTTTCTATTTTATTTTTTTAGGTTTAGGTTTTAGGTTTTTATTTTGGGTTTATTTTTAGGTTTTATTTTTTAGTTTAGGTTTAGGTTTATTTTTAGTTTATCTTTTTTTTTTTTGGTTTAAGGTTTAGGTTTAGGTTTAAGTTTTATTTATTTTAGTTTAGTTTCATTTAGTTTAGGTTTAGGTTTATCATATTTTTATTTTATGCTTAGGTTTTTTTTTAGTTTAGGGTTTAGGTTTTGTTTATCTATTTATTTTTAGGTTTATTCTTTAGGTTTATGTTTTTTATAGTTTTAATTTTATTATATTTTAGGTTTATTTTTTTATTTTATGTTTTGATTTTATTTTATTTCACGTTTGGTTTTTTATTTTAGTTTATGTTTTAGGTTTAGGTTTAGGTTTAGGTTTATGTTTATTTCTTAGTTTAGTTTTATTTTTATTTTATTTTTTATGTTTAAGTTTTATCTTTTATTTGTAGGTTTAGGTTTAGGTTTTTATTTTCTTTTTTTAGGTTTAGGTTTAAGTTTTATTTTAGCCTTATTTTTAGGTATTATGTTTTTAATTTAGGTTTAGGTTTATTTTAAGTTTATTTTATTTTATTTCTTTTAGGGTTTAGGTTTAAGTTTAGGTTTTATTTATTTTAGTTTAGTTTATTTTAGTTTAGGTTTAGGTTTATTTTATTTTTATTTAGGCTTAGGCTTTTTTTTGTTTAATGTTTATATTTTTTTTCTATTTTTTTAGGTTTATTCTTTAGGTTCAAGTTTTTTTTAGTTTTTAGTTTATTTTATTTTAGGTTTATTTTATTTTTATTTTATTTAAGTTTTTTATTCTTAGGTTTATTTTATTTTAAGCTTAATTTAGGTTTTTATTTATTTTATTTTATTATTTTAATTTTTATTTTATTTTATTTTTAGGTTTAGGTTTTAGTTTAGGTATAGGTTTAGGTTTAGGTTTTAGTTTAGGTTTGGGTTTGGTTTGGTTTAGTTTAGGTTTAGGTATAGGTTTAGGTTTTAGTTTAAGTTTGGGTTCTATTTTATGTTTTAGTTTTGGTTTTTATTTTATTTTATTTTATTTTTTTATTTAGGTTTAGGTTTTTTTATTTATTTTATTTTTAAATTTTATTTAATTGCTTAGGTTTTTTAGCTTTTGGGTTTATGATTTAGGGTTTAAGATTTAGGTTGGATTTAGGGTTTAAGGTTGTAGGTTTTAGGGTATGGGGTTTAGGGTTTAGGGTTTAGGGTTTAGGGTTTTATGATTTAGGGATTAGGGTTTAGGGTTTTAAGATTTAGGGTTTAGGGTTTAGGCTTGCTGGTATAGAGTTAGGGTTTTTTATGTTTTTTTAAATTTTTTTTATTTTTTATGTTTTTAAATTAAGTTAAGTGGTAGGTTTAGGCTTATTTACTATAATTTTTATTTATTTTATTTTTATTTTATTTAATTTAATTTATTTATTTTAGGATTATTTATTTTAGTTTAGGTTTTATTTTAGTTTATTCTTTATGTTTAGGTTTAAATTTAGGTTTATTCTTTAGTTTAGTTTTATTTTATTTTATTTTTAGGTTGAGTTTTAGGTTTTTATTTTATTTTTTTAGGGTTTAGGTTTTAGGATTTTATTTTTAGATTTATCTTTAGGTTTATTTTTTTAGTTTAGGTTTAAGTTTATTTTAGTTTATTTTATTTTATTTAGGTTTAGGTTTAGGTTTAGGTGTAGTTTATTTTAGGTTTAGGTTTAGGTTTAGGTTTTATTTATTTTTTTTATTTTAGTTTAATTTATTTATTATGTTTATTTTTTTATTTTTATTTAGCCTATTTATTTATTTTAAGTTTTTTATTTTAGTTTTGGTTTTTTTATTTTAGTTTATTTTCTTAGGTTTTGGTTTAGGTTTATGTTTATGTTTATTTCTTAGTTTCATTTTATTTTTTATTTTTTATTTTATCTTTAGGTTTATTTTTATTTTCGGTTTAGGTTTAGGTTTATATTATTTTTTTAGGTTTAGGTTTTAGGTTTTTATTTTGGGTTTATTTTTAGGTTTTATTTTTTAGTTTAGGTTTAGGTTTATTTTTAGTTTATCTTTTTTTTTTTGGTTTAAGGTTTAGGTTTAGGGTTAAGTTTTATTTATTTTAGTTTAGTTTCATTTAGTTTAGGTTTAGGTTTATCATATTTTTATTTTATGCTTAGGTTTTTTTTTAGTTTAGGGTTTAGGTTTTGTTTATCTATTTATTTTAGGTTTATTCTTTAGGTTTATGTTTTATAGTTTTAATTTTTATATTTTAGGTTTATTTTTTTTTATTTTATGTTTTGATTTTATTTTATTTACGTTTGGTTTTATTTTAGTTTATGTTTTAGGTTTAGGTTTAGTTTAGGTTTATGTTTATTTCTTAGTTTAGTTTTATTTTTTATTTTATTTTTATGTTTAAGTTTTATCTTTTTTTGTAGGTTTAGGTTTAGGTTTTTATTTTCTTTTTTTAGGTTTAGGTTTTAAGTTTTTATTTTAGCCTTATTTTTAGGTATTATTTTTTTGATTTAGGTTTAGGTTTATTTTAAGTTTATTTTATTTTATTTCTTTTAGGGTTTAGGTTTAAGTTTAGGTTTTATTTATTTTAGTTTAGTTTATTTTAGTTTAGGTTTAGGTTTATTTTATTTTGTTTATTTTATTTTTATTTAGGCTTTGGCTTTTTTTGTTTAGTGTTTAGATTTTTTTTCTATTTTTTTAGGTTTATTCTTTAGGTTCATATTTTTTTTAGTTTTTAGTTTATTTTATTTTAGGTTTATTTTATTTTTATTTTATTTAAGTTTTTTATTCTTAGGTTTATTTTATTTTAAGCTTAATTTAGGTTTTTATTTATTTTATTTTATTATTTTAATTTTTATTTTATTTTATTTTTAGGTTTAGGTTTAGGTTTTAGTTTAGGTATAGGTTTAGGTTTAGGTTTTAGTTTAGGTTTGGGTTTTGGTTTTGGTTTTCGTTTAGGTTTAGGTATAGGTTTAGGTTTTAGTTTAAGTTTGGGTTTACGGTTTATGTTTTAGTTTTGGTTTTTATTTTATTTTATTTTATTTTTTTATTTAGGTTTAGGTTTTTTTATTTATTTTATTTTTAGATTTTATTTAATTTAGGCTTAGGTTTTTAGCTTTTTGGGGTTTATGATTTAGGGTTTAAGATTTAGGGTTCAAGATTTAGGGTTTAAGGTTGTAGGTTTTAGGGTATGGGGTTTAGGGTTTAGGGTTTAGGGTTTAGGGTTTTATGGTTTAGGGATTAGGGTTTAGGGTTTTAGGGTTTAGGGTTGTTGGTATAGAGTTAGGGTTTTTTTATGTTTTTTAAATTTTTTTTTATTTTTATTTTTTTAAATTAAGTTAAGTGGTAGGTTTAGGCTTATTTACTATAATTTTTATTTATTTTATTTTTTTATTTTTATTTAATTTAATTTATTTATTTTAGGATTATTTATTTTAGTTTAGGTTTTTTATTTTAGTTTATTCTTTATGTTTAGGTTTAAATTTAGGTTTATTCTTTAGTTTAGTTTTATTTTTATTTTATTTTTTAGGTTGAGTTTTAGGTTTTTATTTTATTTTTTTAGGGTTTAGGTTTTAGGATTTTATTTTTAGATTTATCTTTAGGTTTTATTTTTTAGTTTAGGTTTAAGTTTATTTTTAGTTTATTTTATTTTATTTAGGTTTAGGTTTAGGTTTAGGTGTAGTTTATTTTAGGTTTAGGTTTAGGTTTAGGTTTTATTTATTTTAGTTTTGTTTATTTTAGTTTAGGTTTAGGTTTATTTTATTTTTATTTTAGGTTTAAGTTTTTTTAGCTTAGGATTTAGCTTTTATTTTTTATTTATTTTATGTTTTATTTTAGGTTTAAATTTTAGGTTTAGGTTTTTATTTAGTTTTTATTTTATTTATGTTTTTTATTTATTTTTAGTTTAATTTAGGTTTTTATTTATTTTATTTTAGTTTAGTTTTTATTTTTTATTTTATTTTCTTTTTAAGTTTAGGTTTAGGTTTAGGTTTAGTTTAGGTTTTAGTTTAGATTTCTTTCTTAATTTATCTTATTTTTATTTTGGTTTAGGTTTTTTATTTATTTTGTTTTTAAGTTTTGTTTAGTTTAGGTTTAGGTTTTTAGCTTTTTTAAGGTTTAGGTTTTTAGCTTTTTAAGGTTTAGGGTTAGTTGAGGGTCTACGGTTTATTTATTTATTTATTATTATTATTATTTTTATGGTTTAGGTATAGGGTTTAGGGTTTAGGGTTTAGGTTTAAGGTCTAGTATTCAGGCTTTAGTTTAGGGTTTAGGATTTTGGTTTTTTTAACAAAGAACAAATTGATTCAACATTTCTTCTTTTTTTTGATTTAACCAAGTAACACCCAAGTTTTTAAGAGCGATGACATAGATAAAAATGAGCACTCATAGAGCAAATAAAAAAACCATAGATAATTAGAACCGTCTCTCTTATAAGACACATTCCATAGCGGTAGATGGAATCGGTCGTTCTTTAGTTTCTCAATTTCCATCATAACCACCTAACCTCAGTAGGGATACACCATCATATCCCGATCTCTCCTCCTCCACCACCACGTATAACTTCCTCGCCTCCATAACCACCCCTTTCGACCTCGACCTCCATATCCACCGGTACCTCCGGATCCCCACCACCATTGCAATGCGATGCACCTCCTCCACGCAGATCTAGATTGAGCCTGGTTGATGGTGATGTTCCTGCCGTCAAGGTTCTACCCATTCTTAGGGTTTAGATTTTTTTATGGAAATTAGGGGAATTTTACAAGCACAAAGAAAAATGACAATGTCCATAGAGAGGGTAAATCTCTAAAGTAATGCTCAAAGAACTACAATAAGTCCTAAAGAAATAAACCCCCTAACTGTTACAATAATAAAAGAAAAAAACAAAAGCAAAAGCAAAACCAAATCATCAACAACAATAAATACATGTATGCAATAACAACATCAACTAGGTCCTTTTGATACCCGCAAGATCCACCTATAAGATTCTCCCAACCTAAAAAAATCTGCAACACACTAATGAAAGGATGAGTGCAATTAAGCAAGAATAAAGAGTATGGGCAAAGAAAAAAAGCAAAGTGAAGAAAAGGCTCGGGCTCAGTTACAATCATCTCAAGGAGCAACATTATATGTAAGCATCCAAACTTCCGAAGAAGGGTTATAATTACATATAGTGCTACTAAAAAAACAAGATAGAGAAAACATCTTTGCCCCATACCTCTTGTAGCCCATCATCCCAAGTCCATCATCCTGCAAAGCTACAAACTCCTCCAAGCAGTAGACATAATGGCCAACCACAAAGCCACCAAAACAAATAAGCCCAATAAGGCAGAAAATCAACCAACCATCAAGGACAACAGTAATGTAGTAGGAACGCCACCAAAGCCACCACCAAAGAGGAATAGCAACATCAAAGGGAGAAAGCATCATGACCTTAACAACAAGCCAAAAAAAAAACCAAGACCAAAAAGAAAAAACACAAGAGCTCATGTCTTCCATAAGCAAACATTAAAGGCAGCAAGGCTATCTCCCAAAATAGAAAAGGGATCGGCAAGACCAAGAGGGAGAACCATAGCAGAGGGACAACCAACATGTCACCAATAGAAAGAATGATAGGCTAAAAATATCCAACCAACCTAGCAAAATAGCCAACCAACCAAGCCAACATAGCCTCCAAAACCACTAGAGCAAAAAATCCAAATAATGAAAAGACAAACAACATCCATCATGCCAAAACCACCCGGGACAAAGTAGGAAAGAGAAGTAAACAATCCACCAAACCCAACCAAAGTAGAAAAAATTCTAATCCACGTGAGGTGAATAGCCAACCAAAAAATAAAATGGAGTAAAGACCAGTAAGATAGACTATAAGCCATCCATCAGAAGTAGTAGCAATACAATAGGAACACCACCAAAGCCAATAGCAAAAAGTTGGAGAAATATCAATGATTACAAGCATCATAACCATAGCCAAGTTAGGCACCAATACACCAAACCAAGTCAGATCCCAAAAAATAAAACAACAACCACTAAACAACCATCAATAGCAAAATAACAACAAAAACAAAGCAGCTCCAACCAAGAGAGGAAGACCATTATAGGAGAAGAGAAACCACAACCAAAAAGAAACCCAAATGATACCAAAACCTAATCCCAAAAGAAGAAATAATCAACAAATAACCTCCACCTTTCAAATCAATCCAAAATTAGACCACCAATAGCCCCTCCGATTTGCCACCAACATAATTGGATAAACTAACCAGCTAACAACCCGTACGAAAAACCATAGAAATTCCAACTCGTTAAGGAAGCAACCATCCTAGAGATATGACAAACCCCATATAGAAAATAGCGCAAAGCTACCACCCAAATGAAGGTCACAAAAATACAACCAACAATAATTACAGGAAAATAGCAAACCAGTGAAAAAACCAAAACAGGAAAAAAAAGAACCAAAAAAAAAAAGCAAGAACTCAAAACAAAACCCAAACATAGGCCCAAGAGTTAAAATAAGCAAATGGCCATAACCCAAAGAGGGTTTAATAAAGGGAACCAAAAGCAATGGCTCATCAAAACCAACAAAAACCAAACCAAAAAAATTATATAATCTTGAGATAAGGTAATCTAGTGTATTGATTGACAAACCTCTTAAAAGTTTAGGAAAATTTTGATTATCAAATAATGTGAAATAGTTAAGTTGGCACCTAAAGTAGCCAAGAAATTTAAGCATTACCTTCATGAAGGATATGTGAAATTTATAATGAACTTGAGAAATTTTTAGTATGATTGAGAAGATAAAATAAATCGATTTTCTATTAAAGTTTAGCATGTCAAAAAGCAAGAGCATCAACTTCAATCCGGATGTGGAGGAAACCTTTATTAAAAAAAATTTCAATAGCTTTATTGATAGCCATAAGCTCAGCATAGATAATAGAATAGGCTTTGAGAGGATATGCAAAAAAATGACATGATACCTTTAGAATCCCTAAGAATACCACCACAACCATATTTATTGGAAACAATACCATCGGTATTCACTTTAATCAAATTTTCTTTGGGTTTGATCCAATGGATAATCTAACTCTTTTATAAGAGTCAACATCGTGAGAATGATACCCAATTTTTAGCCACAAATTATAGCCTCTAAAGTTTACTAATAAGATTAGCATTAAATAGAGCAAAATTTTTTTTTGGTTCTAGCAAATCCTTTTATGGCTCATAGGAATACTATGATATTTAGCATCATTTATATAGATGAACCGGATAAGGGTAATAGCAACTAGAACTTTGATATGACCTTTCATATTTTGGAAACAGACTTCAAGAAGTTGATATATGGAAAGAGAGCCATGAAAGTAGTTTGTATTAAATAAATAATCATACCATAAAAATAATTTAGAAGTAATAGAACCATTGAAAAAAACATGATTAACATTTTCAATATGAAAGAAATAATAGCACTTTGAAGGAAATATAACCCTTTATTCTAGAGCAAAGAGTCTACAGAATAAAGTTATTCAAAATCCTCAAGCTAAAATTGAATAAGAAATGGGAATGATATTGTTCCAAAGTTTAATGAAAACATTAGAGGAGTTTTTCTTATCTCTAATAAAATTCCAAACTGCTTTAAGAACAAAATCACCATTGTAAGAAAGCTTAAAGAGAATTTGGTTAGGTTTGTTAGAGAAAATAGGGATATTTCTAAAGTTATCTAAAGAGAAATATGGATATAATTCTCAAGTTTGTTTTCATTCTAAGTGTTATTATGCTTGAGTTAACTTTGATAGTTAGTAGAGTGAGTAGATAAAGAGTCAATAGAGCCATTGCCAATCATATTGTCTTGCCAGAAAGATGAACCGAATGAATACCCCAATGTATTAAGGGTTCACCCATTTAATGGAGTAAAGCCTTTTCCAAACTGAGAGTCACCAACTTTATAAGCAAATAGGGTGTTTACCTTGGCAATATTTTTTCATCATAAAATTAGCCTAGAGGCTATCATTCTTCCTAAAATTCCACCAGAGCTTATGAGAGAAGGTAGTAATAGATTCAAGAATTGGATTGCAACTAAGACAACCTTCACCCAAGGGACCACAACATTTATGCCAGGAAGTCTAATGTATTCTTTTAGTAGAATTATTGGATCCCAAAAAAAATTTATTAAGCAAGCGATCAATTTTGATTTGACTAGCATTAGTGGGGATAATAGTTTGAATCAAATAAAGAGGCTTTGAATTGAGAGTGCTTTTAAGAATAGTGAGCCTACCAAAGGAAAGTAAATGAAATTTCCCAAACATAAATTTTATTTAAATGTTTAATTAACTCATCAAAAGATGGGATCATTTAAGACCTTTAAAAAGGAGCACCAAGTACTTAAGAGGAAGGTGTTGATGTTTAAAGTTTGTGATATGTAAGATTTGATTAATTTTATTATTGGAGATGTTTGAAGAAGTAATAAAATAGCTTTTGTAATCATTGATAGATAGACCACTTTATCTACCAAGTTTATTTAAAAAATGTTGAGATTCTTGATACGATGAATAGAAGCATTGTAGAAAATAATGAAATCATCTGCAAATCTTAAATGAGAAATCGAAAGACCACCAAGAGTTTTGTAATACATACTAGGATTGTTTAAGAATAGATCATTGATGCTTTTAGATAAGTACACAACAACAATAATAAATAGAGCAGGAGATAGAGGATCCCCTTATCTTAGGCCATGGGAAGAAGGAAAGAAGCCCAATGCTTCCCCATTAAGCAAAATAGAAAAGCAGGCATTATTAATATAATTTTTAATAAGAAAGATAAATTTATCAGAAGACCCAAATAAATTTAGAATAGGGATAAGGGAATCCCAAGAGATATTGTTAAAAGCACAATATCTAATTTGAACATAATGCCACCTCTAATCTTAGCATCTAAACCATGAATTAATTCATGAGCAAACAGAATATTATCAGAAATAGATCTACCTTTAACAATGGCAATTTGGTTTAGAGAGATAATCCTATGAAGTAAAGGTCTGAGCCTGTTGGTTAAAATTTTGGAAATCTGCTTATTGAAGAAGGTGCAAAAACTAATAGGTCTATAATCACTCCAACAGTCTGGATTATCTTTCTTAGGTATGAGAACAATATAAGTGCTAGAAAAATATCTAGGAAAAGGATTACCATTAAAAAATCAACCATAGCCTCAACCAAATCATTTTAATAATAAACTAGCATTTTTGATAAAATTGGGTAGTGAAACCCCAAAGAACAAAATCTATGTTCATGCTATTAAGAACTTTAAAAATTTTCTCTTTAAAATTGTAAGAAAATCATTGCTATTATATTTTATAATAGAATGAATCAAGTGCGATTTATAAATAGCTTCATAAGAGCAACTTTTATTAAGCATATTTCTAAAGTAATTAATGGTCAAATCCTTAATATCATTATTCTCCCTAATTAATTCTCCATTGTCATCTTTAATTTTTTGAATATTATTTAAAGCTCTCTTTTTATTAACTAAAGCATGGAAATATTTAGTATTTCTGTCACCATCCACAATATGTTTGCTAGCAGGTTTTTGGCACCAATATGTCTCTTTTATATTTTGAAAATTAAAAAGTTTAACTTTCACCTACCATGTCCTTAATCTTAGTAGGATCGACATAACCGACTTCAAGATCACAAACCAATTTTTTCATTTGATGATATTAACAAAAGGTTTTAAAATAATGCATGTTCCACCAACCCAAATTTTGTTAAGTGTTTTAAGCTTAAATCAAAATCTATTAATCCCCATAATTGAATTGTCGATGTAAGGTAGCTTTCAAATTATTAGCCACAACATTAAAGAAATCAATATGTCTGAATCCACATGTTCTGAATCTAAAATGAGAGAAATTTTCTTAATCTATTAGAGTTATCTTTAATAGAAACCAAAAGAGGATCATGATTTGATAAGGTTCTGCTTAAAGGATTGATAGAGGTAATAGGCCATTGAGTAATTCAATGAGAATTAAAAAGAATCTGGTCCAACCTTTGCCAAAGTCTAGAGTTTTTCCAAGTAAAATTTGAACCCTTAAAGCCAATATCAATCAAATTGCAATCAAGGATCATAATGAAAAATTCTTCCATGGAATGAATATTAGGAGAGAAACCACTTCTTCATTAAAAAGATAATAAAATAGTGTTCAAATCCCCATCAACAAACCAAGGTTTATTGACAAAGGTAGCAAAATTCCTCAAATTTTCCTAAAGAAGATTTCTACCAAATCTATTACAAGATGCATAGATAAAAGAGCCCAAAACATAATAGCCACCATAAGATATTTGAGCATTGAAAACTTGTTGAAAATCATTAAGAATAGAAACCTCCAAAAAATTATTCCAAAAACACCAAATTTTATTACTAAAATTAGAGACAATTTTAATGAAGCCAATCATTCTAGAAACATGGTTAATTTTGTTTGCATGAATAAGAGCCTCCAAAATAATAAGTAAAAAATATTATGAATATGAAAAAGGTTTCTAATATGATTACAAATATAGAGGGCACCGATCCCTCTAACATTCCAAACAAGAAAATTAAACATAAAGAAATAAAAAAGAGGTTAAGAAAAGGTTAATTAAGAGAGGAGAGGAGGCAGCAGTAGATCTAGTGATTTTCGACAATTTGGGAGGGAAGTTTTTAACAATTTTATCTTTTTAGCATGATAAGTTTGGAAACCATTTTCTTTTCCCATAGAATCATCATCTGAGAAGGATTCAACAACATTAGTCATAGATTTAGTGGAAGTCTCCTGTATAGAAGAATGTTATCTTTCTTCCAAGCCATTAGAATTTATAAAAGAATATGAGCATTAGGTATAGCAAGCGAGAGAATTGAAATAAATTTATTAAGAAGGCAAGTGTGAACATCCAACCCTTCTTCTTCAATACACAGATTATTAGACAAAACCAAATCTTTTGGAGAATTTAAATCATCCTAGACTAAAGTAAAGTCGTTTTCAAACCGAATATCATGAGAAACCAAAGCCATATTCTCCATTGAATTGAATGATGCATAACATTGATATCCTCATTAATATGTTAAATTAAAGCTTCATTTTTGTCAATCAAAAGTGATAAGGATGGGATGACTCAAAGGAAAAGAATCATCATCCAAAGTTTAGAAATTATTGTTTCCACATTGAAACCTTCAATTGCACAAAAAAATAAGAGGTAAAATAGCCTTATTAGGAACATTCAATGAATCCTTTTTTTAAATTAACTTTTGATATATAATAGTGGTTGGCCTAGTGTTAGGAACAATAGTTTCCTTAACAAGAATTTTCTTTTTTAGGTGAGGGTGCAGAATGAAACATTCAAAATTATCATGCCCGTGGATTTTACAATGAGAACAAAAGATAGAGAAATTTTCAAAATCAACATTCTGCATATATCCATAATTTTTAGATCCCAATCAGATTTCTTAGCAGTGTTTCTTGGTAATGTTCAATTCAACAATGATTCTAGCCATAGAAGGTCGAAGTTTCGTAGCTATTGACTGATCAATTTGCAACAGTCGACCAAATAAAGCACCCACAACAAAGAGGAATTGATGATTAATGAAATGAATTTGCATATTGGGAAGAGAAATCCAAAACAAAATGATTGGGGAATCTTCCATAATATCAAATAGTGGTGTCAATTTCAACAACCTCATTTGGAATTGAAAACAAAATAAGAACGATGAGCAAAAACATGTGAGTAATCCAAATCATTCATTAACTGAATCAAAATGTAGTAGGGATCAATTAAACCAATCATAAAAGCACCTAAAAGTTTCAGACTATGAAAGAAAGAGCGAATGTTTTCCATATTGGGCCTACGAAGAGTAAACTTTCCAACCAAAGTGAATTCAAATGGCTTAGCAAGCTTTTCCACAATCAGATCTGAGCACATAACTATAGCCATGCCTCGTAAAGAAGTCAAAACAAGTTTTAGGGACTCACATGAACAACTATCTTTACTAGTGAGGATGTCTTTGAATGATTTTGAAGTAGCCAAAGCCAAGGAAGTTGATGCCCTAGTAGGATCCATTGGATCCTTCCCCCAATGAAATCATCAGGGAAGATGCCAAAGCATGACATCACACCAAGTAAAACATGAAAGTGGCCAGTGGCTGTCCATTCCAAAAGGAATCCAATGAGAATCATGCCAACAGCCATCAAAAAGTAGCCAAAAAGCTAAAAATCTGAGGGAAAAAGGGGAATCCCCAGAGCATGAGGTCAAGGGTTCACGCAGCGGGTGGGTTTAGGTTTTTATTTTTTTTAGTTTAGTTTATTTTTTATTTTGTTAGTTTATTTTAGGTTTATTTTATTTTAGGTTTGGGGTTTAGGTTTGGAGTTTGTTTAGGGTTTGGGATTTAGGGTTTAGGTTTAGGTTTAGGTTTTAGTTTAGGTTTATTTTGTGGTTTTAGTGGTTTAAGGTTTAGGGTTTAGAGTTTAGGGTTTAGGGTTTAGGGTTTAGGTTAGGTTTAGGTTTAGTTTAGGTTTAGGGTTTTGTTTCTTTTTTAAGAGAACAAATTTAGATTCAACATCTTCTTTTTGATTTCATCAACCAAGTAACACACTATTGACCTCACCTTTGGAGTGAGTTCTCAACCTTCTCTTCTTAGACCTAGGAACCTTCTAGACCCTAAGGTTTCCTTAGTCATAAGACACTTCTAGAGATTAGGTGAACACTTACCTAACCTAGAGACTTAGAAGAGTTAATCATGGATTATGCCATGCCTGGGACTTAGAAAATAACTACCTATAGCCTAAACCTAATCTATGTACACCTTAAATTCAATTCAAATCCAAATTTCCAACCAAACCTCAAACTAAATTTCAAATCCAAGTCCAAGTCCAAACTCAATTCCAAATGATTGAACCCCAAGATCCAATCCAAACTTGAAATCCTTCCCAAGCCCTTTAATCAACCTTCATGAACTTAGCCAAATTTCCATCCAATTCAATCCAAACTCAATTGCATTTTTTTATAAATCAATTATACTTTCAATTATCTTCTCAAATATAAATGAAATATAATTTTAAATAGCCAAAATAAATCCAAAATCAAATCAAAACCTAATTTAAACCCTTTATTCCATTTCCTTGAACTTGGCCAAAACCCATTTAAATCAAGCCAAAATCAATGGATTTTCCTTGAATCAATCATTCCTTCAATCATCTATCCAAATATAAATGAAACCTATAATCATCTAGTCAAACAAAAATCAACCCAAGTCAAACCCCAGATAGCCCATTTTACTTAAAATATTCAAATGAATCAAAACTCATCTAAATCCAAACCAATTGCAATTGAATTTATATATCAATCTCAAATATATATATAATCACAACTAAATCAAACTCAACCCAAAATTAAGCCAACTAAATCTAATTGGTTCACTTGACCCAAAGTGGTTAATTTGACCTACATGAACCAAAATACAATTCAATCTAAGTTTAAGTGAATTAAGCCAATCCAAACTTGATGTCATGAATGTTGACCACCCTAGGATGATTAATTGATATAAATTGGGCCAAACCAATTCAACCTAGCCCATTGACCAAGTCAACCCTTTAGCCAATATGAAACAAAACTAGCCAAATTATAACCTAAGCCAAATCCATTGAAACCAATGATTCAAATCAACCCAAAATCAACATTTAAACATGACTTGACCTTAAATTGAGCCAAACCTAGCCCAATTGGCCATCTTGACCCATGTTGACCTAAATTAACATAAAGGGTCAAATTAGACTAAAACCAAATTAAATCCAAATTAAATCAAACCAAAGCATACAATCCTCTCCAAATAGTCATATGAACTTGACCTAACCCTTGGTTTGACCCAATTTGACGAATTGGTCAACCTAATCTATTTTGATCCAATTTGACCCAAATGGATCAAATTGAGCCAAACAACCAAATAAACTCCAAATGACATGAAATTTGGTCTAACTCACTTTTGTCTCATTTCAAATTTGTCTAAATCAAATTAAATGCCAAATTAACACTCTACCCTTGGGTTAAGGGTATCACATAAGATAAAACACTTATGTAAATGGTCATTTCTCTTCCTTGGCCACTTGGTACTCATCTATTGGCCCACCTAGGCTCCAAGGACACTATCCAACCTGACCCAAGAGGTGGTTGGGTCAGTCATGACTCATAGAGAGGTGAAATCACCTCCCCTCCCCCATCAGAACACTTAGCATGAAGGATCTCCACTTCCCTTTGCTAGGACACCCACTTGTCCTTCATAGCAGCCACTTCCCATGCCCTGGCCAACCAAATTAAGTCACCTAAGGAGAATCCCAACCACCCCAAGCCAAGGACACCTGCTTGGAGCCAAAAATTACCATGAATGAGGTGATTTTTGGCCATTTAAGGATATAGAAATTAGAGGGGCAAAAACTCTTCCTCACACACTCGTTTCACTCTCCTAGAGCTCCCAAATCAACCTGCAACCATTCCCACTTGGTTTTTGAGCAAAAGCCATCAAAATCAAGTGGATTTCTATGAGGAAGCGGTGACCATTGGTGGATATATTATTCCAAAGTGAAGTAAGAGCCCAAACCCATTCTAAAATTTCTTCTTGCCCTAAGGAGCACATTTGGATTATCACCACCGCCAAAAATTATCCTCGGTGAGGTAATTTTCAAGAACCTTAGTCTGCCTTAGGTTCTTCTATTTGTGGTAATTTTTACTCAATTGAAGGAATTTCTTTTAGATTACCCTTGCATTTTTTTATTTGTTATCATCTCCATGCATTTAGAGTGATTTCAAGTGAAGAATGCCAGAAAATAAAGCTTAAAATGACTTTTTTTTGTTCAATTTTTTTATAAGAATCACAAAAATCATGCCCAGAATAGTGTTACGTCTGCCTCATCTCATGGATTGCCCGCTAGCTGTCTGATCTCCTGTTCATCAAGATAGATAGATCAGATCATGTGGATCACCTGGATCTAACTGGTGGATCACGTGGCTCAGATCACACGGATCACACATATCGATCTGGACCGTCTGATCAGTGATTGGATGGTCTGATCCATGCATCCTGTCCACATTCTTGCCCATCTATTGACACGGCACCACACCAGCTAATCACATGTTTCCACATGGCACCACGTGGCCTAGTTAGTGCCGCACAGGTTCTAATTGGGTTAAATAAGAAATTAGGTATTTTCTACTTTTTAAAATTTATTTAAAAACAAATAAAACTTCAAAAATTCATAAAAAATAAAATACTTAACTAAAAATTATAAATAAAGGCTCATTGGATTTATCTTTCTGACAAGAATCCAATGAATCTAAAATCCCCAAATTTTATTAAATATTTCAAGCTTAATTTAAGTTTTATGAAAAATTAAATTTCATCAATTAAACTAAAAAGACACATCAGATTGATTTGAAATTTTTAGAGATTAAAAGTAAACATAAAATCTACTTACCATACAAATTTCAAGTCAAAATGATTTTGATTGGGAGATAATGCATTTTGAAGTTTAAATAGTTAAAATAAATTAATGGACTTCATAAAAATCATGAAAAATCATTTAATCAGCTGAAACTTTGGAAAATTATTACAAATCATAGAAAAATTATAAAATGCAAGTAAATATTTATTTTGAAGGTATTTTAGATGATATGTAATTAAAATTGATCCCAATTAATTTTGAACAGTAATTAAAGCTTAATTTGGGTTTAATTATAAACTTAATTAGCTTAATTACTCTATAACCAAACTTTTTGAGGTTAATTAATGGGATGACCTCTACCTCCCATAATTTTCTTTTGATTTATTGCTTGGTTAATTAGAGAAATTGGTTATCTTAACCTTAATTACTTTCTAATTAATTAGGAAATTAATTAATATTCTAAATAGTAAGGAAATTATTAATTAAGCTTGCTAATCATTGTAAAATAGTGAATGGGCTTGGGGAATGAGATTGGGACCTCTTTCTCAATCTTTTCTCTAAGTCCATTTCACTTGAATGGAAATTAATTAATTTGGGATTAATTGATGGTTTAATTCATTAATTAAATTGCTTAATTAATCAATTTGAAACTATAATCACATGGAATCTTAATTAATCAATTCATGGGGAGATCTTTATGTGTTGAATAACTTAAAGACATTTAAGGAAATTATGGTTAACCTACATGTGTGGGAAAACCATGAAAGTACTTAATTAAATTTCTTAACTTAATTAATCACTAATTGTGAGCCAATTGCATTAGGCCTCTTTCATTTCTTAGGTTCATTGCTAATTTAATATCCAATGTATCTATATATTATGTTGGCTCATAATTACTTGTTAATTAAATTAAGGCAACATCGAAGGGTTAATTAATGAATTTAATGCATAGTACAACCTAATTAACCCATAAAATCAACTTAATTACTTTTCATTAAACCAAATTAAATCAAAAACATGGGAATGGGCCAGGATCAGCAAACTTTCCCTCATTTCTTCAAACCAAATCAAATATGAAATTGAAAGTGATAATTAAAAGCCTTGGTTTTCTTTAAATGCTTTTATTTAATTTCATTATCCTTAGAATTAATTTAATTGAATAAAATCACATGTTTATGCTTATTCATTCCTTTCTAATCATGTTAAATGTTGTATGTCATTTGAAATCATACATTCATCTTTTCAAAATTAATTAAATCAAATGGTTTTCTTTTATGTCAAACTTGCATGTGTTGATTTATTTTATTTTATGTTTAGATATTATCACTATTAAATCCAAATGTATTTTCCAAAGCTTATAAATGAATGGTTATATATGCTATGAATGCTAGTTATAAATACATAAAAGATGTATGTGATTATAGCTTAAATGTATGAAGTGAAGCTCCTTTCCTTTTATTCATGTATTGATTTATGTGAGTGAGAACTTTAATGGGTATATAGTCTAGACATCCCGGGAATATGAGGCTTTAGTTAGCCCCAAGGAGGTCATTTGATTACCTCACTTCCCTGGTTTAATAATGGCATGTACTCCATTTGATTTCATTCTTATGTATTTTAATACTAGAATTTGGATGAGGCTTTAATTCATATAAATAAATGATTCAATCAAATTAAATATCTTTTTTTTTGCATTTTTTTCATTTTCCAAATTATGAATACCTGTGTATATTTCTAAGAAAAATGGTATATATTTAGACATCCTGGGAATACGAGGACTTAGCAAGCCCTAAGGAGGTCATTTGAATACCTCACTTCCCTAGTTTAACAAAGGCATGTACTTGCTTATGTCTTTTATACATACATTTGTGTATTTAATTATAAAATGGTAATCCTTCCATTTTATTAAAAATACATGCATTTGCAATTGTTCAAGTGATTGAATTATTTGATCATGTGATTTGGAGCTCTCTTTCTTATGTTCATGCATGTAAATTTACATATGGTTTGAATGTAATGGCATATAATCTAGACATCCAGAGAATATGAGGCTTTAGCTAGCCCCAAGGAGTTCATTTGATTACCTCACTTCCCTAGTTAATAATGACAAGTACTTATTTAATTTCATCCCTATGTATCTTTGCATAAGAATTTAGATAGAGCCTTAAATTAATATAATAAAATAATTCAACAGAGGGAAATATAAAGCTTCAAATGTACATACTCACATCCATCATTCAAGTTGCTAAAACATATTGAATGTGTAAGTATACTTAAGACTTAATCATATGCATGTTACATGTGATGGAAAGGAATGATTTAGCATGTGTCATGTGATAGTATTTCAATTAGATTAATCTTAAGAAGCCTTTCACATTGAATAGAATTATTTAAAGAGAACATAAACTTAGGATTAATCTAAAATTTGTAATAAGCCATTCACTATAGAGAACTAAATCAAATTAACATGTTTTAGAAAGTGGTTTAAGGTAGGATGAGGAAACCTCTTTTCTTCTCTTTACAACACTTAGTTATTAAGTGTAGGTCATATGAAATAAAAGAAAACACAAATTAAAACTTGCAATCAATTAAAGCACTTGAAGTGGAACCACCCTTTAAGTTGAATCTTTTAACACTTAGAAAATCTTAACTCTAAATTCTAGTTAGGACGTACCACACAAGCCTTAATACACACATATTAGACTAAGTCACTACTTCTAGCCTTATGTTAAGATGATGCATGGTGTGATGTATGTTTTGTTTTGTAATGTATTATTTTAGACTATAAGTTATGGTGTATATTTCATAGACTAGATGGTAGGTCCTGATTAGCCTAATCATGTTTTCTACAGGGGATTATATTTAAGGAGCTACTCAAAAATAAATATAAATACTCGCTTTGTAGGTTGCTTAAGCCCCTAAGCATAATCCAAGTTAGGACAGGTGGGCTTGGTCAACCATGTGCATGATGCTAAGTCCAAATATTAAGTATAACACTGTGTGTGTGTTTAACACTTGTCAGATCTGTGTAGTTAGATTTACTTTTTCTATTTTAATATAATTTTGTATTAGGAATTAGATTAGTGCTATGGGGATAATAATGACCATTGGCTAGAAGGCTTTTGTCCTAGGAGGCCATGTGATGCCTTTGAAGTGGAGCAAATCAAATCAAAGGAGGAAGATACATGAATATTTGAAGACGGCATTTATCATTTGTAAATTGCAAATTATTCTTTTATGTACCAGGTTGTATAAGGGTAGAGCTTTGCTACTCTTTATTTTTGGGTTGTACAGCAGTACCCGAATGCACTGACCTGTTATTCTTTTGCATTAGCTATAAAAATTATTTGATGTTGTGTTTAAAGTGGGCAATTAAGATGGTATGCTTTCCTTAGTTTCTTTATATGTTTGATGTTTGAATGTGTGGCCTGGAATGTGATTAGGCTCATAGAAGAAAAAAACCTTTCTACCCAACTATAAGTCATAACTAAAGTTTTAAACAATTCATAACCTCATATAAAGCCTAGGACATAAATCAAAATAATTAAAATATTTAGCAATCCCTTAGCTAAATTTTGAATGGCCAACAACATGCACATCATTATTTCACCCTAAAAAAAATGGGGATTTCCATCTTTGCGATAGAGAATGCTTGACCTGTGAGGGCATCCCTTGTGTTGGAAAACACACCTTTCTTGTTGATTTATCCAACAAGCTTATTTCATCATGCATGTAGGCATCAAAATCCCAAAGCCTTTGTCAAAATGAAGTTTTAAAATAAATAAAATTTGAAAAGATTTTGCAGTAGACTAAGTCTTATGGTCATACCACTCATGCTCTAGTCTCTTAGGGAGTGGGTTTAATGACTTTAATTTCTTTCTAATTAAACATCATCCTAACTAATCTTGTAAATAATATGACCAGTCTTCATGGATTTAAAGCATAAGAGGTGTTAGTTGGCTGCCACTCTTGGTGGGTGTAAGTCTAGTAGTCAGGCGGTTTATCCTTTCTTATGGAGTTAAACCATATGCCATTTTTTGCTTATATTCAGGTAACATCTTGGCTTATGTTAAAGCTCCCTAGATTTATGATCTAAGGTGGTTGTTTCTTTCAGGCTACAAGCATAAATCCTCACCTCTTATGCTTCTCCACAATCTTGTGTTATTGGATTACAAGTCCTAGCTTTCTAATGAAATATCAACTTCAACAAAATTGATCTTCTCTTTAATTTCAAAATTATAAAGCCCAATTATAAAATAGGTTGAAATGCTCACTAGGTTTCCTTATAGCAAGAGCATTCCCTACTCATTTCCTTTAGCTTCGATAATAGGTCTTCTCCTTGAGTTTTCCCACTTGATTTTCCAATACAACTAATCCTTTGATAGTCTAGCCTTGAAATCTTTGGAGATTTTAATTATTACTTTAATCGAGAGTATTCTTAAGTGATTCACATCCCTTAGGATGTAATTAACTATGGAGATTTGCTTCCATAGCGAGCTTAATGAACCTGACTTAATATAAACCCTACTTTACTTTTCCATGTAAAGTAGGGGAAAGATCTCTAGTACATTCGAAGACCCATCATGCCATAGGAGTCCTTATTAAGTGATTAGGTCCATTATAAGGTGATGATTTCTATCTTTTGAGATAGTGCATCTTTCCTTAATATCATACCCGATCATTTCAATAAGTATCCCCTAAGATCTACGTGGTGTCCCACATCTCAAAATTTAACACCATAAATTTTGGTAGCGACTCCGCTGGGGAAAGTTCCTCTCTCCATCTCTAGTGGCAATTATTTTCTCCAAACATCGATAGTGGACTTGTATTTTATATGGGTTTAAGATTATCTTTCATTTCATTGGCACTTAGCCTTCATCCTTTGGTTGAGCTAGCTAACATCCTTTAGGTTTTAAGACCTCACTCCATGAAGGTCTTAAAACCCCTAAGGGTCTCCTAATAGGTTAAAAAAATTATAATTAACTAAAGGAGATGACTAAAAATTTAGAACCTCTTTACCATTCTCTTGGTGAGGCAAGGTTCATCTCATACTTAAGAAAATAAACCCTTTACAAAAAAATATATATACTTTCAAAAAGCACTTCTCAAACAAAACTTCACATGATAAAAGATCTGCATTTAAAGAAAACCAAACTTCATGCAACAATATCCATGATTGTTGCATGGAGGTTCTTTTCAACATTTAAAATCAAATAATTTTAAAATCCTTTTTCAAAAATCACATATTTTAAAACAATAATCTCCCTTCAACACACCTAAGATTGTTGAATGAAGATTTTATTTTCAAACAAGATCGTGACATAAAATTGAAATTTCATTTAACAGATCCTAAATGTGCTAAGTTGGAATTTCTCTTTTCAAAAGCAACATCACACACACATATCCCATCTTTGAAAATAAAAAATATATATATAATTGATTTCCATTTAACATACCTAAATTTGTTAAATGGAAGTCCCCTTTTTCAAAATCACTATAAATTAAAATACATTTGAATTCCATTTGACATACCCAAAATTTGTCAAATGAGAATTCCTTTTTTCAAAATCAAAATATAGTTGGACTCTACTTAACATAATCACATTTGCTAAGTAGAGTACCCTTTTTAAAATCACAAATAAATCAAAGACACTTGAACTCCAATTGACATACCCAAATTTGTCAAAAGTCCAACCTTTTTAAAATTGAAAATAAATTGAACTTTATTTAACATACCACATTTGTTAATTAGAAGTTCTCCTCTTTCAAAACAAAATAAAATAAACTTATCAAACACACTTGAGATCCCTACTTAACATACCAAATTTGTTAAGTAAGGGTCTCATTTTCCAAAGTCAAATCAAAATACATCAAACCCATTGGTCTCACTTAGCATACCTAAATTTGCTAAGTAACGATCCCATTTTCAAATCGAATTCAATAAATCAAACACATGACACACATCATTGCAAACAATAAAAATGCTTTCAAAAATTATTTTCAAACATGCACTTGAATCTCATTTAGCATACAAAAATTTCCTAAGTGAAGATTTCAAAATCAAATCCAAAATAAAGTCCATTGACCCTCCATTTAACATACCCAAATTTGTTAAATGAGGGTCCCAAACCTAAAATCAAATTCAAATGTGAGCCAATGAAAGCATCAATTAAGAGCCACTCCAAAACATTTGAACCCCATTCAACATACCCAAATTTGCTGAATATGGGTTCTACATTTAAATCAAATTCAAAGTCTCTCCTCCAAAAAACAAATTCAAAATCTCTCCAATATTTGAGGGTTTAGCTTTAGGTTTTTATTTTATTTTTTTAGGGTTAAGCTTTAGGGTTTTATTTTAGGTTTTATTTTTTAGTTTAGGTTTAGGATTATTTCTAGTTTATTTTATTTTATTTAGTTTAGGTTTAGGTTTAGTATATTTTAGGTTTAGGTTTAGGTTTAATTTATTATATATTTTAGTTTAGGTTTATTTTATTTTATTTTGTTTATTTTATTTTAGGTTTTTTTTTAGGTGTAGGTTTATTTATTTTTAGGTTTTAATTTTATTTATTTTTAGGTTTAGGTTTTTATTTAGTTCATTTTATTTTATTTTAGGTTTATTTAATTTATTTTATATTTTATTTATATATTTTTATTATTATTTTATTTTATTTTTGTTTTTTTATTTTATTTATTTTTTATTTATTTTTTTATTTTATTTTTAGGTTTAGGTTTAGTTTGATTAATTTGATTATTTTATTTAGGTTTTATTTTCTTTATTTTAGGTTATTTAGTTCAGTTTTTTTCAGGGTAAGGTTTAGGGTTTAGGTGGTATGAGCCCATGGCCCAGTTTAGGTTTAGGGCCCAGGGCTCAGCCTAGGATCAGGTTTGGAGGTTGGAGAGCCTGAGTTTAAGCTTTTTAGGTTTAGTGGCCCAGGGTTTCAGTGGGTCTGGGGTTTAGGGTTGGGCCCTGTGTTTGGGGGTTTTAGGGTCAGGTTTTAGGCTCAGGTAAGTTTAGTTTTTAGAGGTTCCAGGGGTTTAGGGTTTAGGTTTAGAGTTAGGATCAGGATTATTTGGGAGAGGCCTAGTGTCCAGGGTTTGGTTTCAGAATTTAGGGTCAGGTTTGTATTTTAGAGTTTAGGCTTTTTTCTAAATTAAGAGGTTTAGGTTAATTTAGTTAATTTTATATTTAGTTAATCTTTATTTAGTGCATTTTTTTATTTATTTTATCTTTATGTATTTTATTTTAGTTTATGTTTTATATTTAAGCCTGGTTTTTTTAGGTTTAGGTTTATATGTTTTTTTTTAGTTTAATTAATATTTTATTTTTTAGGTTTAGGTTTATTTTTAATTATTTTAGGTTTAGGATTTTATTTTATTTTTAGGTTTAGGTTTTTTATTTTAGGTTTACTTTAGTTTAGTTTAGGTTTATTTTTAGTTTCTTTTTATTTTATTTAGTTTAGGGTTTAGGTTTAGTTTATTTTAGGTTTAAGTTTGGGATTTATTTATTTTTGTTTAGTTTATTTTAGTTTAGGTTTAAGTTTATTTTACTTTATTTATTTTAGGTTTAGGTTTTTTTTGAATGTTTAGGGCTTGGGTTTTATTTTTTTATTTATTTTTAGGTTTTATTTTAGTTTTATTTTTTAGGTTTAGGATTTTATTTAGATTTTATTTTATTTTATTTTATTTTAGGTTTATTTTATTTTTATTTTACATTTAGTTTATATTTTATTTAAGTTTGTTATTTTTAGGTTTTATTTATTTTTTTGTTTAGTTTAGGTTTTTATTCATTTTATTTTAGTTTATTTTTTATTTTTTATTTTATTTTCTTTTTAGGTTAAGGTTTAGGTTTAGGTTTCAATTTTTATTTTATTTTATTTTTTATTTTATTTTGCTTTATGTTTTTTTATTTATTTTACTTTTTAAGTTTTACTTAGTTTAGGTTTAGGTTTTTAGCTTTTTAATGTCAGGGTTTAGGGTTAGTTTTAGGGTTCAAGATTTGTGGTTTAGGTTTAGGGTGGGGTTTAGGGTTTAGAGTTTAAATTTTAGGTTTAGGGTTTATGGTTTTGGTTTGGGTTTAGGGTTTAGGGTTTAAGGTTTTAGGTTATAGGGTGTAGGGTTTAGGTTTAGGGGTATAGTTTTAGTTTAGGGTTCATGTTTTTTGGTATTTTATTTTAATAGAGAAAGAATTTAGATTCAACAATTCTACTTTTTGTTTCTTCAACCAAGTAACACACCAACTTTTCTAAGACACAAGCGATGACATAGATCAAAAATGAGCACGCATAGAGCAAATCAAAAATCCTAGATAAATAGAACCATCTCTACTGTAAAGACATAGTTCCATAAGCAGCAGATCGAATTAGTCATTCTTCAATTTCTCCAGTTCCCATCAGAACCACCCTGACTTCTCGAGTAACGAGATCCACCATCATATCCCTGACCTCTCCTTCTGTCATCACTACGGATGTAACCTCTGTCACTCCTCCCATCTTCGTATCCACCAGCACCTCCAAATCCCCCACCACAACTATGATAATCTTCTCCTCTGCCTTCTCCTCCACTACTAAATCAAGACTAAGCCTGGTTGATAGTGATGTTCCTAATGTCAAAGTTTATGGTAGTAGTTTTGAGGGTTTAGGGTTTAGAGTTTAGGGTTTTATGGTTTAGGGTTTAGGGTTTTAGGGTTTATGCTTTATGAGGGTTTTAGGGTTAAGGTTTAGGGGTTTTTTTTTTTGGTTTGGTTTAGTTGTATGTTTAGTTTTGTGGATTTAGGGTTTAAAGATTTTTTATTTTAAATTAACTAAACTATGGGTTTAGTTTATTTAGTATATTTAGTTTATTTTATATTTATTTTAGATTACTTTACTTTTTATTTTTATTTTTATTTAGTTTAGTTTATTTATTTTAGGTTTATTTATTTAGGTTTCGATTTTTAATTTTAGTTTATTTTTAAGGTTTAGGTTTATATTTAGGTTTATTTTATAGTTGAGATTTAATTTTATTTTATTTTTATGTTTAGGTTTTATTTTATTTTAGGTTTAGTTTTTTTATTTTATTTTAGGTTTAGGTTTAGGTTTTATTTTTGGATTATTTTTTGGTTATATTTTATTTAGGTTTAGGTTTTTAGTTTTATTTTATTTAGTAGGATTTAGGTTTAGGTTTTATTTATTTAGTTTAGTTTATTTTAGTTTACATTTAGGTTTATTTTATTTTGATTATTTTATGTTTAGGTTTATTTTAGTTTAGGGTTTAGGTTTTATTTTTTTATTTATTTTTAGGTTTATTTTTTTGTTTATTTTTTTTAAGTTTAGTTTTTATTTTATTTAGATTTTTTTATTTTTTGGTTTATTTTATTTTTTAGTTTTCTTTAGGTTTTTATTTTTTTTTATTTTAGTTAATTTTTATTTTTTATTTTCTTTTATTTTTAGGTTTAGGTTTAGGTTTAGGTTTAGGTGTAGGTTTAGTTTAGGTTTTTATTTTAGTTTATTTTATTTTATTTATTTACGTTTAGGTTTTTATTTATTAATTTTATTTTTACATTTTATTTAGTTTAGGTTTAGGTTTTTAGGTTTTTAGGGTTTAGGGTTTAGGGTTTAGGGTTTAGGGTTTAGGTTTTAGGATTTAGGGTTTGGGGATTAGGGTTTAGGGTTCAGCATTGTAGGTTTTAGGGTTTAGGGTTTTGGGTTTAGGGTTTAGGGGTTTAGGCTTTAGGATTTAGGGTTGTAGGTTTAGGGTTTAGGATATAGTGGTAATTTTAGGGTTTGGAGTTTTTTTATTTTATTTTATTTATTTTATTTTTTTTAAATTAAGTAAAGATGTAAGTTTAGGTTTATTTAATTTACTTTTTATTTATTTTAGTTTATTTGATTTTTTATTTATTTTTAGATTTATTTTTACCTTTATTTAGCTTAGTTTATTTATTTTAGGTCTCTTTATTTTAGTTTAAGTTTTTTATTTTAGTTTATTTTTTAGGCTTAGGTTTAGGTTTAACTTTTAGTTTAGTATTCTTTTTTATTTTGTGGTTTAGGTTTAGATTTTTTTTATTTTTTTAGGTTTAGGTTTAAGTTTTTATTTTAGGTACATTTTTAGGTTTTCTTTTGTACTTTAACTTTAGGTTTATTTTTAGTTTATTTTATTTTATTAAATTTAGTTCTAGGTTTAGGTTTAGCTTATTTTAGGTTTAGGTTTATTTTATTTTATTTGTTTTATTTTTATTTTAAGTTCGTGGATTTTTTTTTTTTTAGGTTTATTTTTATTTATTTTAGGTTTTATTTTTTAGGTTTATTTTTTTAAGTTTAGTTTTATTTAGTTTTATTTCATTTTATTTTGTGTTATTTGTATATTTTTTTTAGGTTTAGTTTTAATTTATTTAGGTTTTATTTTTTTTTTTTAGTTTAGGTTTTATTTATTTGATTTTAGTTTAGTTTTATTTATTATTTTATTTTATTTTAGGGTTTAGGTTTAAGGTTTTTATTTTAGGTTTATTTTACATTTAGTTTTTTTTAGGTTTTTTATTTTTAAGTTTATTTTATTTTTTAGTTTAGTTTTAGTTTTTATTTATTTTATTATAGTTTAATTTTAATTTTTTATTTTATTTTATTTTTAGGTTTAGGTTTAAGTTTTAGTGTAGGTTTTAATTTAATTTAATTTTTTTATTTTATTTAGGTTTAGGATTTATTTATTTGTTTTATTTTTAGATTTTATTTAGTTTAGGTTTAGGTTGTTAGGTTTTTAGGGTTTAGGGTTTAGGGTTTGGGATTTTGGGTTTAGGATTAAAGGTAAATTTTCAATTAAACCTTAATCACTATTCAAAATTAGTTAAAATCATTTTTAATTAATTCTCGTCTAAAATACTTTTAAAATGGGTATTTATTTGCATTTTTTTATCTCCCTATGATTTTTTTATGATTTTTAAAAGTTTTAGCCATTAAAAATTATTAATTGGCGACACGTATAATGCTAACACGAGGCACTTTCAACATGGCACTGCGGGATTGGCTACTTAAA
The DNA here is from genome assembly GCA_021442155.1 of Cymbidium sinense. Taxonomy (NCBI): domain Eukaryota; kingdom Viridiplantae; phylum Streptophyta; class Magnoliopsida; order Asparagales; family Orchidaceae; genus Cymbidium; species Cymbidium sinense. The sequence continues at coordinate 189,523 of JAKCPB010001153.1, read as the reverse complement.
AGATACTCGACTCAGTACCTAAGTGACGGTGGCGGACACGCTTTCTCTTTCGCCATCCGACTAAGATCCGACGACTATAATTAATCTGACAGCTTAATAGGATTAAATCAGATCGATCTTAGTGGAGATGAAGCCCTGTTAAGCAGCAATTGGATCAACTCATTGATGTTTGCTTGGAAGGCTATGAAATGATGATTTGGAGCTCTGCTTTGATCAAAGTCCAACCTCTGGTGCTCGAGAAGCTTGGGAGATGAGTCATTCTTGTTCGACGAGGCTGAGGGAAGGTGCATGCAAAGTTAAATTCAGTTTGATGGAGAAATGGGGAAGTTAGGTTGGAAATGGGAGTGTCCTATTTTGGGATGGACGGGAATGGCATTTTATGATTGAGGAACGAGCTTAGGAGCTTAGTGAATGGCTCTAGTGGATTGTCTTGGGTAGCTAAGGCTCTAAGAAATTATTTTTCTATGTGTTTGAGTGGAAATGAGGGGTGTCCCTTCATCTTGATGGACTGGATTAGTTTGGCTTCTAGTGGCGTTCGATCATCTCGAGGAGTCATGGGTGGGAGAGAGGAGGTAGCTTGGCTCGGTTGGTTGAAGGTGTGGAGGTGGCGCCAAAAGAGAGGTCATGTCAATGAGTTTCTAATGCTCCAATGGGAGAGTGAGGTGATTTTACCTCCCATGGGTCATGGCCACCTAACCACCCCTTGGTGGGTTGGCAGTGTCTTAGGTGCCTAGGTGGACCATTGGGTGTGTACCAAGTGGCCAAAGAATGGAAATGGCCACTTGATTTGTCTCATGTGATGCACTTGACCCAAGGGTAGAATGATCATTTGGCATTGGATTTGATTTGTGCATATTTGAAATGAGCCAAAAGTGGGTTAGCCCAAATTTCAAGTCAAATGGAGTTAATTTGGTTAGGTTTGGCTCAATTTAACTCATTTAGGTCAAATTGGGTTAGGTTGGATCAAGTTTACCAATCTGTCAAATTGGGTCAAGCCAAGGACTAGGTCATGTTCATATGATCATTTAGGATGTTTTGGTTCAATTGGTTTGGTTTAGTTTGGCTTAGATTTGATTTTTGGCTCATTTGAATTCATTTGGGTCAAATGGGTTAAGTTGACTAATTTGATCAAATTGCCAAATTGGGTTGGTGTTGGTTGGGGTTTAGTTGACCAATTGAAGATGATTGTAGGCATTGGTTTCAATGAATTTTAATTTGGTTTTGATTTAGGCCAACTTGAACCTTTAGGTCAATTTAGCTAAGTAAATTGGGTTCAATTGGGTGCAATCATGGTTTGGTCAAGTTCAACAATCAATTTGGAATGAACTTGGGCCATTGGTTTCAATTGATGATTATATTTTATTTGATGCAATTTGGTCTTTTAGGTCAATTTGGGTCAACTTGGGTCAAGAGGGACAATTGGGTTTGGTTTCAATCAATTGAATGTCAAGTCATTATTCAATTATTGATTTTGATTTGGTATGAATCATTGGTTTCAATAGATTTGGCTTATGTATAATTTGGCTAGTTTGGGTTCATTTGGGTTAAGGGGTTGACATGGTGAAATGACCAAGTTGACTTGGTTTGACCCAATTTGTGATAATTGATCAACCTAAGGTGATCAATAATCATGATGGGATGTTTTGATGGGCTTGGTTCAACCTAATTTGGGTAGGATTAGAACTTGGCTCAAATAGGTCAGATTGGCCATTTTGGGTCAAGTAGACCAATTGGGTTTAGTTGGCTTGATTTTGGGTTGAGTTTGATTTAGTGAGTTTATATATGGATTTGGGATTGATATATAAATTCAATTGCAAATAATGGGTTTAAATGGGTTTTGGTTCATTTGAACATTTCAAGTCAAAAGGGTTAATTTGGGTTTGACTTTGGTTGATTTTGGTTTGGCTTGATGATTGTAAATTTCATTTATATTTGTGAATATGATTGAAGGTATGATTGATTCATGAGAAAATCAATAGATTTTTTGGAATGAAGGAAATTAACTAAGTCCATGGAGTTGGGTCATGTGGCTTAGTTTTGGATTTAGATTTGGTTTGATTTAGTTTTGATGATTTAAATGTATATTTCATTTAAATTTTTGTGAATATGATTGAAAATATGGTTGATTTGAGAGAAAATCAATTGAGTTTGACTTTATTTGGATTAATATTTGGCTAAGTCCATGGGATAGGTCATATGGCTTAGGAAGGGTTTTGATTTAATTTTATTTAGTTTGATTTAGTTTGTGGTCATTTGAATGTAGATTTGATTTATATTTAGGAAGATGATTGAAGATATAAATTTATTATGGGAAAGTCAATTGATTTTGGAGTGATTTATATTAAGATTTGGCTAAGTCTATGGGAAAGGTCATATGGCTTATGAAGGATTTCAAATTTAGATTTGATCATGGGATTCAATCATTTGGTTTGAAATTTGGGTTTGGATTTGGATTTGGATTTGATTTGATGTTTAAATTGAACTTGAGGTTTGGTTTGAGAAGGTGAACATGGATTGGAGTTGGGTTGTAGGGTAGTGGATTATCCTAATCCTTAAGGCATAAATTAATCTTATGGTTAAACCTTCTAAGTCTTTAGGCTTAGGTAAGTGTTTACCTAATTGTTAGAAGTGTCTTATGACTAGGGAAGTCTTAGTTTCTAGAAGACTCCTAAGTCTAAGATGGGAAGATTGAATTCACACACAAAAATTTAGGTCAACAGGCCTTAGGCTCCATAGTGTTGCCCTTGGAGATAGATGATTGGAAGACCAAAACCATGTTTGACATTATAGACTTGGATACATCTTTCAACACTTTGTTTGGGAGACCATGGATAAATGAGAACAACATAGTTCCATCCTCTCTATATCAGTGTATGAAGTTTATGAGAGGTGGGATCATCTACTATGTCAAAGGAGATCTTCAGCCATTTACAGTTCACGAGGTCAGCATATTGGAGGATGTGGCTTAGTACCTCGCTCAAAATGAACAAGTCCATTCTCACAAACTTAGCCAAAGTTTAAAAATAAAAATTAAAAAAAAAAGAAAAAAGAAAGAGAAAAGAAAAAGAGAAGAAATGTGAAAATGAAAAAGTAAATAAAAGGGAGCAGAAATAGACTTGGAGGAGGAAGTGGAGCCTAACCTTAGATTCCACCCATAATTTGTTACTCCATTCGAACATATGGGTAGGATGACCTGACTTCCACTAGGCAGAGGAAGAGGCCAATTCAGGAGGGTCCAGGGTGGAAAATCTCCTTATTGGCCACCAATAGAAGATATGTCCCGACTGAGTACACTGGTATCCATATAGACTTAGAATCTAGTTCATAGGATGAGTCTTATATGGTTAGCACACCAGCAAGCTCTTTCCAATAGTAGATTCCCTTGGAGGTGACACTTGAGCTACATAGTGATGAAGACTAGGCACCAAAGCAAAGCATAAGTGTATCCAAGTCTATATGTGAAATAGTTAGGCATCAGTTGGGAACATTAGCTCTAACCCCACTTTCTTCTCAAAAAGCTGAGGGTTTGGTAGTTAAAGAAGCCCCTAAGTCATCCACAAGTGTGAAAACTCAGAGGTTCTTTTTGGGAGCATCATCTTCAAGTCAAGAAGTTGATGTAGAACTTGAGGATGATTTATATAAAGATATAATAGAATTACCTTTTAATTGGTACTTTCCTTGTGTTCATAATTTAACAAAGAAAGGGCTAATCTGACATACTTGGTCAAAGCACAGATCAAACTACTTCAAAAGAATATGGAAGAAAAAATGGAAAAGCTCTCAATCAAGACCAGGACTAGGATTTGGTACATTGGGTCCAGTCGATGATGACGATTACTGCTTAGTTATCTCCAATTAGAATCGATAAGTTCTTTTCAAATCACATTAACTCATATGAGGAGTTGCGCTTATAAACATCAGATGAACTAGATGATTTTAATGTCAAAGATGCTCCATGAGTGTTTGAAGAAGAGATCAAGTCAACTATCGATGAGCTCAAGGAAATCAACTTAGGAGCATCAGTTCTTTATTGAATGAAATTTAAACCAATGACTTAGTTAGGCTATTAACTGAGTTTAAGGATTTCTTTGCATGGAGTTATGAAGAGATGCTTGGATTGGCTCCTGACATAGCGGTCCATAAACTAGCTATAGAGCTTACTGCTAACCCTATCAAGCAAGTTCCTAGATGCATACGATTAGACATAAAACAAAAGATCATTTTGAAGTCAAGAAATAGATCGATGCGCATCATTCAAGAGGAAAAATACCCTACCTAGTTAGCTAGTGTCATCCCAGTTACAAAAAAGAATTATCAAATTCACATATGCTTTAATTGTAGGGATTTAAATAAGGCATGTCCAAAAGATGAATTTCCACTACTAATGCCGGAGTTGATGGTGGATATTGCCTCATTTCATGTAGTCTTCTATTTCATGGATGACTCATCTGGATATAACCAAATAAAGATGGGCCCTGAAGATGAAAGAAACTACTTTTAGAACCCGTCAAATCTTACATAAAGTCTTACCTTTTCTTAAAATACTAGTGCTACAAACCAGCGTACTATGACTCAAATCTTTTATGAACTCATTCATCATCAAGTTGAGTGCTATGTCGAGGATCTCTTGGTCAAAAGTAGAGAAAAGGAAGACCATCTCTTTGACTTGAGAGTAGTTTTTGAATAGTTAAGAAAATTAAACCTCAAATGAACCCCCTGAAGTGTACATTCGGAGTAGCTTCAAGGAAATTCAATGGGTTTTTGTCTGACATCAGAATCAAAATTGATCTGAAGAAGATCAAGGCAATATTAGAAATGCCACCCCTAAAAGTTTAACTCAACTCAGATCATTCGAACGATGGTTGGCATATCTAAGATGCTTTATATCCAACCTATTGAGAAGATGTCAGCAATTCTTAGCACTTATCAAAAATGATGGCAAGTTCAAGTGGGATGATAAGTGTGAGCATGCCTTCGAAGACATCAAGCATTACCTGATAAAGCCGCCAGTTCTAGCAGCCCCTATCCTAGGCAAGCTGCTCATACTTTACACTATTATGTTAGATGACTCCTTTAGTGCTTTATTATCCCAAGCCAATGATGATAAGAAGGAAAACACACTCTACTACCTCAGCCATCATCTAATCCCTCTTAGGCTAATTATCCACCCATTGAGAAGAATTTCCTAGCTTTAGTCTTTGCATTCCAAAAGCTACACTACTACATTCTTCTTCATAAGGTGAACTTAATCTCTAGGATCAATCAACCATGGTATCTCATGACACAGCTGAAACTATCCGGACGATTGGCATGTTGGTCCATGGCCATCTCGTAGTTTGACATTACCTTTGTACTCCCTTTGTGCGGTGAAAGGATAAGCACTATCAATTTCTTAGCAGTACACCCACTTCCTACTTACTCTCTGCTTAGTGATGATCTCCTTGATGAAAAAATCTTAAACTTAAGGGATAATAGCATTCACTACTGGGAGATGTACTTTGATGGTGCGACTTCCTCTCAAAGAGGAGGAGAACCATAATATACTATTCCAAGAAAGGCAGGGGTAGGAATAGTTCCCTTAACTACGGACTGTGATGTGATGAGAATCTCATATCATCTCTCCAATATTTGCACCAAAAATAAAGCTGAATATGAGGCTCTAATTGTTTGTCTGGAGTTAGTCATTACTCTAAGCATCTAAAACATTAATATCTTTGGGATTCTCAACTAGTTATCAACCAAATCGCTGAGGCCTATAAGGTTATATAGCCCAAGCTCCATCACTACCATAAGTACACCATAGAGTTATTGGCCCAAACACAGAGGTTACCATTTATTAGATTCCTTGAGGAGAGAAAGTCATAGCGTATGCTTTAGCTAAGCTTGTCAAGGAGATGGCATGTCGGAGGATGAGTCCATATTAATAAAGGTCCAAAATAGATAAGTCTTATCTCTTATTGATATTGAACTCATCAAATAGTACTATCTTGAAGGAGAGGTTGCCATTCCCAAGAAAGGCAAGAAGTTAGATTGGAGGCAACCATTCATGGATTACCTAAATAAAGGCAAACTACCTCAAGAGAAGTCCCAAGCTCATCAGATGAAGTAGAGCACTTTCTTATGCTCTTGTGGATGGAGTCTTGTACTAGTGGTCTTTCGATCATATATGGTTACATTATTTAGACAAGCACGAAGCCCGTAAGATTGAGGTACACTCAAGATTATGTGGAGCCAACCAATCCAGTTTGAAGATGAAAGCTAAGATGAAGAGCCTAAGATACTACTAGCCAATGATGATCAAAGATTGCATGGATACGGCTAGGCAATGCCGCCAATGTCAAATACACGACTGGGTCCTACACCAACCACTCAACATTCTACATCTTACATTGGTCTCATGGCCTTTCGAGTGTTGGGGTATCAGCATAGTGGGTCTGATTGATCCTTCTTCTTCCAAGGGTCATCATTTCATCTTAGCTACTCCTAACTACATTTCCAAATAGGTGAAGGCAATTTTCCTCAGAGAAGTCACAACTCAACATGTGGTCCAATTTTTTAAAAACCATATCATATATAGGTTCATTTGCCTTGATGAATTATATCTGATAATGTTACTGCATTCAATAGCATCAAGATCAACAACTTTTCTAGAGACTCAACAGAGATTTCATATATTCTACCATCAACTACCCGAGGGCAAACAGCTTAGTAGAAGCCTTCAACAAAACCCTCATCCAAATGCTAAAGAAGATACTCGACAACAATAAGCGATAGTGGCATGAGTAGTTAGTTGAAGCCTTGTGGGCCTACCGCATCACATATAGAACTCCAACTCAATCTACTCCTTTCTCATTAGTGTATGGGTCTGAAGTCATTCTAGCATTAAAAGTCCAACTCCCATCACTAAAGATAGATGTTGGTAGCATGATCACAACAGAGCAGAACACCAAGTTACGGTTAGAAGAGCATGAAGGATTGGAGGAGAGACTCCTGCGGACATGCCAAAACCATGAGTTGTACAAAGCTAAAATGATTCAAGCTAATAACAAGTTGTTCCATCCTAGAGCTTTTCAAGTATGAGAGATTACTTTAGATCTAAAGAGACTGATTGTTGCCCATCGTAAGATGGGAGGCAAGTTTGAGCCCACTTGGGAAGGACCTTTTGCCATAGAGAAGGCCTACCAAAGCGGATCTTATCAGCTTATTAATCATAAGAGAGAGCGCCCAATGCTTCCAATCAATGGGCTCTACTTAAAGTAATATTATAAATCATGTTTGAAAATAATTATCATCAATGAAAATTATATTTTGAATTAAATCTTTTATATGTTGAAAGTATTCTTGTTTATGAATCTGCCACGATGTGTTTAGGGTAGATGTAAGGAACCCGAGTGAAATCCTATCCTTCATCATCACAACATAATCATATAAAATAAACACATAACTTTTGTCTCAAGCTCTCTGAGTTGAGATAATGTCCCTGACTCACTCGATGCTTCTACTCACTAACGTGCTACCACGCTTGTGTCACCTCAATGCTCTTCTTGCTTTGGAAGATGTAAGTCTACTATGCTTTCCTTCCTTACTTTGCCACTACACACCGATGAGCACCTTTTTAGTTTGGTAGGCTTTACTACATGGCCGGTAAGCTACCTCATGTTGGCTTCATTTAAGAGGATGTGAGTCTACTACACTTACTTCTTGGATTAGCCTTCGTGCACTGACTGGGTCAAGCACATTTGTGGTTTAGGATAAGTCCTTTCTTGAGGCTCCTCGCTTAGTAGTTGCTCTAGGTCAGATAGCATCTATCCCAATGTGAGTATCGTTGATCAATTTTCTTGAAAAGTTGAAAGCTTACATGCTTTCTTTCCAAATTGATCATTGCACCAACGCACCTTAGGTTGGTTGGTTTTCACTATCGATTGACACACCACTCATGTTGACAGATACACCACTCATACTAATGGATACACCTTAGGTTGGTTAGTTCTTGTACCTTAGGATACACCACTCATGGTAGATGTAAATCTGCTAAGCTTTCTCCTTGAGTTGGCCACCATACACCTATAGGTTTTCTTTTCAAGGGAAAAGGATAAGGCCCCTAGCAACACCTCCCCTCTAGGCTCTATATTTGGATCACATCCTTTGTGACCCTATTTAGACACTACCCTAGCTAATATTTGATTGGATAGTTCCTCTTTCCTAGTAACCACCCATGTTGAAGAATCCATTCTTTGGATGTGTAGATTCACCCTTAGTCCAATAAATATGAGATTCAACATGGCCGAAATAACCCCTTCTCAGTGTGGTCCCTCATACACCAACAGGGTCCACAAAAACATATAAACAAAAAATATATTCACTTGTGGATTAGGAGGACACCCCTAGTGGTACCAGTTCCCTAGCAGGTATCTTATCTTTAGGTGTCAACAAAACTCCTTATAGGATGCTACTCTGTGTTGATATAAGTACCCAGATTCACTCAATAGTCTCCCCTAAGTCGTTTGATTTGTTGTGCTACCAATAGGTCACCGATTGTTCCCTACTTTAGAAGATGTAAGTCTACACCTTTTCTTAACATAGTTGCAAAGGCAACCCCTTAGGTTGGCTAGCTCTACCCCCACAAGTAGACTATCCCTTTAAAATTGTAAATTGTGATAGAACAAGACCAATATAGCCCTTTCTCAGTGGGTCCATCGGACAACGACATGGTCCATAAATTAAATCTATCAAATTTGACCGAGCTCACATCCCAAACAGATATGCCCTCAATTCAAAATCAAACTAAACAAAACAAACTATATCAAATCACATGAAATTAAGATAAAATTAATCCTGACAACTTTTGAGTTGACATAAGTCCCTAGCGGCATTCGCTCAGTAGTCATCCTAGCTCATCGAACCAACCTCCCTAGTGGTGCCAAATTAAATTCAAAACTAACCTCCCCAGTGAAGCCAAATTAAACTAACTCCCCCAGTAGAGTCTAAATCAAAAAAATCTAACCAAACTCTTATCACCAGCAGATACATCCCCAAACAAATCAATGAAATCAAACTCAAATCTCAATCCTCAGCGGATAGACCAAACTTACCTCCCTAGTGGATGATTCATATACCCAATCCCCATCAAACTTGAGCCCATATCTTTAGTAGATATGCTCCACATCAATTAAAACAAAATAAACTAAAGTCAATTCGATCTTAATCCTTGGTGGATTATAGATTCTTATCCCTAACAGATCTTCTTTCCATAAATCATATAATCAAATCAAATTCAAACCTTATCCCCAGCAGATTTTCTTCTTCTATCTCTCAACATAGACCCCACATCTCATGTCCAATGCATGTGATCCCTAGTGGATCTCCCTCCATGTCCTTGATATGGAATTCTCATCAAATCTTATTTCTTCTCTTATGCACACCTTTTATACTTCAACTAAAAGCCTAATAATGTATTTGTTCAAATAACATCATCTTAACATTGCAATCAATGTTTTATGATTTGTGATGGTGCAAGCTCAAATTTACAATATAATATCATGCTAAACATATTATAATGTCAACTAACTCACTATATTATATTATAATATATGATGTTATATTATAATTTGCTATAATATAATATATTGTTTAACATTACACCTCATTAGAATAACTTAGAAAGAACAAATAACATAGTTTTCTCAAAATATGAATAATGTTCATTTTGGATGTAAAATTATTATTTTTCTATTATAAATGGTACTAAATAGCATAATTTTGGTGTTGCTTCTTGGTGTGTGTCATGAATTTGGCAAAATTCTTCCATCTCAACCTTCAAATTAACATTTTTTGTGAGTTTTGACCCGATGTATTAAAATAAAAGTAAAACATACAAAAATGTACAAAAACATTTAGTAACACACCACCACATTCATATATATGTGAAGTTATATTGTTATGTACATTATATTTTAATATGCTTTCATATATTGTATTATCTTACATTACACCTTAAAATGAATCACTTAAAGCAAAAAAAAATATAAAATTTGGTTGAAAAATGAACATTTATTTTGGATGCAAAATTCCATTCTTTTGATTAAATGACACACCATAGCACACCCAATGATGTTCCCTAAAGCTTGCCTTAAATTTGGCCAAATCCCATCATCTCAGCCTATAAATTAGTATTTTATGAAATATACCAGTACAAACTCTACTACATCAAACTATAAGAAACTAAAATATGCTAAACAACAAGTAGTATTACATAATAGTATACTATAATGCATGATGCCACATTATGTTATGGCATCATATATTATAATACATTATAACATATTATATTATATTATATTGCATATCACATCACAAGGGATTGCTTAAGATAAAAAATCATAAAATTAGTCTAAACCAAAAAAACTTTATATTTTAGTCATACCACTTACATATTTTAAATTCAAATAATATATTATGATGCCATGCTCTACCTATTATGAATTTGGCCAAATTCCACCATTTTAAAGTCAAAATCAAAATATTTTATAAAAAATTCTAGTGTAGGCTTGACTACATGATTGTAAAATGCTAAAAGAATTTAAAATGTGTAGAACACTATATTATGATATATAATGATATACTATGCTACAACGTATAATATTTATTCTGAACAAAAAATTTTACCTTTTAGACTACAAGTGGAGTAGAACATCTTTGGTACTACAACCTATTTACCACTTCAAATTTAACAAATTTCATCATCTGGTTTATTAAATCATTTTTTTATGATTTATATTAATATAGACACAATACCAAAATATACTAAAACATTTCAAAATATCTTATAGCATCCAAAAAGACATCAATACATGCTCAAATATATGATGCTACATTATACTATAATATATGGTATTATAATATGATTTAGAGTTAAGGTTTAGCATATTCAAATCCTTAATAGTAAACAAATAGTCTGTGGAAGACATTTTCTTTAGCTACCAGAACTATGTTAGGATTAGGTCATTCTTTAGATATACTCTTAATGACATTTTTACTCAAGGTTTATGGTTTAAGGTTAGGATTTAAGGTTTATTTAGTGTTTAGGATTTAGAGTGAGTTTAGGGTTACTTTAGGGTTTAGGTTTGGGGTTGGGGGTTTATGGTTTAGGTTTTGTTATGGTTTAGGGTTTATGGTTTAGGTTTAGGTTTAAGATTTAGGGTTTGGGGTTTGGGGTTTAGGGTTTAAAGTTTTTTTTTAAATAGAGAATAATTTTAGATTCAACATTTGCTTTTGATTTCATCAACCAAGTAACCCCAAGTTTTCTAAGACACAAGCATAAAATATAGGTAAAAATGAGCATAGACCAAATTAAAACCCTAGATAAGTAGAACCATCTCTAATAAAGACACAATTCCATAAGAAGTGATCGATCGATTCTTGTTTCTCACCCAATTAAACCACCCCACCTCTCGAGTAGCAGTATCTACCATCATATACATGATCTCTCCTTATACTACCACCATGGTTATAACCTCAATTGCTCCTCCTACCACCATAACCACCACATCTTCGACCACAACCTCCATATCCACCAACACCGCGAGATCCCCAACCACCACTACAATAGCCACCTCCACCTTGCCTCCCACCATTAGATCTAGATGAGCCTGTCAATGATGATGTTCACAAGCTTCTTAGGGTTTAGGTTAGTTTAGGTTTAGGGTTTATGTTTAGTTTAGTTTTAGGTGGATTTATGGTTTAGTTGTAGGTTTTAGGTTTAGTTTGGGGTTAGTTTAGGGATGGAGGGTTATTTAGGGTGGTTTAGGTTTAGGGTTTATGGAGTGTGGTTGTTAGTGGTTTAGGTTTAGGTTTAGGTTTAGTTTAAGTTTAGAGGTTTAGGTTTAGGTGGGTTTAGGTTTTAGGGTTAGGTTTAGGTAGTTTTTTAGGGATGGGAGTTTAGTTTTTTTAGGGTTTAATTTAAGCAAAAACAGGGTTTAAGTTTATTTAGTTTTATTTTAAGTTATTTATTTTATTTTATTTGTAATTTTATTTTATTTAGTTTAGTTTATTTATTTTATCTTTATTTTATTTTTTATATTATTTTTTGGTTTTTATTTTTTAGTTGAGTTTTATTTTAGGTTTAGGTTTATTTTCTTATAGTTTAGGTTTTATTTATTTTTTTAGTCTTATTTTTTTTTATTTTAGGTTTATTTTAGTTTTAGGTTTATTTTATTTTATTTTCTTTATTTAGTTTACATTTAGGTTTAGGTTTAGGTTTTATTTTATTTTAGGTTTAGGTATAGGTTTTATTTATTTTAGTTTATTTTAGTTTAGGTTTAGATTTATTTATTTTATTTTTATTTTAGGTTTAGGTTTTTTTTTTTTATTTTAGGTTTAGTTTTATTTTTTTTATTTCATTTAGGTTTTATTTTTAGGTTTATTTTTTTAGGTTTATTTTATTTAGTTTTTTTATTTTAATTTATTTTATTTTATTTTATTTTATTTAGTTTTTATTTTATTTTGGTTTTATTCTTTGGTTAATTTTATTTTATTTAGTTTTATTTTTATTTATTTTATTTTAGTTTTTATTTTTTACTTTTATTTTCTTTTATTTTATGTTGTTTAAGTTTTAGTTTAGTTTTATTTTATTTTATTTTATGTAGGTTTTATTATTTTATTATTAGGTTTTATTTAGTTTAGGTTAAGGTTTTTAAGTTTTTAGGGTTTAGGGTTTAGGGTTTAAGGTTTAGAGTTTAGGGTATTAGGTTTTAGGTTTTTTGGGTTTGGGGTTTAGGGTCAGGGTTTAGGGTTTCAAGTTTAGTGTTTAGTGTTTAGGCATTAGGGTTTAGGGTTTTGAAGGTTTAGGGCTTAATGTTTAGGGTTTATGGTTTAGGGTTAGCTTAGGGTTTAGCATTAGTTTATTATTTAGGGTTTAAGCTTCAAGATTTAGTTCTTTTTGGGTTTAGGTTTTATGGTCTAGGGTTTAGGGTTAGTTTAGGGTTTAGGGTTAGGGTTAGGGTTTAGGGTTAGGTTTAGTTTTATTATTTTAGGTTTAGGTTTTATTTAGGTTTAGGTTTAGTTTTATAGTTTATAGTATAAGGTTTAGTTTTTAGTTTTTTAGTTAGTTTTAGGTTAGTTAGGTTGGTTTAGGTTTAGGGTTTTATTTTAAATTAGTTTAGTAGGTTTAGGTTTATTAATTTATTTATTTTAATTTTAATTTTATTAGGTTTATTTTTTATTTAATTTATTTTTTTAATTATTTATTTATTTTAGTTTAGGTTTTTTTTTTTATTTTAGTTTATTTTTTTTTTAGTTTAGTTTAGGTTTATTAATTTTTAGGATTAGTTTATTTTATTTTATTTTTTTTTTAGTTTAGGTTTTATTTTTTATTTATAGGTTTAGGTTTAGGCTTTTATTTTATTTTTTTAGGTTTAGGTTTTAGGTTTTTATTTTAGGTTTATTTTTAGGTTTTATTTTTTAGTTTAGGTTTAGGATTATTTTTAGTTTATTGTATTTTATTTAGTTTAGAGTTTAGGTTTAGTTTCTTTTAGGTTTTGGTTTAGGTTTTATTTATTTTAGTTTAGTTTATTTTAGTTTAGGTTTAGGTTTATTTTATTTTGTTTATTTTAGGTTTTGGTTTTTTTAGTTTAGGGTTTAGGTTTAACTTTTTTATTTTTTAGAACTTACTTTTAGGTTTATTTTTTTAGGTTTAGGTTTATTTAGTTTTTTTATAATTTAATTTTAGGTTTATTTTATTTTTTATTTTTTACGTTTAGTTTTATTTTTTAGGGTTTTATTTTAAGTTTATTTTATTTTTTAATTAGTTTAGATTTTATTTATTTTATTTTATTTTAGTTTTATTTTTATTTTATTTTATTTTACATTTAGGTTTTAGGTTTAAATTTATGTTTAGGTTTAGGTTTTAGTTTATTATTTTTTATTTTATTTTTTGTTTTATTTGGTTTAGGTTTATTTATTATTTTATTTTAAGTTTTTAGGTTTAGGTTTTTAGGTTTAGGGTTGTAGGTTTATTTTAGTTTATTTTATTTTTTATTTTTATTTAGGTTTATTTTTTTATTTAGTTTAGTTTATTTGTTTTAGGTTTATTTATTTTAGTTTAGGTTTTCTATTTTAGTTTATTTTTTTGGTTTATGAGCAGGTTTACACTTATTTTTAGTTTATTTTTTTTATTTTATTTTATTTTTAAATTTAGGTTTATTATTATTATTTTTTTTTTTTTTTTGGTTTAGGTTTAGGTTTTAGGTTTATTTTAGGTTATTATTTTTAGTTTAGGTTTAATTTATTTTAGTTTATTTTATGTTATTGTTTAGGGTTTAGGTTTAGTTTATTTTATGTTAGTTTAGGTTTTTTTATTTATTTTAGTTTAGTTTATTTTAGTTTAGGTTAAGGTTTACTTTATTTTGTTTATTTTAGGTTTATGTTTTTCTTTTTAGTTTAGGGTTTAGGTTTATTTTTTTTTATTTATTTTTTGGTTTTATTTTTAGGTTTTTTTAAGGTTTAAGGTTTTTATTTAGTTATTATTTTATTTTATTTTAGGTTTATTTTATTTTATTTTATGTATAGCTTTTATATTTAGGTTTTTATGTATTTATTTATTTTATTTTTTAGTTTAGTTTAAGTTTTTATTTATTTTATTTTAGTTTAGTTTAGTTTTTTTTTTCTTTTTGGATTTAGGTTTAGGTTTTAGTTTAGGTTTTTATTTTATTTTATTTTATTTATATATTTTGGTTTACATTTCTCTTTTTTTTAGGTTTTTAGCATTTTAGGGTTTTGGGTTTAGGGTTTTAGGGTTTAGGGTTGTAAGTTTAGGGTTGTAGGTTTAGGGTTTAGAATTTAAGGTTTAGGATTAGTTTTATGGTTTAGGGTTTAGGGTTAGGGTCTCCTTTTTATTTTTTTTAAATTAAATAAAGTAGTAGGTTAAGTTAATTTAGTTTATTTTTTATTTTATTTGGTTTAAGTTTATGTTTATGTTTAGGTTTTGTTTATTTTTTAGTTTTATTAGGTTTATTTTATTTTTTTTATTTTAGGTTTAGGTTTTTTTTTAGTTTAGGTTTAGGTTATTTTTATTTATTTTTTAGGTTTATGTTAGGTTTATTTTTTTTAGGTTTAGGTTTTTATTTAGTTTTTTTTAATTTATTTTTTATTAGGTTTATTTTATTTTTATTTTAATTTTAGTTTTTTTTATTTTATTTAAGTTTTTTATTTAGGTTTATTTTATTTTTTTTAGTTTAGTTTAGGTTTATTTATTTTATTTTAGTTTATTTTATTAGTTTATTATATTTTATTTTAAGGTTTAGGTTTTAGGTTTTTATTTTATTTTAATATTTTATTTTATTTAGGTTTAAGTTTATTTATTTATTTTATTTTTAGATTTAATTTAGTGTAGGTTTAGGTTTTTAGGTTTTTAGGGTTTAGGGTTTAGGGTTTAAGGTTTAGAGTTTAGGGTTTTTGGGTTTAGGGTTTAGGGTTACGGTTTAAGGTTTAGGGTTTAGAGTTTAGTGTTTAGGGTTTATGGTTTAGGTTTTAGGGTTTAGGGTTAGTTAGGTTTAATTTTATGGTTTAGGGTTTAGGTTTAGGTTTAGGTTTAGGTTATATTTAGATTTTTATTTATTTAGGTTTAGGGTTAAGTTTAGTTTAGGTTTAGTGTTTAAGTTTTAGGCTTAGTTTTAGTGTTTAGGGTTTAGGTTAGTTTAGGGTTTACGATTTAGGATTTTTTTTAGGGTTTATAGTTTTAGGGTTAGGTTAGTTTAGGTAGGTTAGTTAGGTTTAAAATTTAGGGTTTAGGGTTAATTTTTAGGTTTAAGTTTAGGTTTAGGGTTTAGAGTTTAGAGTTTATGGTTTAGGATTTAAGGTTTAGGTTTAGGGTTTTAGGTTTAAGTTTAGGGTTTAGGTTTTAGGGTTTTAGTTTAGTAGGGTTAGAGTTTAGGTTTAAATTAGGTTTAGTTTAGGTTTAGGTTAGTTTAGTTTAGTTTTTAGGGTTTAGGGTTTAGGTTTTTTGGTTTAGTGTTTAGGGTTTAGGGGTTTTTTTAGGGTTTAGGTTTTTTTTTAGGTTTATTTTTAATTTTTATTTAGTTTAGTTTATTTATTTTAAGTTTATTTATTTTGTTAGTTTATTTTAGGTTTATTTTTAGGTTTAGTTTAGGATTATGTTTGTTTTTTTTTAGTTTTATTTTATTTTATTTTTAGGTTTAGGTTTATTTTTATTTTTTTAGGTTTAGGTTTATATTTTATTTTTTTAGGTTTAGGATTTAGGTTTTCATTTTAGGTTTTTTTAGGGTTTTTTTTTAGTTTAGTCTTAAGTTTATTTTTAGTTTATTTTATTTTATTTAGTTTAGGATTTAGGTTTAGTTTATTTTAGGTTTAGGTTTAGGTTTTATTTATTTTAGTTTAGTTTATTTTAGTTTATGTTTATGTTTATTTTATTTTGTTTATTTTAGGTTTATGTTTTTTTTTTCAATTTAGGGTTTAGGTTTTATTTTTAGGTTTATTTTTAAGGTTTAGGTTTTTATTTAGTTATTATTTTATTTTATTTTAGGTTTATTTTATATTTATTTTACATTTAGTTTATATTTTATTTAGGTTTATATTTTTTATTTTATTTTATTTCTTAGTTTACTTTAGGGTTTATTTATTTTATTTTAGTTTATTTTTTTGGTTTTATTTTATTTTCTTTTAGGTTTAGGTTTAGGTTTAAGTTTTAATTTAGGTTTTATTTTATTTGTTTATATTATTTTATTTTTGGTTTAATTTTTATTTATTTTATTTTTAGGTTCCATTTAGTTTAGGTTTAGGTTTTTAGCCTTTTAGGGTTTTGGGTTTAGGGTTTTAGGGTTTAGGGTTAGTTTTAAGGTTTAGGGTTTAGGGTTAGGGTTTTTTTATTATTTTACTATTTTATTATTATTTTTTAAATTAAGTACACTGGTAGGTTTATGTTTATTTAGTTTATTTTTTAGTTTATTTTATCTTATTTTATTTTATTTAGTTTATGTTTATGTTTAGGTTTAGGTTTTATTTATTTTGGTATTAATTTAGGTTTATTTTATTTTCATTTTAGGTTTAGGTTTTTATTGAGTTTAGGGTTTAGGTTTTATTTTTTATTAATTTTTAGGTTTTATTTTAATGTTTATTTTATATGTTTAGATTTTTTATTTAAATTTTAATTTAATTTATTAGGTTTATTTTATTTTAGTTTTATTTATTTAGGTTTTATTCTTAGGTTTATTTTATTTTTAATTTAGTTAACGTGTTTATCTACTTTATTTTAGTTTATTTTTATTAGCTTATTATATTTTATTTTTAAGTTTAGGTTTAGGTTTTAGTTTAGGTTTCAAATTTATTTTATTTTTTATTTTAGTAAGGTTTAATTTTGTTTAGGTTTAGGTTTAGGTTTTAGGTTGGTTTAGGTTTAGGGTTTAGGTTTAGGGTTTAGTTTAGGGTTTATATTTTAGGGTTTAGGTTTAGGGTTAGAGTTTATAGTTTTAATGTTTAGGGTTTTAGTTTAGGGTTTAGGGTTTTAGTTAGATTTTTTGGGTTAGGTTTAGGTTTAGGTTTAGGTTTAGGGTTTTAGTTTATAGTTAGTTTAGGTTTATTTTAGGGTTTAGGGTTTAGGTTAGGGTTAGAGTTTAGGTTTAGGGTTTAGTTAGTTTTATTTAGGAGTTTAGGTTTTGGTTTTAGGTTTAGTTAGTAGTTTTAGGTTATCATTTAGTTTTTAGTTTAGGTTATGTAGTTTAGGGTTGTATGTTTAGTTTAGGTTTAGGTTACTTTAGGGTTTAGGTTATGATTTTAGATAGGTTTTAGGTTTAATGTTTATAGATTAGGGTTTAGGGTTTAGTTTGTTTAGGGTTTAGGGTTTATAGTTTAGAGTTTTATAGTTTTAGGTTTGGGGTTAGTTTTAGGTTTAGGTTTAGTTTAGGGTTAGTTTTGTATTTAGGTTTAGGTTTAGGGTTTAGGATATATGGTTTAGGGTTTAGAGTTTTTTTTTAGGGTTTAGGTTTTGTTTAGGTTTATTTTTTATTTTTATTTAGTTTACTTTATTTATTTGATGTTTATTTATTTTAGTTTATTTTTTAATTTAGGTTTAGGATTATGTTTATATTTTTGTTTAGTTTATTTTTTATGTTTAGATTTTATTTTTTTATTTTTAGGTTTTGGTTTAGGTTTATATTTTATTTTTTTAGATTTAAGTATTTTGTTTTTATTTTAGGTTCATTTTTATGTTTTTTTATTTAATCCTAGGTATATTTTTAGTTTATTTTATTTTAAGTTTAGTTTAAGGTTAATGGTTAGCTTAGGGTTTAGGGTTTATTTAGGTTTAGTTTAGGTTTTAGTTTAGGTTTAAGTTTAGTTTAGTTTAGGTTTTTAGTTTTAAGTTTAGGTTTAGGTTTAGTTTTTTAGGTTTAGGTTTAGGAGTTTTAGATTTAGGGTTTAGGGTTTAGTTTAGGTTTAAGTTATTTAGGTTTAGTTAGTTTAGGTTTATTTAGTTTAGTTTAAGTTTTATTTTAGATTTAGAGTTTAGGATTTAGTTTAGGGTTTAGTTTAGGTTTAGATTTTTAGTTTTAAGTTTAGGAGTTTAAGTTTAGAGTTTATAGTTTAGGTTTAGGTTAGTTAGGTTTAAATTTTAGTTTAAGTTTAGGAGTTTAGGTTTGGTTTAGGAGTTTAAGTTAGTTTAGGAGTTTTTTAGTTTTAGGTTTAGGGTTGTTTAGGGTTTTAATTTAGAGTTTAGGTTTAGGATTAGTTTAGGGTTAGGTTAGGTTTTAGTTTTAAGGAGTTTAGGTTTATAGTTTTAGGTTAGTGTAGGGTTTAGGTTAGTTAGGGTTGATTTAAGGTTTAGGGTTTAGGTTTAGGTTTTAGGTTTAGGGTTAGGTTTAGGGTTTAGGGTTTTAGGTTTATTTTATTTTATAGTTTAGTTTATTTATTTTAGGTTTATTTATTTTAGTTTAGGTTTTTATTTTAGTTTATTTTTTAGGTTTAGGTTTAGGATTATGTTTTATTTTATTTTTATTTAGGTTTAGGTTTTTTTTTTTTTGTTTGGTTTAGGTTTTTTATTTTATTTTTTATTTAGGTTTTAGGTTTTATTTTAGGTCTATTTTAATGTTTTTATTAGTTTAGTCTTAAATTTATTTTTTATTTATTTTATTTTATTTAGTTTAGGATTTAGGTTTAGTTTATTTAGGTTTAGGTTTAGGATTTATTTATTTTAGTTTAGTTTATTTTAGTTTATGTTTATGTTTATTTTATTTTATTTTTTTTATTTGAGGTTTATGTTTTTTTTCAATTTAGGGTTTAGGTTTTATTTTTTATATATTTTTAGGTTTTATTTTTAGGTTTATTTTTTAGGTTTAGGTTTTTATTTAGTTATTATTTTATTTTATTTTAGGTTTATTTTATATTTATTTTACATTTAGTTTATATTTTATTTAGGTTTTATATTTTTTGTTTATTTTATTTCTTAGTTTACTTTAGGGTTTTATTTATTTTATTTTAGTTTATTTTTTGGTTTTTATTTTATTTTCTTTTTAGGTTTAGGTTTAGGTTTAAGTTTTAGTTTAGGTTTTTATTTTATTTGTTTATATTATTTTATTTTTGGTTTATTTTTTATTTATTTTATTTTTAGGTTCCATTTAGTTTAGGTTTAGGTTTTTAGCCTTTTAGGGTTTTGGGTTTAGGGTTTAGTTTTAAGGTTTAGGGTTTAGGGTTAGGGTTTTTTATTATTTTATTATTTTTATTATTATTTTAGTTGGTTTATGTTTATTTAGTTTATTTTTTAGTTTATTTTTTTTTATATTATTTTATCTTATTTAGTTTATGTTTATGTTTAGGTTTATGTTTTATTTATTTTGGTATTAGTTTAGGTTTATTTTATTTTCATTTTAGGTTTAGGTTTTTGTTGAGTTTAGGGTTTAGGTTTTATTTTTTATTAATTTTTAGGTTTTATTTAATGTTTATTTTTTAGGTTTAGGTTTTTATTTAATTTTTAATTTAATTTATTCTAGGTTTATTTTATTTTCATTTTATATTTAGTTTTTATTTTATTTAGGTTTTTATTCTTAGGTTTATTTTATTTTTCAGTTTAGTTCACGTGTTTGTCTACTTTATTTTATTTTATTTTTATTAGTTTATTATATTTTATTTTTAAGTTTAGGTTTAGGTTTTAGTTTAGGTTTTAAATTTATTTTATTTTTTATTTTACTAAGGTTTAGGTTTTTTATTTATTTTATTTTTAGGTTTAATTTTGTTTAGGTTTAGGTCTTTAGGTTTTAAGGTTCATGGTTTAGGGTTTAATTTAATGTTTAGGGTTTAGGGTTTTAGGGTTTACGATTTTAGGGTTTAAGGTTTAGGGTTTAGGGTTTAATGTTTAGGGTTTTAGTTTTGGGTTTAAGGTTTTGATTTAGCTTAGGATTTTAGGTTAGCTTAGGGTTTAAGGTTTAGGGTTTAGGATTTAGGGTTTAGGGTTTATGGTTAGTTTAGGGTTTAGGGTTTCAGGTTTAAGGTTTTAGGGTTTATGGTTTAGGGTTAGGGTTAGAGTTTAGGGTTTAGGGTTTAGGGTTTAGGGTTTTGGTTTTTAGGTCAGTTTAAGGTTAGTTTAGCGTTTAGGGTTTAGAGTTGTCATTTAAGGTTTTAGGTTTAAGGTTTAGTCATTTGATTAGTTCAACATTTAGGAGTTATCATTTTAGGAGTTTAGTTTAGGTTGTATGTTTAAGGTTTAGGAGTTTAAGGTTTAGGTTTATGATTTTGAGATAGGGTTTTGGGTTTAATGTTTATGGATTAGGGTTTAGGGTTTAAGGTTTGTTTAGGGTTTAGGGTTTATGGTTTAGGGTTTTTTATGGTTTTGGGTTTGGGGTTGTAGCTTTAGGGTTTAAGGTTTCGGGTTTAGGGTTAGTTTTTGAGTTTAGGGTTTAGGGTTTAGGGTTTAGGATTTAGGGTTTAGGGTTTAGAGTTTTTTTTTTAGGGTTTAGGTTTTGTTTAGGTTTATTTTTTATTTTTATTTAGTTTACTTTATTTATTTGATGTTTATTTATTTTAGTTTAGTTTTTTTATTTTAGTTTATTTTTTTTGGTTTAGGTTTAGGATTATGTTTATATTTTTGTTTAATTTTATCTTTTGGTTTAGGTTTTTATTTTATTTTTAAAATTTAAGTTTTTTTTTAGGTTCATTTTTATGTTTTTTATTTAATCTTAGGTATATTTTTAGTTTATTTTATTTTAAGTTTAATTTAGGGTTTAGGGTTAGCTTAGGGTTTAAGGTTAGTTTAGGGTTTAGGGTTTAGGGTTTAGGGTTTAGGCTTTAAGGTTTTTGGTTTAAGGTTAGTTTAGGGTTTAAGGTTTAGTGTTTTAAAGTTTAGGGCTTAAGGTTTAGAGTTTAAGATTTAGGGTTTAGGGTTTAGGGTTTTGGTAGGTTTTAGTTTGGTTTATAGTTTTAGTTTTATTTAGGTTTAAGTTTATTTTAGTTTAGATTATGTTTATAGTTTTTTAGAGTTTAGGTTTAGTTTTTTGGTTTAGTTTATTTATTTAGGTTTTGATTTAGTTTAGTTTGGTTTAGTTTATTTGATTTTAAGGTTTATAGTTTAGTTTGGTTTAATTTAGGTTTAGATTTGGTTTAGTTTTAGTTTAGTTTGTTTTAGTATTTTTTTGTTTATTATTTTGATTTAGTTTGTTTAGTTTAATTTAAGTTTGGGTTTATTTTAGTTTATAGGTTTATTTTAGTTTATAGTTTTAGGTTAGGTTAGTTGTTTAGGAGGGTTTAAATTTGTTTAGTTTAGTTTAGTTAGGATTATATGTTTGAGCTTTAGGTTGTTTATTTGATTTGGTTTGATTTGGATTTAGTTTTATGGTTTAGGTTTAAATTTTAGTTTAGACTTAGGGTTTAGGTTTAGGTTTGGTTTAGTTATAGTTTGAATTGGTTGTTTGATTTGAATTTAGTTAAATTTAGTTAGGTTCATTTAGGGTTTAGGGTTTAGGGTTTAGGTTTTATTTGGGTTTTGGTTTATAGTTTTATTTTAGGATATTTTTATTTTATAGTTTAGTTTATTTATTTTAGGTTTATTTATTTTAGTTTATTTTAGGTTTGGGTTTAGGATTATGTTTATTTTTTTTTGTTTAGTTTTATTTTATTTTTATTTTTAGGTTTAGGTTTTTATTTTAGATTTTGGTTTAGGTTTTATTTATTTATGTGGGTTTTAGGTTTTATTTTGTCATTTTAATGTTTTTTAGGTTTATTTTATTTTAGGTTTAGGTTTAGGTTTAGTTTATTTTAGGTTTAGGTTTAGGTTTTATTTTTTTTAGTTTATTTTAGTTTTGATTTTATGTTTATTTTATTTATATTTTAGGTTTATGTTTTCAGATTAGGGTTTAGGTTTTATTTGTTATGTTTATTAGGTTATTTTGATTTTTAGGTTTGGGTTTTATTTAGTACTTTATTTTATTTTTATTTTTTTAATTTACATTTAGTTTTATTTTATTTAGATTTTTATTTTTAGGTTTATTTTATTTTTTTAGTTTAGTGGATTTATTTTATTTAAGGTTTTATTTTTATTTTAAATTATTTTAGGTTTAGGTTTAGGTTTATTTTAGGTTTTATTTTATTTTCATTTTATTTTATTTTATTTTGTGTAGTTTTATTTATTTATTTTGTAGTTTATTTCATTAGTTTAGAAAATTTGGATTAAGATTTGGTAAGTCCATGGGATAGGTCATATATGGCTTATGAAGGGTTTCAAGTTTAGATTTGGTCATGGGCTTTCATTTTGTTTGAAATTATGGTTTGGATTTGGATTTAAATTTTTTGTTTTAAACTTGAGGTTTGGTTTGAGAAGGTGAACATGGATTGATTTGGGTTGAAGGGTTTGTGGATTATCCTAATTCTAAGGCATAACTTAATCTTATGGTTAACCCTTCTAGTCTTTGAACTTAAGTTATGTTTAATTGATAGTGTCTTATGACTAGGGAAGTCTGGTGTTTGAAGACTAAGTCAAGATGGGAAGATTGAATTTACACTCCAAAGTGAGCTCAACAAACACAGGCTCCATAGTATTGCCCTTGGAGATAGATGATTGGAAGACCAAAACAAGTTTCACATTATAGACTTCGAATACATCTTTCACAGCTTTGTTTGGAGACCATGGATACATGAGAACAACAGTTCCATCCTCTCTACATCAGAGTGAAGTTTGTGATGGGATCATCTATGTCAAGGATCTTTGGTTATTTATTATTCACAAGGTTAGGCATATATGAGGATGTGGCTTACCCTCAAAATCAACAAGTCTATTCTAACTTGGCCAAAGTTTAAAATAAAAAAAGAAAAAAAAAGAAAAAAGAAAGAGAAAAAAGAAAAAAGAAAGAGGAAATGAAAAAGAAAATAAAGAGAGCAAAAATATACTTGGAGGAGGGTGCTTAGACATTTCCACCCAGTTTGTTACTCCATTGAACATATGGGTGGGTCATCCTCCACCATCTAGAGGAAGAGGCCAATTTAGAGGTCAGGGGTGGAAAACCTCCTTATTGGCCCAATAGAAGATATGTCCTAGCTACTAGGTACACACTATCCATATAGACTTAGAATCTAGTTCATAGGATGAGCCCTTTGGTTACACTAGCTCTTTCAATAGTAGATTCCCTTAGGGTGACACTTGAGCGAGATAACAATGAAGTGGCACCAAGCAAAGCATAAGTGTATCCAAGTCTATATGTGAAATAGTTAGGCATCGGTTGGGAACCTTAGCTCTAACCCCACTTTCCTCTCAAAAGTGAGTTTGGTAGTTAAGGAAGCCCCAGTCATATGTGTGAAGACAGAGGTTCTTTTCTAGGAGAATCATCTTCATGTCAAGAAGTTGATGTAGAACTTGATGATGATTCAAATATTTAATAAATTACCTTTTATTTGGTACTTGCCTTGTGTTCATAATTTAGCAAAGAAAGGTTAATTGACATACTTAAAGCAAAATCATTGACTAATTTGGAAGAATATGGAAGAACAAATGCAAAAGCTCTCAATCAAGACCATGACTAATTACATTGATTGACAATTTTACTTAGTCATCTCCAATTATTGGAATCGATAAGTTTTTTCAAATCACATTAACTCTATGAGGAGCTATGCTTAGAAACAGATGATCTAGATGATTTTAGAGGCACCACGAGTTCAAAAAAAAAGATCAAGTCAATTATGTGAGCTCAAGGAAATCAACTTAGAGCATGGTTCTTTGAATGAAATTGAAACCAATGACTTAGTTAGGCTATTGATTGAGTTTATGGACTACTTTGCATGGAGTTATGAAGAGATGCGGATTGTGTCTCGATGTAGTGGTCCATAAACTAGTAATAGAGCTACTTGCTAACCTATCAAGCAAGCTCTTAGATGATATGATTAGACATAGAACAACTAATCATTTTTTTAAAGTCAAAGCGATTGATGTTGCTTCATTGAGAAAAATACCTACGGTTAGCATTGTCGGAAAAGAATTGCCAAATTCACATATGCATTAATTTTGGATTTAAATAAGGCATGTCAAAAGATGAATTTCCACTACCAATGATGGTGGATGTTGCCTTATTTCATGGTTTTCTATTTCATGGATGGCTCATCTAGATATAACCAAATAAAGATGGCCCTTGAAGATGAAAGAAATACTTTTAGAACATCGAGAATCTTTTTTATAAGTCTTGCCTTTAGACTTAAAATATAGCTACATCTATGACTCAAATCTTTACAACTCATCATCAAGTTGAGTGCTATGAGATCTCTTGGTAAAAAGTAAGAAAAGGAAGACCATCTCTTGACTTGAGTAGTTTTTTAATAGTTAAGAAATTTAACATCAAAATGAACCCCTAAAGTGTGCATTGATGGTTTTCAAGAAATTCTTGGGTTTGTTGTATGGGATCAAAATTGAAGAAGATCAAGGGATATTAGAAATGACCCTAAAATTTAAGTCAACTCAGATCATTAGGGCGGTTGGCATATCTGCTTTATACAACTATTAGGATGATGTCGACCATTCTCGATCAAAAGATGCCAAGTTTAAGTGGGATGATAAGTGTGAGCATGTCTTCAAAGAAATCAAACATTACTTGCGATATAGTTCAGAAAATCAAGCGCTCATACTTTACTTGTTAGATGACTCCCTTGTGCTTTGTTGGCGCCAATAAGGGAAGGAAAACATACTCTACTACCTTTATCATCTAATCCCTTCATAATTATCCACCCATTGAAGCATTGCAACTTTAATCTTTGCATCCCAAAAGTTACACCACTACATGCTTCCTCATAAGTGGACTTAATTTCTTGATCAATCCACTATGTATCTCATGACATGGGTGATGCTATCCATTGATTATGATGGTTATGACATTGGTTTGGCGTTACCACACTCTTTTAGATGGTCTCCTCAATGAACAAATCTTGAACTTAAGGGATACTAGCATTCATCGCTGGGAGATGTACTTTGATGGTATAGCTTCCTCTCAAAGAGGAGAAGAACCATAATCTACTATTGTAAGAAAGGTAGGTGTAAGAATAGTTCTCTTAACTCTGGACGTGATGTGATGAGATTCTCATTATCGCCAATCTTTACCAAAATGAAGGTGAATATGAGGCTTGTCGGTCAGGTTATCCATTACTCTAAGCATCCAAACATCAATATCTTTGGGATTCTCAACTCATTATCAACCAAATCACGGGTCCTATATGGTTATGCCCAAGCTCAATCACTACCAAAAGTACACCATAAAGTTATTGGCCCAAATCCTAGAGGTTACCATTTATAAAATTTCTCGAGGAGAGAACCTCATGGTGTATGCTTTAGCCAAGCTTGCCAAGGAGTTGGCATGTCCGGAGGATGAGTCCATATCAATAAAGGTCGAAAATAGACAAGTCTTATCCCTTATTGATATTGAACTCATCAAAAAGTACTCTCTTGATGGGGAGGTTGCCATTGCCAAAAGATGAAAAATTAGATTGAGGCAACCATTCATGGATTACTAAATAAAGGAAACTACCTTAAGAACAAGCCCATCGGATGAAGTAGAGAGCACTTTCATGCTCTTGTGGATGGTGTCTTTAACTATCTTTCAATCATATGTCATTTTTTAGACAACACGAAGCCCAAGATCATGATCAAGGTACACTCAAGATTATGTAGAGCCAATCCGTTCAAAGATGAAAGCCAAGATCAAGAGATTAAGATACTACTTGGCCATGATCAAAGATTGCATGGATACGGGCTGATGCCACCAATATCAAATACACGTGGTCTACACCAACCACTCAACATTCTACATCCTACATTGTCTCATGGAGTGTTGGGGTACCGACATAGTGGGTTTGATTGATCCTCTTCTTGTCATTGGATCATCTTAGCTTCTCACTATATTTTCAAATGGGTGAAGGTAATTTTGCTGGAGGTCACAACTCACCATGTGCTCTAGTTTTTTAAGAACCATATCATATATAGGTTGAAGTGCCTCGATGAATTATATCTAATGTATGCATTGGAGCATGATCAACAACTTTTCTTAGAGACACAACATAGATTTGAGATATTCTACCATCAACTACAGGGCAAAGATAGCGAAGCCTTCAACAAAACTCTCATCCAAATACTAAAGAAGACACTCAACAACTCGACAACAACAAGCGATAGTGGCATGAGCAATTCGTTAAAGCCTTATGGGCCTACCACATCACATATAAAACTCCAACTCAATTTACTCCTTTCTCATTAATGTATGGATCGGAAGTTGTTCTATGATTAGAGTCCAACTCCCATCACTGTATATAGATGTGGGTAACAAGATCACAACAGAGCAAAATGCCAACTTACGGTTAGAAGAGCTTCAAGGTTTGGAGGAGAGATGCCTATCGGCCTGCCAAAACCTCGAGTTGTACAAAGCTAAAATGATTCAAGCTCACAAAAAGTTGGTCCATCCTAGAGCTTTTCAAGTATGAGAGCTTATTTTAGTTCTAAGGAGACTAATTGTTTCCCGTTGTAAGATGGGAGGCAAGTTGAACCCACATGGGAAGCCCTTTTGCCATAGAGACTACCAGGAGGATCTTATCATTATTAATCATAAGGAGTGCTCAATGCTTCCAATCAATGGGCTCCACTTAAAGTAATAATAAATCATGTTTGAAAGTAATTATCATCAATGAAAATTTTATTTGAATTCAATCTCATCCATGTTGAAAGTATTCTTGTTTATGAATCATCACGATGTGTTTTAGGTGTAAGGAACGGTGAAATCCTATCCTTGATCGTCACAACACAAATAGATATACACAAAATATAAAATAAACACAACTTTTATCTCGGGCTACTCGAGTTGAGATAATACAGGACTCACTCGATGCTTCTAGGTCGCATGTCTACCATGCTTGTGTGTCACCCAATGTTCTTCTTGCTTTGGAGGATGTAAGTCTACACTTTCCTTCTTTATTTGGCCCTTACCTGAGTGCCTTTTAGTTTGGTAGGCTTCTTTGCATGGGGTAAGCTACCTCATGTTGGCTTCATTTAAGAGGATGTGAGTCTACACTTTCTTCTTGGATTAGCTTCATACCTGGGTTGAGTGTATTTGAGGTTTAGCATAAGTCCCCTAGCAGCTCCTTCCCTCTTGACTACTTCAAGTCTGGGTCCAGCCCTTTCTCGAGGCTCCTCACTTAGTAGTCACTCTATGTCAGATAGCATCTATATATCTTGACAACTATCCCATTGATCAATTTGCTTGAAAGTTAAAGCTACATGCTTTCTTTCTATATTTATCATTAGACATGGCACCTTAAGTTGGTTGGTTCTCACTATCTTGACACACTCATGTTGATGATACACCACTCATCGATGGATACACCTTAGGTTGGTTGGTTCACCACTTAGGATACACTCATGGTAGATGTAAGTCTGCTAGCTTTCTCCTTGAGTTTACCACCATACACCTATAGTCTTTCTTTTGGCGGATAATGCTAGCACCTCCCTGTGGGCTATATTTGGATCACATCCTTTGCACCTTTGTTTGACACTACCTTAGTTAATGTCAGTTGGACATTCCCATTTCTAGTAACCACCCACGTGGTTGGAGAATCCATCCCATGGATGTGAGATTCACCCAGTCCTAAATCGAGATAGGGATAGCCCCTTCGTGTGGTCCTCTGCATACAGGTCCATGAAACATGTAAACAAAAATATATTCACTTATGGATTAGGAGGACACCCATAGTGGTACCATTTCCCAAGCAGTATCTTATATTTAGGGTAGTGTCAGCAAACTCTATAGAATCTTTGTCTCTTGAGTTGATATAAGTGTCAACATTCACTCAATAGTTAGCCTAAGTTGGGTTTGATTTATTGTGCTACCAATAGGTCACCCCGGTTGTTCCCTGCTTTAGAAGATGTAAGTCTTACACTTCTTCTTATTTGCACGAAGGCAACCCCTTAGGTTGGCTAGCTCTACCCACAACCGGTAGACTATCCCTTTGAAATTATAAATCTGATATGATAAGTCCAATATAGCCCCTTGGGTCCATGCCATGGTCCATAAACTAAATCTATCAAATTTAATCGAGCTCACATCCCCAGCATATATGCCCTCAAGTCAAAATAAAAAAAATGTAACAAACTATATCAAATCTCATGAAATTAAGATAAAAATAATCCTAACTACTTTTGAGTTGACATAAGTCCCAAAGAGTCTTAAAACCAACCTCCTAGTGGAGCCAAATTAAACCAACTCCCCTAGAGTTGAAATCAAAGAAATCAGCAAACTCTTATCCCGTTATGCATCCCCAAAAAATCAATAAAATCAAACTCAAATCTCAATCCGATGAATCCAACCAACTTCTCTAGTGGAAGGTTAATATACCCATTATCCAGCATATCTTTAGCAAATATGCTTCATCAATTAAAATAAACAAATTACATTCGATACAATCTTATTCCTCGATGGATTATAGATTCTTATCCCCAATGGATCTTTTTTCCATAAATCATATAATCAAATCAAATTCAAACCTTACCCCCAGCAGATTTTCTTCTTCTATGCCCTACATAGGCTCACATGTCATGTCCAATGCATGTGTGATCCCCAGATCTCCCTCCATGTCCTTGACATGGAATTCTCATCAAATCTTCTTCTCTTATGCACACCTTTAATACTTCAACTAAAGAATAATGTATTCATTCAAATAACATCAACTTAACATTATAATCAATGTTTTATGATTTGTGATGGTGCATGCTCAAACTAACTATATAATATCATGCTAAACATATTATAGTGTGACAATTAACACACTATATTATATTATAATATATGATGTTATATTATAACTTTCTATAATATAATATATTGTCTAACATTACACCTCATTAGAATAACTTAGAAGGAACAAATAACAAAATTTTCTCAAAATATAAATAATGTTTATTTTGGATGTAAAATTATTATTTTTCTATTAGAAATGGTACAAAATAGCATCATTTTGGTGTTGCTTCTTGGTGTGTGTCGTGAATTTGGCCAAATTCTTCCATCTCAACCTTCAAATTAACATTTTTGTGAGTTTTGATCCAATGTATTATAACAAAAGTAAAACATACAAA
The DNA here is from genome assembly GCA_021442155.1 of Cymbidium sinense. Taxonomy (NCBI): domain Eukaryota; kingdom Viridiplantae; phylum Streptophyta; class Magnoliopsida; order Asparagales; family Orchidaceae; genus Cymbidium; species Cymbidium sinense. The sequence goes on along the minus strand of JAKCPB010001153.1, from coordinate 159,939 downwards.
AATGTACAATAACATTTAATAACACACCACCACATTCATATATATGTGAAGTTATATTGTTATGTACATTATATTTTAATATGCTTTCATATAATGTATTATCTTACATTACACCTTAAAATGAATCACTTTAAGCAAAAAATTATAAAATTTGGTTGAAAAAAATTACATTTATTTTGGATGTAAAATTCCATTCTTTTGATTAAATGACACACCATAGCACCAATGATGTTCCTAAAGCTTACCTTAAATTTGGCCAAATCCCATCATCTCAACCTATAAATTAATATTTTTATGAAATATACTAGTACAAACTCTACTACATCATACTATAATAAACTAAAATATGCTAAACAATAAGGACTAATACATAATAGTATTCTTTATTACATGATGCTACACTATGTTATGGCATTCTATATTATAATACACTATAACATATTATATTATATTATATTGCATATCACATCACAAGGGATTGCTTAAGATAAAAAAATCATAAAATTAGTCTAAATAATAAAAAACTATATATTTTAGTTGTATCACTTACATATTTTAAATTCAAATAATATATTATGATGCCATGCTTTACCTATTATGAATTTGGCCAAATTCCACCATTTTAAAGCCTAAATCAACATTTTTATAAATAATTCTAATGTAGGCTCCACTGCATGATTTATGATCTTAAACTAAAAGAATTTAAAATGTGTGGAACAATATATTATGATATATGATGTTATACTATGCTACAACTTATAATATTTATTTTGAACAAAAAGTCTTACATTTTAGACTACAAGTGGAGTAGCACACCTTTGGTACTAACCACTTCAAATTTAGATTTCATCATCATTTATTAAATCAATCTTTTATGATTTATATTAATATAGACTATAGGGCACAATACCATAATATACTAAAACATTTCAAAATATCTTATAACATCCAAAAACACATCACTACATGCTCAAATATATGATGCTTATACTATAATATATGGTATTATAATATAATTTAGGGTTAGGGTTTAGGGTATTCAAATCTTTAATAGTCAAGGGAAAGTCTCTTGAAGACAATTTCTTTAGCTACCATAACTATGTTAGGATTAGGTCATTCTTTAGATCTAATCTTAATGACATCTTTACTCAAGGTTTATGGTTTATGGTTAGGGTTTAAGGTTTATTTAGGGTTAGTTTATGGTTAAAGGTTTAGGGTTTAGGTTTTAGGGTTTAGGGTTTATGGTTTTAGGGTTTAAAGTTTAAGGTTTAAGGTTTAGAGTTTATGGTTTAGGGTTTAGGGTTTAGGGTTTAGGGTTTTTAGGGTTTAAGATTTAGGGTTTAGGGTTTAGGGTTTTGGTTTTAGGTGTAAGGTTTAGTTTAGGGTTTAGTGTTTTTTTAAATAGAGAATAATTTCATATTCAACATTTCTCCTTTTTGATTTCATCAACCAAGTAGCTCCCCAAGTTTTCTAAGACACCAGTGATGACATAGATATCAAATGAGCACCCATAGATAAAATTAAAAATCCTAGATAACTAGAATTATCTCAATGTAGACACATTTCCAAATGTAGTCAGATCGATGGTTCTTCAATTCTCAGCTCATCAACCACCTACCTCTAGAGTAGCAGATCTCCCATCATATACCCTCTCTCTCACCACCATGGCTATAACCTCCATGCTCCTCCCCTCCATAACCTGCTCTCCATAACCTCCATATCCACTCCGATCCCCAACCACCACTATAATAACCATCACCTCACCTTTGCCTCCACCATTGGATCAAGTTGAGTTGATGATTTTCTTCTTAAGGTTCTATGCCCATTCTTAGGGTTTAGGGTTAGTTTAGGGGTTGGGTTTATGGTTAGTTTAAGGTTTAAGGTTTAGAGTTTAGGGTTTAAAATTTATGGTTTGGGGTAGGTTTAGTTATAGGTTTTAGGGTTTAGGGTTTGGGGTTTAGGGTTTTAGGGTTTAGGGTTTAGGGTTTAAGGTTTAGGGTTTAGGGTTTTAGGGTTTAGGGTTTAGGGTTCAGGGTTTAGGGTTTATGGTTTAGGGTGAATTTAAGATTTAGGATTAGGTTTTAGGCATTTTTAGGTCTTAGGGTTTATGGTTTTAGGTTTTGTGTTTAGTCAGGTTTAAGGCTTGTGGGATTTAGGGTTGAGTTTATGGTTTGTGGTTTAGGGTTGGTAGATTTAGACTTAGGGTTTTAGGGTGATTTAGGTTTTAGGGTTTTAGTTTTTTTTTTTAAAAACAAGTATTAGGTTTAGGTTTATTTAGTTTATTTAGCTTATAATTTATTTAAGTTTATTTTATTTTTAATTTTATTTAGGTTTAATTTTTATTTTATTTAGTTTAGTTTATTTATTTAATTTAGATTTTATTTTATTTTACTTTAGGTTTAAGTTTTTTAGTTGAGTTTTTTTTAGCTTTTTAGGTTTTTTTTTTATTTTATTTTTTTAGGCTTTTTAGGTTTATTTTAGGTTTAGCTTTTAGGTTTTATTTTTAGTTTAGGTTTAGGTTTATTTATTTTATTTTATTTTATTTAGTTTAGGTTTAGGATTTATTTATTTTAGTTTAGTTTATTTTAGTTTAGGTTTAAGTTTATTTTATTTTATTTTATTTTAGTTTAAGTTTTTAGTTTAGCATTTAGGTTTTATTTTTTATTTCTTTTTAGGTTTTTTTCTAGGTTTTTGTTTTATTTAGCTCTTATTTTAATTTATTTTAGTTTTATTTTATTTTTATTTTATGTTTATTTTTTATTTTATTTAAGTTTTTTATTCTTAGGTTAATTTTATTTTTTAGTTTAGTATAGGTTTTTATTTATTTTATTTTAGTTTATTTTATTTTATTTTTTTATTTTATTTTTAAGTTTAAGTTTAGGTTTTAGTTTAGCTTTTTATTACATTACTTTATTTTATTTTAATTTAAGTTTATTTATTTATTTTATTAGTAGGTTTTATTTAGTTTAGGTTTAGGGTTTTAGGTTTAGGGTTTAGGGTTTAAGGTTTAGGGTTTAAGGTTTTTTGGTTTAGGTTGGTTTGGGGTCCGTGGTTTAGGGTTTAGGGTTGTTAGTGTTAGCATAGGGTTTAGGGTTGAGGATTAGGTTTATTATTTGGGGTTCATGGTTTAGATTAGCTGTGAGTTTGAGTTATTTATTATTTGGTTTGCTTCCGTGGTTTAGTTTTAGGGTTTAGGGTTTAGGGTTTAGGGTTTAGGGTTTATGGGGGGATTAGGATTAGTTTAGTGTTTAGTGTTTATGGTTTAGGGTTTAGGGTTTTTTAGGGTTTAGGGTTTAAGGTTTTGGGTTTAGGGTTTACGGTTAGTTTTAGGGTTTTGGGTTAAGGTCTTTTTTTAAATTAAGTTAACTGGTAGGTTTAGTTTTATTTAGTTTATTTTGTTTATTTTTAATTTATTTTAATTTTTTAATTTTGGTTTATTTTAATTTTTATATAGTTTTGTTTATTTATTCTAAGTTTATTTATTTTAGTTTAGGTTTTTTATTTTAGTTTATTTTTTAGGTTTATGTTTATGTTTATTTTATTTTTTTACTTTAATTTTATCTTTATTATTATTATTTTAAGTTTAGGTTTTATTTTATATTTATAGGTTTTATTATTTAGTTTATTTTTTTTGGATTTAGGTTTTGGGTTTTTCTATGCTTATTTTTAGGTTTTATTTTTTAGTTTAGGTTTAGGTTTATTTTTAGTTTATTATATTTTATTTAGTTTATGGTTTACGTTTAGTTTTCAGTTTAGCTTTAAGTTTTATTTATTCTAGTTTAATGATTTTAGTTTATTAGGTTTAATTTTATTTTATTTTGTTTATTTTAGGTTTTGGTTTTTTTTTTTTAGTTTAGGTTTAACTTTTATTTTTTTTAGGACTTACTTTTAGGTTTATTTTTTGGTTTAGGTTTTATTTAGTTTTATTTAATTCAATTTTAGGTTTATTTTATTTTATTTTACTTTAGTTTTATTTTTTTAGGTTCTATTTTAGGTTTATTTTATTTTATTAGTTTAGTTTAGGTTTTTATTTATTTTATTTAATTTTAGTTTTTATTTTATTATTTTATTTTATTTTTACATTGAGGTTTAGGTTTAAGTTTATGTTTAGGATTAGGTTTTATTTTAGGTTTTTATTTTATTTAGGTTTTGGTTTATTTATTGATTTTATTTTTAAGTTTTATTTTGTTTAGGTTTTTGTTTTTAGGTTTAGGTTTATTGTAGTTTATTTTATTATTATTTTTATTTAGGTTTATTTTTTATTTAGTTTAGTTTATTTATTTTAGGTTTCTTTATTTTAGTTTATGTTTTTTTATTTTGGTTTATTTTTTGGTTTATGTGTAGGTTACACTTTTTTTTAGTTTAGTTTTAATTTTATTTTATTTTAGGTTTTATTTTTTTTTTGGTTTAGGTTTTAGGTTTTTATTTTAGGTTTATTTTTAGGTTTTATTTTTTTAATTTAAGTTTAGGTTTATTTTTAATTTATTTTATGTTATTTAGTTTAGGGTTTAGGTTTAGTTTATTTTAGGTTTAGGTTTAGGTTTTATTTATTTTAGTTTAGTTTATTTTAGTTTAGGTTAAGGATTACCTTATTTTGTTTATTTTAGGTTTATGTTTTTTTTATTTTAGGGTCTATTTTTTTTATTTATTAGTTTTATTTTTAGGTTTATTTTTTAGGTTTATGTTTCTATTTAGTTATCATTTTAATTTATTTTAGGTTTATTTTATTTTATTTTATGTTTAGCTTTTATTTTAATTATTTTCTATTTTTTTATTTATTTTATTTTTAGTTTAGTTTTTTTTATTTTATTTTAGTTTTATTTTCATTTTTATTTTATTTTCTTTATATGTAGGTTTAGGTTTCTTTATTTGGTTTTATTTTATTTTATTTTATATTGGTTTACATTTTTTAATTTTTGTAGGTTTTATTTACATTATGTTTAGGTCTAGAATTTTAGGGTTTTGGGTTTAGGTTTGGGTTTAGAGTTGTAGGTTTAAGGTTATAGTTTAGGCTTTAGAATTTAGGGTTGTAGTCTTTTATTTCTTTAAATTCAAATTAAAGGTTTAAGTTTATTTAGTTTATTTTTTTTTAATTTATTTTATTTTGTTTAGTTTAGTTTAAGTTTAGGATTAGGTTTTTTTTTTTAGTTTAGGGTTTAGGTTTTATTTTTTTGTTTATTTTAGGTTTTATGTTAAGATTTGTTTTTAGGTTTAGTTTTATTTAGTTTTAATTTTTGATTTGAGGTTTATTTTATTTAGGTTTTATTCTTAGGTTTATTTTATTATTTTAGTTTAGTTTATTTTATTTATTTTATTTTAGTTTATTTTATTAATATTTATATTTATAAAGTCTTTAGGATTTAGTCCTTTTATTTTATTATTTTATGATTTAAGTCAAGTTTTTTTATTAATTTTATCTGGTTTCATTTAATTTAGGCCAGCTTTAGGTTTTAGGGTAGGGGTGGCCTGGATTAGGGTTTAGAGCCTGTGGCCTGGTGGTAGAGGGCTCAGTTTGTAGGTCAGCTGTCACAGCTCATTCAGCCTGGGTGGCTAGCACTCAGGCCAGGCTCAGGCCTTAGGGCTTAGGCCTGGCTCACTAGAGGCCCAGGGTCCGGCCCAGGGTCATAGTCAACATCTTTCGTAGCATTGGGAATCAAACCTCAGGGTCAGGCCCAGCCTGGCCCAGTTTGGGTTAGTGGGTCCTGGGGCCCAGATCATTTCAGGCTGGGAGCCTGGGATAGGGCTTTAGGTGGGATTTTAGCAGAGTTATTTATTTTAGTGGCCAGGGTTAGTGGATTTGTTTAGGGTAGGCTGCAGTTTAGTGTTACAGTTTAGTGATTTAGGATTTAGTAGTCAGGCTTGTTTTAGGGTTTAGTGGCTCAGGATTGTTTTAGTTTGTTTTTTTGGGGTTTAAGATTTTAGGTTTAGGGTTTAAGATTTAAGGTTTTGGGTTTCTGTGGTTTATTTTTAGTTTAGAGTTTTTTTTAAAAAATTAAGTTAACCCAAGCAGGTTTATTTAGTTTATTTTTTTTCTTTATTTTAATTTTAGCTATTTATTTTTATTTTTTATTTATTTAGTTTTTATTTTAAGTTTATTTTTTTAGTTTAGGTTTTTATTTTATTTTATTTTAGGTTTAGGTTTAGTTTATGCTTTTTTTTTCTTATTTTATCTTTATTTTATTTTATTTATTTGGTTTAGGTTTTATTTTATATTTATAGGTTTAGTTTTAGGCTTTAATTTTATTTTTTTAGGTTTAAGTTTTAAATTTTTTTAGGTTTATTTTTAGGTTTTATTTTTTAGTTTAGGTTTAAATTAATTTTTAGTTTATTGTATTTTATTTATTTTATGGTTTAAGTTTAGTTTCTGAGTTTAGGTTTAGGTTTTATTTATTAGTTTAGTTTATTTTAGTTTAGTTTAGGTTTATTTAATTTATTTATTTTAGGTTTGGTTTTTTTTTTAGTTTAGGGTTTATGTTTAACTTTTTTATTTTTTTTACTTACTTACTTTATTTTTTTTGGTTATGTTTTATTTAGTTTTATATAATTTAATTTTAGGTTTATTTTATTTTGTTTTACGTTTAGTTTTTTAAGATTTTATTTTTAAGTTTATTTTATTTTTAGTTTATTTTAGGTTTTTATTTATTTTATTTCATTTTAGTTTTTATTATTTATTTTATTTTATTTTTACATTTAGGTTTAGGTTTAAGTTTATGTTTAGGTTTTATTTTAGGTTTTATTTTATATTTTGTTTTATTTTTAGTTTATTTATTGATTTTATTTTAAGTTTTATTTTGTTTAGGTTTATGTTTTAGTTTAGGGATAGGTTTATTTTAGTTTATTTTATTTTATTTAGTTTAGTTTATTTATATTAGGTTTATTTATTTTAGTTTACATTTTATTTTAGTTTATTTTATTATGTGTAGTTTATTTTTTAGTTTAGTTTTATTTTCATTTTATTTTTTAGGTTTTGGTTTTATTTCTTATTTTTGGGTTTAGGTTTTAGGTTTATTTGTAGGTTTTATTTTTTAGTTTAGGTTTAGGTTTATTTTTAGCTTATTTTATGGTATAGTTTAGTTTAGGTTTAGTTTATTTTAGGTTTAGGTTTAGTCTATATTTTAGTTTAGGTTAAAGTAATCTTATTTGTTTTATTTTATGTTTGTTTTTTTTAGTTTAGGGTTTAGGTTTTATTATTTATTTATTTTTTGGTTTTATTTTATTTTTTTTAGGTTTAGGTTTTATTTAGTTATTATTTTATTTTATTTTAGGTTTAATTTATTTTACTTTATGTTTAGCTTTTATTTTAATTAGTTTTAATTATTTTACTTTTTAGTTTAGTTTAGGGTTTTATTTATTTTATTTTAGTTTAGCTTTCATTTTTTATTTTATTTTATTTTCTTTTTTGGTTTAATTTTAGGTTTTAGTTTAGGTTTATTTTATTTTATTTTTTATATTTTGGTTTACATTTTTTCTTTTTTTTAGGTTTTATTTACTTTAGGTTTAGGTTTTTACCATTTTAGGGTTTTAGGGTTTAGAGTTGTAAGTTTAAGGTTGTAGGTTTAGGGTTTAGAATTGAGGGTTTGTTTTTTAGGACCTTTTGTTCTTTAAATTAAAAAGTAGGTTTGGGTTTATTTAATTTATTTTAGTTTATTTTATTTTATTTGGTTTAAGTTTATGGTTAGTTTAGGTTTAAGTTTAGGTTTAGGTTTCATTTATTTTAGTTTGATTTAGGTTTTATTTTATTTTATTTTAGGTTTACTCTTTTTTTTAGTTTTGGTTTTATTTTTATTTTATTTATTTTTGGTTTATGATGCCTTTTTTTTTAGGTTTAGGTTTTATTCTTAGGTTTATTTGATTTTTTTATTTTAGTTTATGTTTTATTTATTTATTTTATTTATTTTTTACTTAATTTATTATATATTATTTTAAATCTTAGTTTTAGGTTTTAGTTTTTTTATTTTATTATTTTATTTTATTATGTTTAAGATTTTATTTATTTTATTTTATTTTAATTTAATTTAGTTTAGGTTTTAGTTTTTTGGTTTAGGTTTGCTCAGGGTTTAGGTTTAGGGTTTAGTGGGTTAGGTTTGTTAGGGTTTAGGGTTTAGGGTTTAGATTTTAGAGTTTATTTTTTAGTTTTGTTAGGATTACTTAGGGTTTAGGGGTTTTATTGAGGTTTAGGGTTTTCATTTATTTTAGGCTTGGCGAGGTTTTAGGGTTTGGGTTTGTTTAGGGTTTAGAGTTATAGTTTAAGGTTTTTACAATTTAGTTTTAGGGTTTAGGGTCAGGTTTAGTGTTTAAGGTTTAGGTTAGTTTTAGTTTTTAGGGTTTAGGTTTTATGTCTAGTGTTCCGGTTTTAGTTTAGGGTTTAGGATTTTTGATTTTTTTAACAAAGAACAAATTGATTCAACATTTCTTCTTTTTAATTTCATCAACCAAGTAACACACCAAGTTTTCTAAGACACAAACGATGACATAGATAAAAAATGAGCATGCATAGAACAAATCAAAAATCCTAGATAATTAGAATCATCTCTACTATAAAGACATAGTTCCATAAGCAGCAGATCAGATCGATCGTTCTTTAATTTCTCTAATTCCCATCAGAACCACTTTGGCCTCTCGAGTAGCGAGATCCACCATCATATCCCTGATCTCTCCCTCCATCGCTCCTCCCGCCTCCATAAGCACGACTGCTCGGACCACCACCTCTATATCCAACAGCACCTCCAGATCCCCCACCACCACAATAATGTCACCTTCTCCACTATCGAGATGGAGCCTGGTTGACGTTAATGTTCCAAACAAGGTTCACCCATTCTGTGGTTTTAGGTTTAGGTTTATTAGGTTTTAGGGTTTAGTTTTATTTTTAATTTATTTAGTTACTTTAGGTTTAGGGTTATGGTGTTTAGGTAGTATAAGGGTTTTAGGGTTAGGGTTGGTTTGGGTTTGTGGTATGGTTAGGGTTTTAGGTTTAGGGTAAGGATTAGGTTTAGTTTTAGGTTTAGAGTTTAGTTTTCAATTTATGATTTAGGGTTTATGGTTTAGGGTTGTAGGTCAGGTTCAGGTAGGTTTAGAGTTTTAGGTTTATGATTTAGTGTAGGATTTAGAGCTCACCATCTTTTAAATTCAAATGGGCAGGTTTATTTTATTTATGGTTTAGGTTTTAGTTTAGTGTTAGGGTTTGTGGCTCACTTTGTCTTATGGTTTAGGGTCAGTAGGTTTGCCTGGGTTTAGGGTTTTAGGGTTTAGTTTGTGGTTTAGAATTTAGGATTTAGGGTTTAGATTTTTTTTTTTAAATCCAAACCAGAGTTTAGGTTTATTTAGTTTTATTATTTTATTTTATTTTATTTTTTTTATTTTTTATTTAGTTTAGTTTATTTATCTTTAGGTTTATTTATTTAAGTTAAGTTTTTTTATTTTAATTCTTTTTAGGTTGAATTTAAGTTTATTATTTAGTTGAGTCTTTTTTTATTTTTTTTATGTTTAAGTTATTTTTTTTATTTTAGGTTTAGGTTTAGTTTTATTTTATTTTTTTAGGTTTAGGTTTTATTTATTTTAGGTTTTATTTTTTTATTTAGGTTTAAGTTTTTTTTAGTTTATTTTATTTTATTTAGTTTAGGTTTAGGTGTTATTTATTTTAGTTTAGTTTATTTTAGTTTAAGTTTAGTTTTATTTTATTTTGTTTATTTTATTTTTATTTTAGGTTTAGTTTTTTTTTTAGTTAAGGGTTTAGGTTTAATTTTTTATTTATTTTTAGGTTTTATTTTTAGGTTTATTTTTTAGGTTTAGGTTTTTATTTAGTTTTTATTTTTATTTTATTTTAGGTTTATTTTATTTTATGTTTAGTTTTTATTTTATTTTTAGTTTATTTTTCTTAGGTTTATTTTATTTTTTAGTTTAGTTTTGGTTTTTATTTATTTTATTCTAGTTTATTTTTATTAGTTTATTTTTTTAGCTTTAGGTTTAGGTTTTAGTTTAGGTTTTTATTTTATTTTAGACTCGAATCTTCGACAAACTCATTCATCATCAAGTCGAGTGTTATGTCAATGATCTCGTGGTCAAAATTAGAAAAAGGAAAACCATCTCTTTGACTTGAGAGTAGTTTTCAAATATCTAAGACAATTTCACCTCAAAATGAACCCTCTAAGGTGTGCATTCTGTAGTGGAAATTCCTTGGGTTTGTTGTCTAACATCAAGGAATCAAAATCGATCCAGGGAAGATCAATGCGATATTAGAAATGTCACTGCCTAAAAGCTACAACACTACATGCTTCCTCATAAGGTGAACTTAATCTCTAGGATTAATCCACTACAGTATCTCTTAACACGGTAGATGCTATTCGGATGGCTAGTACTATGATCCATGATCCTCTCTAGTTTGACATTACCTTTGTACCCATCCATACAGTGAAAGGAGAAGCACTAGCAGATTTCTTAGTAGCACACCACTTCTTTCTGACTCTCTGCTTAGTGATGATCTCCCCGATGAACAAATCATGAACTTACGGATACCATTCACCATTGGGGAGAGGTACTTTGATGGTGTTGCTTCCTCTCAAAGTGGAAAAGAACCACAATCTACTATTCTAGGAAAGGCAGGGGTAGGAATAGTTCTCTTAACTGCATGATGATGAGATTCTCATATAATATGTCCAATCCTTGTACCAACAAATGTGAATATGAGGCTCGATTGCGCTCGGGATTCTCGCCTAATTATCAACCAAATCACTGGTCCTATAAAGTTATAAAGCTCAAGCTCTCACTACGATAAGTACACCATGGAGTTGTTGGCCCAAATCCTAAAGATTACCATTTATAAGATTCCTTGATGAGAGAATGTCATAGCGTATGCTTTAGCCAAGCTTGCAAAGGAGTTGGCATGTCCGGAGGATGAGTCCATATCAATAAAGGTCCAAAATAGATAAGTCTTATCCCTTATTGATATTGAACTCATCAAAAAGTACTCTCTTTAAGGGAAGGTTTCAATGCCAAGAAGGACGAAGAGTTAGATTAGAGGTAACCATTCATGGATTACTGAAATAAAGACAAACTACTTCAAGAGAAGTTATAAGCCCATCAGATGAAGCAGATAACACTTTCTTACGCTCTTATGGATGGTGTCCTGTATTGGCGGTCTTTCGATCATATGTGGTTACATTATTTAGACAAGCACAAAGCCGCGAGATCGCGGATCAAGGTACACCTAAGATTATGTGAGCCAACCAACTGCTCCAAAGATGAAAGTGCCACCAATGTCAAATACATGGTGTGGCCCTACACCAACCATAAAATATTCTACATCCAACATTGGCCTCATGGCCATTCGAGTGTTGGGGTATCGACATAGTGGGTTTGATTGATCCTCCTTCTTCCAAGGGTCATCAGTTCATCTTAGCTCCTACTAACTACTTTTCCAAATGGGTGAAGGTGATTTCGCTCAGAGAGGTCATAGCTCAGCAAGTGCTCTAGTTTTATAAGAACCATGTCGTATATAATTTTGGAGTGCCTCAACGAATTATGTCTGATAATGGTACTGCATTCAAGAGCACCGAGATCAAAACTTTGCAGAGACATCAGATTGGAGATATTCTACCATCAACTACTCAAGGGTAAATGGCTTAGCAGAGGCCTTTAACAAAACCATCATCAAAATACTAAAGAAGTCACTCAACAATAATAAGTGACAATGGCATGAGCAATTAGTTGAAGCTTTGTGGGCCTATCGCACCATATATAAAACTCCAACTCATTCTACTCCTTTCTTCTTAGTCTATGGGTCTAAAGCCTTTCTACCATGAGAAGTCCAACTCCCACCACTGAGGATAGATGTGGATAGCAAGATCACAACAGAGCAGAATGCCAAGTTGCAGTTAGAATAGCTCGAAGGTTTGGATTAGAGACTCCTACGGGCATGCTGAAACCTCAAGTTAAAAAAGCTAAAATGAAAATCAAGCCAATAAGTTGGTCCATCCTAGAGCTTTTCAAGTAGAAGAGCTTATTTTAGTTCTAAGGAGATCGATTTTTCCCGTAAGATGGGAGTTTGAACTCACTTGGGAAGGCCTTTTCCATAGAAGGCCTACCAAAGAGGATCTTAGTAGCTTATTAATCATAAGGGAGAGTGCCCAATGCTTCCAATCAGTGGGCTCTATTTAGAGAAATATTATAAATCATGTTTGAAAACATTTATTATCAATAAAAATTCTATTTCAAATTCAATCTCTTCCATGTTGATAATTATCATCAAAGAAAATTCTATTTCAAATTCAATCTCTTCCATGTTGAAAGTATCCTTGTTTATGAATCTACCACGATGTGTTTAGGGTAGATGTAAGGAACCCGAATGATGTCCTATCCTTCATCGAAACAACACAAACACAAACATAAATTTCACAAAAACATATAGAAAAACACATTTCTTTTATCTCAGGCTACTCTGAGTTGAGATAATGCCTGCACCCCTTTTGTGGCTCTAATATGCTACCCTATTAGTGTGTCACCCCAATGGTCTTCTTTCTTTGGAGGATGTAAGTTTTCTATGCTTTCCTTTTTTATACCACCGCATCGATGAGCACATTATTAGTTTGGTAAGCCTACTATTAAGCTACCATGTTTTTTTATATGAGGATGTGAGTCTGCAACATTTTCTTCTTGGATAGCCTTCATACACTGATTGGGTCAAGTATATTTGTAGTTTAGGATAAGTAATGGCCCTTCCCTTCCCTCTGCTTCAATTGTGGTCCCCCTTCCTCGTGGCTCCGCTTAGTAGTCCTAGGTAGCATCCACCGCCAAATAACTATCCCAATGATCACTTCCATTTGGAAAGTTGTAATCCTACACGCTTTCTTACCAGGTTAATAGTTGCATATGGGCGGGCACCTTAGGTTTGTTGGTTCTCACTATGCTGAAGAATACACCTTGGTTTGGTGACACCTTAGATACACCACTCATGTGATGTAAGTCTACACCTTCATCCGCACAATCAAAGGAAATAGATTGGCTCGCCACCCCACTAGTAAATTATATCCCTTTGGATTTGTAAATTTGAGATAGGACAAGGATATACCCTTCTCTATGGGTCCATCGCTTCACATGGTCCATAAATTAAATTTATCAAATTTGATCGAGCTCACATCCCCAGTGGATATGCCCTCAATGCAAAATCAAACTAAACCAAACAAACCTTATCAATTCACATAAAATTAAGATAAATATAATCCTGACTACCTTTGAGTTGACATAAGTCCTCAGTGGCATTCACTCAATAGTCGCCTTAGGTTAGGTTAGATTTGTTGTGCATCTAACAAGTCATCCTAGTGGGTGTTCTGCTTCAGAAGATGTAAGTTTGATATGCCTTCTTCCTAGCATAGTCGTTGCACACCAAAAGGCAACCCCTTAGGTTAGCTAGCTCTACCCCATAGTCGTTAGACTATCCCTTTGGATTTATAAATCTAAGGTAAGTCAAGTCTGATATCTCTGGGTCCAAGACCGACAGTGGTCCATACATTAAATTAGATCAAATTAAACCCATTCTAATTTTCCTGGAGTTAAATCAGACCCTTCTCTCTAGTGGGGCCCTAAATCATATATACACAAGTCAAGCAAATAAATCAAATTCAAAACAAACCTTCCCAGTGGACCCAAATTAAACCAACTCCCCTATTAGAGTCTAAATCAAAGAAATCCAACCAAACTCTTATCCCTAGTGGACAATGAATAGCCCGAACCTACTTCCTTAGTGGAAGGTACATATAACCGATCACCAGTGGACTCGAGCCCATATCTTTAGTAGATATGCCTCCACATCAATTAAAACAAAACAAATTAAATTTAAGTCGATCTTAATCACTAATGGATTATAGATTCTTATCTTCTGCAGATCTTCTTTCCATAAATCATGTAATCAAATTGAATTCAAACCTTATCCCAAACAGATTTTCTTCTTCTATGCCCTCGACATAGACCCCTCACATGTCATGTCCAATGTATGTGTGATCCCCTAGTGGATCTCCCTCCATGTTGTTGACTTGGAATTATCATCAAATCTTATTTCTTCTCTTATGCACACCTTTAATACTTCAACCAAAAGCCTAATAATGTATTCATTCAAATTATATCTTAACATTGTAATCAATGTTTTATGATTTGTGATGGTGCAAGCAAAAACTAACTATACAATATTATGCTAAATATATTATAATGTGAATTAACACACTATATTATAATATAATATATAATGTTATATTAAAAATTGCAATAATATAATATATTGTCTAACATTACACCTCATTAGAATCAGTTAAAAGGAACAAATAACAAAATTTTCTCAAAATATGAATAATGTTCATTCTAGATGTAAAATTATTATTTTTCTATTAGAAATGGTACAAATTAGCATAATTTTGGTGTTGCTTCTTGTGTGCCATAAATTTGGCCAAATTCTTCTATCTCAACCTTCAAATTAACCTTTTTGTGAGTTTTGACCCAATGTATAATAACAAAAGTAAAACATACTAAAATGTACCATAAAATTAAGTAACACAACACCACATTCACATATATGTGAAGTTATATTGATATGTACATTATATTTTAATATGCTTTCATATAATATATTATCTTACATTACACCTTAAAATGAAATTACTTTAAGCAAAAAATTAATAAAATTTGGTTGAAAAATGAACATTTATTTTGGATGGAAAATTCCATTCTTTTGATTAAATGACACCATAGCACACCCCCAATGATGTTCCCTAAAGCTTACCTTAAATTTGGTCATATCCCACCATCTCATACTATAAATCAATATTTTTATGAATTATTCCAGTACAAACCCTACTACATTATACTATAACAAGCTAAAATATTCTAAACAATAAGTATTAATACATAATAGCAAGCTATAATGCTTCATGCTACACTATGTTATGGAATCCTATATTATAAAATACTATAACATATTATATTATATTATGTTGCATATCACATAACAAGAGATTGCTTAAGATAAAAAATCAAATATTAGCCTAAAAAATAAAATAAATTATATATTTTAGTTGTATCACTTACATATTTTAAATTCAAATAATATATTATGATTCCATGCTCTACCTATTATTAATTTGGCCAAAATTCGACCATTTTAAAGTCTAAATCAACATTTTTATATATAATGATAGTGTAGGCTCGACTGCATGATTTTAAAATACTAAAAGAATTTAAAATGCGTAGAACAATGTATTATGATATATGATGTTATACTATGCTACAACATATAATATTTATTTTGAACATAAAATCTTTCTTTTTAGACTATAAGTGTCATAGCACACCTTTGGTACTACAACCTAATTCCCACCTCAAATTTAGCAAATTTCATCATCTAATTTATTAAACCAATATTTTTATGATTTATATTAATATAGACTATAGGGCACAATACCATAATATACTAAAATATTTCAAAACATCTTATAACATTTAGAAAACACATCAGTACATGCTCAAATATGTGATGCTACATTATACTATAATATATGGTATTATAATATAATTTAGGGTTAGAGTTTAGTGTATTCAAATCTCTAATAGTCAAGGGTTATGGTTTAGTGTTTAGGGTTTAGGGTTTAGGGTTTAGGGTTTACGGTTAAGGGTTAACGGTTTAGGGTTTATGGTTTAGGGTTTTTAGGGTTTAGGGTTTAGGTTTTAGGTCTATGGTTCAGGTTTTAGTTTGTGGTTTTTAGTTTTAGTTTTTTTGAATAGAGATAAAATTTAAATTCATCATTTCTTCTTTTTGATTTCATCAACCATGTAACACACCAAGTTTTCTAAGACACAAGCGATGACATAGATAAAGAATGAGCATGCATAAATAAAAAACCCTAGATAACTAGAACCACCTTTACTGTAAAGACACAGTTCCATAAGTACCAGATCGAAATGACCATTCTTCGATTTCTCCAATTCCCATCAGAACCACCCCTACCACTCGAGTAATGAGATCCGCCATCATATCCCCGATCTCTCCCTCCGCCACCACCATGGATGTAACCTACATCGCTTCTCCCACCTCCATAACCACCGCTGCTCTGACCACCACCTCCATATCCACTAGCACCTCCAGATCCCCCCACCAGAACTATCGCCCCACCTTTGTCTCCCGCCAAATCCATTGAGCCTGGTGATGATGTTTCACCTCAAGGTTCGCCCATTCTTAGGGTTTAGGGTTTAGGGTTTAGGGTTTAGGTTTTAGGGTTTAGTGTTTAGGCTTTAGAGTTTAGGGTTTTGAGGATTGATGGTTTAGGGTTTAGGGTTTAGGGTTTAAGGCTTAGGGTTTATAAGGTTTAGGGTTTTTCAGGTTTAGGGTTGTAGGTTAAAGGTTTAGGATTTAGGGTTAGTTTTATGGTTTAGGATTTAGGGTTTAGGGTTTAGGATATAGGGTTCAAGGTTTAGGATTTTGGATTTAGTGTTTTTTTAGAAAACATTAAGAAAACCAGTAGGATTAGGTTTACTTAGTTTATTTTTTATTTATTTTTGTTTATATTATTTTTTTATTTAGGTTCATTTTTTCTTTTTATTTAGTTTAGTTTCTTTATTTTTGGTTTATCTATTTTAGTTTAGATTTTTTATTTTAGTTTATCTTTTAAGTTTAGGCTTAGGTTTATGCTTATTTTTTAGTTTAGTTTTATTTTTATTTTATTTTTTAGGTTTAGGTTTTATTTTTTATTCTTAAGTTTAGGTTTAGATTTTAATTAATTTATTTTTTGGGATTACATTTTATATTTTTATTTTCAGTTTATTTTTAGGTTTTATTTCTTAGTTTAGGCTTTAGTTTATTTGTAGTTTATTTTATTTTATTTAGTTTATGATTTAAGTTTAATTTATTTTAGGTTTAGGTTTATGTTTTATTTATTTTATTTTAGTTATTTCAGTTTAAGTTTATGTTTATTTTATTATGTTTATTTTAGGTTTAGGATTTAGGTTTTATTTATTATTTATTTTTAGATTTTATTTTTAGGTTTATTTTTTGGTTTATGTTATAATTTCATTTTTATTTTATTTTTATTTAGGTTTATTTTATTTTTCTTTTACATTTAGTTTTTAGTTTATTTAGGTTTTTTATTTTTAGATTTATTTTATTTTATAGTTTAGTTTATCATTTTTTTTTATTTTATTTTTGTTTAGTTTTTATTTTTTATTTTATTTGATTTTTACATTTAGGTGTAGGTTTAGGTTTCGGTTTAGGTTTTAGTTTACATTTTTATTTTATTTTGTTGTTTATTTTATTTAGGTTTATGTTTTTATATTTATTTTATTTTTAGGTTTTATTTAGATTAAGTTTAGCTTTTTAGCTTTTTAGGTTTACATGGTTTAGGGTTTAGGGTTGTAGGTTTTGGCATTTTGGGTTTAGGGTTGTAGGTTTAGGGATTTGGGTCTAAGGTTTTAGGGTTTAGGGTTTAGGCTTTAGACTTTAGGATTTAAGGTTTAGGGTTTAGGGTTTTAAGGTTTAAGGTTTTGGGTTTAGGGTTATGGTTGTTTTTTAATTTTTAATTTTTTAAAATTTTTAGTTTTTATTTAAAATTAAGTAAACTGGTAGGTTTAGGTTTATTTAATTTATTTAGTTTATTTTTTATTTTAATTTACCTTATTTTTTATTTCAATTTATTTTTATTTTTATTATGTTTAGTTTATGTATTTTAGGTCTATTTATTTTAGTTTAGGTTTTTTTTATTTTAGTTTATTTTTTAGGTTTAGGTTTAGTTTTAGTTTAGGTTTAGGTTTTTATTTTATTTTTTTGGGTTTTGGTTTTAGGTTATTATTTTAGGTTTCTTTTTTGGTATTAATTTTTAGTTTAGGTTTATGTTTATTTTTAGTTTATTTTATTTTATTTAGTTTAGGTTTTAGGTTTTGTTTATTTTAGGTTTAGGTTAAGGTTTTATTTATTTTAGTTTAGTTTATTTTAGTTTAGGTTTAGGTTTATTTTATTTTGTTTCTTTTAGGTTTAGTTATTTTTTTTATTTAGGGTTTATTTTTTATATTTTCTTAGGTTTTATTTTTAAGTTTATTTTTTAGGTTTAGGTTTTTTTTATATTACATATAGTTTTTATTTTATTTAGGTCTTTTTTTGGTTTATTTTATTTTTTATTTTAGTTTAGTTTTTTTTATTTTATTTTAGTTTAGTTTTTTTTCTTTTTTTACATTTAGGTTTAGGTTTAAGTTTAGGTTTAGGTTTAGGTTTAAGTTTAGGATTTTTTTATTTTTTATTTTATTTAGGTTTATCCTATTTTATTTATTTTATTTTTAGGTTTTATTTAGTTTAGGTTTAGGTTTTTAGGGTTTATAATTTAGGGTTTAAGGTTTAGGGTTTAGGGTTGTAGTTCTTATGGTTTAGGGTTTAGGGTTTTAAGTTTAACCTTTTAGGGTTTAGGGTTTATTATTTAAGGTTTAGGGTTTAGGGTTTTAAGGTTTTAAGGTTTAGGCTTAGGTTTTTTTTTATGTTTTTTTAGTTTTTCATTATTTTTAAATTAAGTAAACTAGTAGGTTTAAGTTTATTTGGTTAGTTTAGTTTGTTTTTTTTTTATTTTAGTTTTTTATTTAAGTTTACTTTTTTATTTAGTTTAGTTTATTTATTTTATGTTTATTTATTTTAGTTTAAGTTTTTTATATTAGTTTAATTTTTAGGTTTAAGTTTAGGTTTATGTTTAATTTTAGTTTAGTTTTATTTTTATTTAATTTTTTAGGTTTAGGTTTTATTTTTTTATTTTTAGGTTTAGGTTTAGGTTTTATTTTTATTTTTTAGGTTTTTATTTTATGATTATTTTTATGTTTTATTTTTTAGTTTAGGTCCAGGTTTATTTTTAGTTTATTTTATTTTATTTAGGGTTTAGGTTTAGGTTTAGTTTATTTTAGGTTTAGGTTTAGGTTTTATTTATTTTAGTTTAGTTTATTTTTGTTTAGGTTTAGGTTTATTTTATTTTTATTTTTGGTTTAGGGTTTAGATTTTATTTTTTCTTATTTTTTGATTTTATTTTTAGGTTTATTTTTTAGTTTGAGGTTTTTATTTAGTTTTTATTTTAGGTTTAGTTTTTATTTTCTTTAAGTTTTTATTTTATTTAGTTTAGCTTTGGTTTTTATTTATTTTATTTTAGTTTAGTTTTTATTTTATTTTTTTAGGTTTAGATTTATGTTCAGCTTTAGGTTTAGGTTTTAGATTAGGTTTATATTTAGTTATTTATTTTATTTGGTTTAGGTTTTATATTTTATTTTTGGTTTTTTATTTAGTTTGGGTTTATGTAGCTTACTTAGTTAGGAGTGGGCATGTTTAATAGATTGGGTTTTAGGGTTTATAGGTTTAGGTTTATTTAGGTTTAGGGTTTATGGTTTAGGGTTTTTTAGGGTTTTAAGGTTTAGGGTTTAGGGTTTAGGGTTTAGGGTTTTGGGGTTTTGGGGTTTTTTTTAGGGTTTAGGGTTTAGGTTATAGGGTTTAGGTTTTAGGTCTTGGGTTTAGGTTTTAGTTTGTGGTTTGGGCATTTTGGTTTTTTTTTACAGAGAACAAATTAAGATTCAACATTCACCATTTTGATTTAATCAACTAAGTAATACACCAAGTTTTCTAAAATATAAGCGACAATATAGATAAAAAATGAGCACGCATAGACAAAATCAAAAGCCAGTACATAACTAGAACCTTCTCAACTATAAAGACATGATTCCATATGTAGCAGATCGGATCGATCGTTCTTCGATTTCTCCAGTTCCCATCAAAACCACCCTGGCCTCTCGAGTAGTGGGATCCACCATCATGTCCCCTATCTCTCCCTCAGCCACCACCACGGTTGTAACCTTCATCTCTCCTCTCGCATCTATAACCAACACTGCTCTGACCACCACCTCTATATCCACTAGCACCTCCAGATCACCCAAGGCGGGATAATCGCCTCGTGCCTTTGCCTCCCGGGATCTAGGCGAGCTAGTTCGGTGATGTTCCTGCCACAGAGGTGGCTACTAGGAAAGAGGAACTGTCCAATCCAATAGTAATCTGGATAATGTCTAAATGGGGTCGCAAAGTACGTGATCCAAATATAGTACCGGGAGTTGCTATTAGCGTTATCCGAGCCCTAGAAGAAATCCTATAGGTGTGCGGTGGCCAACTCAAGGAGAAAGAAACACATGCATCCACCATGAGTGGTGTATCCTAAGGTGCGAGATCCAACCAACCTAAGGTGTATCTGTCATCATGAGTGGTGTATCCGTCAGCATAGTGAGAACCAACCAACCTAAGGTGCCCATCGGCATGCTATGATCAATCAGGAAAGAAAGCATGTAGGCTTACAACTTTCCAAGTGGAACAATCCATCGAGATAGCGTCATGTAGATGGTGTCTAACCTAGCTTACTAAGCGGGAGCCCAGGTAGGGGGCCCAAACTCAAAGCAATCGAGGGAAGGACCTACTAGGGGACTTATCCTAAACCTCAAATATACTCGACCCAGTCAATGCATGAAGGCTAATCCAAGAAGAAAGCGTAGCAAGCTCATATCCTCTTAAATGAAGCTAACATGGGGTAGCTTACTAGGCATGCAGTAAGGCCTTCCAAACTAACACTGCTGCGTCAAAGCAAGCCAAGTAAGGAATGAAAATGTTGTAGACTTACATCCTCCAAAGCAAGAAGATCACTGGGGTCACAACCTAGTAGGGTAGCACATCAGCCCGACCGAGAGAAACTACTGATTGAGTTTCGTTAGGGGCGATATCTCAACTCAGAATAAACTGAGATAAAAGATATGTGTTTATTTTATATATTTTTGTGTAGTTTGTATTTGTGCTGTGTAGAAGAAGGATAGGACACCACTCAGGGTCCTTACACCTACCCTAAACATATCATGGTGGATTCACAAAAAATAATATTTTCAACATGGAAGAGATTGAATTTGAAATGGAATTTTTATTGATGATAATTATTTTCAGACATAATTTATAATATTTCATTAAGTAGATCCCATTGATTGGAAGCATTGGGCTCTTTCACTTATGATTAATACACTAATTAGATCCTCCTTGGTAGGCCTTCTCTATGGTAAAAGGGCCTTCCCAAGTGGGTTCAAACTTACCTCCCATCTTACAACGGGTAACAATCGGTCTCCTTTGAACTAAAATAAGCTCTCCTACTCAGAAAGCTCTAGGATAGACCAACTTTTTGTGAGCTTGAATCATTTTAGCTTTGTACAACTCAAGGTTTTGGCATGCCTGCAGCATCTCTCCTCCAAACGTTAGAGCTGTTCTAACCACAACTTGGCATTCTACTCTATTATGATCTTGCTACCCACATCTATTCTTAGTGATGGGAGTTGTACTTCTAATGGTTGAACAACTTTGGACCTATACACTAAGGAGAAAGAAGTAGACTGAGTTGGAGTTCTATATGTGGTGTGGTAGGCCCACAAGGCTTCAACTAATTGCTCATGCAACTATCGCTTGTTGTTGTTGAGTGTCTTCTTCAGTATTTGGATAAAAGTTTTGTTAAAGGCTTCTGCTAAGCCATTTGCCCTCGGGTAGTTAATGGTAGAATATCTCCAATATATGTCATGTATCTAGGCAAAGTTGCTGATATTGGTGCTCTTAAATGCATTACCATTATCGATATTATTCATCAAGGCACTCAACCTATATGATCTGGTTCTAAAAACTAGAGCATCTTGAGATCGACCTCTCGAATGCCTTCACATATTTAGAAAAGTAGTCAGTAGTAGCTAAGATGAATTAATGGCCCTTGGTCACGATCTTATAGTCTTCGTGCTTGTATAAACAACGTAACCACATATGATCGAAAGATCGCCGGTACAAGACACCATCCATAAGAGCATAGGAAAGTACTCTCTGTTTCATCTAATGGGCATGGGACTTCTCTTAAGGTAGTTTTTCTTTATTTAGGTAATCTATGAATGGTTGCCTCCAATTTAACTCCTCATCCTTCTTGGCAATGGTAAGCTCCCCTTTAAGAGAGTACTTTTTGATGATTTTAATATCAATAAATAAAGAGACTTATCTATTTTGGATATTTATTGATATGGACTAATCCTCCGAACATGCCAACTCCTTGGAAAGCTTGGATAAAGCATATGCTATGATGTTATCTCCTCATGGAATCTTATGAATGGTAACTTCTGGGATTTTGGCCAACAACTCCATGGTCTACTTGTGGTAGTCATGGAGCTTGGGCTTTATAACCTTATAGGACCCAACGATTTGGTTGATAAGTAGTTGAGAATCCCTAATGATGTTGATGTTCTGGATGCTTAGAGTAAGGGCTAACTCCAGACTTGCAATTAGTGCCTCCTATTCAACTTTGTTGTTGGTGCAAGGATTGGACAGATGATATGATAATCTCATCACATTACAGTCTGGAGTTAAGAGAACTATACCTACCCCTGCCTTTCCTAGAATAATAGATTGTGATTCTGCTCCCCTTTGTGAGGAAGCCTCGCCATCAAAGTACATCATCTAATGGTGAATGCTAGTATCCTAAAAGTTCATGATTTGTTCATCTGAGGGATCATCATTAAGCGGAGAGTCAGCAGGAAGTGGGTGTGCTGCTAAGAAATTCACTAGCACTTATCCTCTCACTGCACGGAGGGGTATGAAGGTAATTTTAAATTATGAGAGGATCTTAGACCATCATGCTAACCGTCCAGATAGTGTCGGCCATGTCATGAGATACTATAGTGGATTGTTCCTAGAGATTAAGTTCACCTTATGAGGAAGCATGTAGTACTGTAGCTTTTGGAATGCCAAGATTAAAACTAGGCCATGCTTCTCAAGGGGTTGATAAGTAGCCTCAGCATGGATTGGTGAGTTAGTAAAGTGGATTTTCCATCCCTTCGTCATTGGCTTGGGCCAACAAAGCACCAAGGGAGTCATCTAAGCATAGCGATTAAAGTATGAGCTTGCCAGGATAGGGGCTACTAGAACTAGTGGTCTCATCAGGTAATGCTTGATGTCTTCGAAGGCATGCTCACACTTGTCATCCCACTTGAACTTGGCATAATTTTTGACAAGTGCCAAGAATGGTTGCATCTTCTAGATAAGTTGGATATAAAGCATCTTAGATATGCCAACCACCCTTGGAATGATCTGAGTTGAGTTAAACTTTTAGGGGTGGCATTTATAATATCTCCTTGATCTTCTTTGGATCAATTTCGATTCTCTGGTGTCAGACAACAAACCCAAGAAGTTTCCTTGAAGCTACTCCGAATGCACACTTCAAGGGGTTTATTTCGAGATTAAATTATCTTAACTGTTCAAAAATAACTCTCAAGTCAAAGAGATGGTCTTCCTCTTCTCTACTTTTGACCATGAGATCATCAACATAGCACTCAACTTGATGATGAATGAGTTCATTGAAGATTAGAGTCATTGCCTGCTGGTATATAGCAACATCATTTATAAGGCTGAAAGGCATGACCTTATAGCAATAGATTCTGATTGGGGTTCTAAAAGTAATGTTTCTTTCATCTTGTGTAACCATCTTTATTTAGTTTTATCCTTACGAGCCATCTAAGAAAGAGAAGATTGCATGAGATGAGGCAATGCCCACCATCAGCTCCGGGATTGGTAGTAGAAATTCATCTATTGGAAATGCCTTATTTAAATCCCTAAAATCAACGCCTATGTGAATTTTGGCCATTCTTTTTCTTAGCTAGGATGATGCTAGCTAACTAGATATGGTATTTTTCTTCTCCGATAAAGCTAGCATTGATCAATTTCTTGACTTCATAAATGAACTGTTGTTCTATGTCTAATCGCATGCATTTAGGAGCTTGCTTGACAGGATTAGCAGTAGGCTCTATTGCTATTTTATGGACCACTATGTCAGGAGCCAAATCGATCATCTCTCTATAACTCCATGCAAAGCAGTCCTTAAACTCAGTCAATAGTCTAACTAACTCATTGGTTTTAATTTCATTCAATAAAGAACTAATGTATGTCAGGTGTGTGGATCTTCTTAAGTTCGTAAGTTGATTTCCTTAAGCTCGTCGATGGTTGACTTGATTTCTTCTTCAAATTTTATCGGTGCATCTGTAACTTTAAAATCATCTAGATCATCTAAAGTTTCTTAGCACAGCTCCTCATATGAGTTAATGTGATTTTGAAAGAACCTATCAGACTCCAAATGATTAGTGATGACTAAGTAGTAATCATCATCATCGACTAGACCCACTATACTAAATCCTAGTCCCAGTCTTGATTGAGAGCATTTGCATTTGTTCTTACATATTCTTTTGAAGTAGTTTGACCTGTGCTTTGACCATGTATGAGGGATTAACCCTTTCTTTGCTAAATTATGAATACAAGAGAAGTACCAATCAAATGGTAACTCTATTAAATCTTTATATGAATAATTATCAAGTTCTATATCAACTTCTTTACTTGAGGATGATGATTCTAGAAAGAACTTCTGAGTCTTCACACATGTGGATGACATAGGGGCTTCCTTAACTACCAAACCCTCAGCTTTTTGAGATGAATGTGGGATAAGAGCTAAGGTTCCCAACTGATGCCTAATTATTTCACATATAGACTTGGATACACTTATGGTTTGCTTTTGAGCCCGGTCTTCATCTCTATCTAGGTCAAGTGTCACCTCTAAGGGAATCTACTATTGAGAAGAGTTGGCTAGTGTGCTAACCATATAAGACTCATCCTATGAACTAGATTCTATGTCTAAATGGATAGTAAGTGTAATCCTGGTAGCTCGAACATATCTTTTACTGGATGGCCAATAATGAGGTTTTCCACCCTTGGGATTGCCTTTGAACTAGCCTCTTCCTCTTCCTGGTGGAGGTCAAGTCATCCTACACGTATGTTCAAATGGAGTAACGAACTATGGGTGGAATCTAATGTCAGGCTCCAATTCCTCCTCCAAGTCTATTTCCACTCCCTTTTATTTTTTTTTCAATTTGTCTTTTGTTTTCTTTTTTATTTCTCTTTCTTTTTATTTTTATTTTTCTTTTTGTTTTATTTTTAAACTTTGGCCAAGTTCGCTAAAATAAACTTGTTGATTTTGAGGGAGGTAGTAAGCCGCATCCTCATATATGCCGACCTTGTGAACTATAAATGGTTTCAGATCTCCTTTGACAGAGTGGATAATCCCACCTCTCATAAACTTCATACACTGATGTAGAGAGGATGGAACTATGTTCGTTCTCATTTATCCATATTCTCCCAACCAAAGAGTTAAAAGATGTATCCGAGTCTATAATGTAAAACTTGGCTTCGGTCCTCCAATCATCTATCTCCAAGGGCAACACTATGGAGCCTAAGGCCAATTGACCTCACTTTTGGAGTGCGGATTAAATCTTCCCATCTTGGACTTAAGTGTCTTCTAGACATTAAGAGTTCCCTAATCATAAGATGCTTCTAACAATTATGTAAACACTTAACCTAAGCCTAAAGACTTAGAAGGGTTAACCATTAGGATAATCCACTTACCCTACAACCCAAATCCAATCTATGTTCACCTTCTCAAACCAAATCTCAATTTCAATTCAAACATCAAATTCAAATTCAAATCCAAACCAAAAGTCCAAAATCAAATGATTGAAGCCCATGATCAAATACAAACTTGAAACCCTTCCTAAGCCATATGACCTATCCATGGACTTAGCTAAATCTAAATCCAAATCAATCCAAAATAATTGATTTTCTCATAATCAATTTATATCTTCAATCATCTTACTAAATATAAGTCAAATCTCCATTCAAATGAACAAAACTAAGTCAAACTAAATCAAATTAAATGAAAACCCTTCCTATGCCACATGACCAATCACATGGTCTAAGCCAAATCTTAATCCAAATCAAGTCAAACTTAGTGATTTTCTGACAAATCAATCATATTTTCAATCATCTTCACAAATTTAAATGAAATATACAATTAAATCATCAAAACTAAATCAATTCAAATCAAAATCCAAACCTAAGTCACATGACCCAACTCAATGGACTTAACCAAATTCCTTCATTCTAAAACCCAAATTCAATTGATTTTCTCATGAATCAATCATACATTCAATCATATTCACAAATATAAATGAATTCTACAATCATCAAGTGAAACTAAGATTAACCCAAGTCAAACCCAACTTAATCCTTTTGACATGAAATGTACAAATGAACCAAAACCCATTTGAACCCAAGCCAATTTTAATTGAATTCATATATCAATCCCATATCCATATATAAACTCAACTAAATCAAACTCAACCCAAAATCAAGCCAAAAAAACCCAATTGCTCCACTTGACCCAAAGTGGTTTGACCAACTTGAGCCAAGTTCTAATCCTACCCAAATTAGATTGAACCAAGCCCATCAAAACCTCCCATCATGATTGTTGATCACCTAGATCAATCAATTGTCACAAATTAGGTCAAACAAAGTCAACTTCATCATTTGACCAAAATTAACCCATATGAACCCATTGTAAAATTGTACTAGCCAAATCCCAAAACCAATGATTCATACCAAATCAAAATCAATATTTAGATATGAATTGACCTTCAATTGAGTCAAACCAAATCCAATTGACCCTCTTGAGTTGACCCAAATTGACATAAAAGACCAAATTGAGTCAAATCAAAATATAAACCAAATTGATTGCAACCAATGATTCAAGTTCATTCCAAATTAATTATTGAACTTGACCAAAGCCATGATTGGACCCAATTAAACCCAATTGACCTACTTAGCCCAATTTTGCCTAAAGGTTCAGGTTAGCCTAAATCAAAACCAAATCCAAATTAATTGAAACCAAAGCTTACAATCATCTTCAATTGGTCAACTAAACCCAAACCAACACCAAGCTAATTTGGCCAATTTGGTCAAATAGGTCAACTTAACCCATTTGACCCAAATGAATTCAAATGAGCCAAAATCAAATCTAAGCCAAACTATACCAAACCTATTGAACCAAAACATACCAAATGATCATATGAATTTGACCCTTGGACCCAATTTGACCAATTGGTCAACTTGACCTAACCTAACCCAATTTGACCTAAATGAGTCAAATTGAGCCAAACCTAACCAAATCAACTCAAATTGACTTGAAATTTGGGCTAACCCACTTTTGGATCATTTCAGATATGCCTAAATTAAATCCAATGCATCATTCTACCCTTAGTTCAAGGGCATCACATAGGACAAATCACCCATTCCTTGGCCACTTAGTAATCTCCCAATGGTCCACCTAGGCACCTAGGACACTACCTAACCTTACCCAAGGGGTAGTTGGGTTAGCCATGACCTATGGGAGGTAAAATCACCTCACCCTCCCTATTGGAGCATTTGATACCCATAGGACACCTATGATTCCTCCTTGGAAGGCACCTCCACACCTTCAACCATGTAGCCAACTCTCCTCCCTTCCACCCATGACTCCTTGAGATGGTGACTTACTAGAAGCCAAACCCATCACCATCAAGATGAAGGGGTTATACACACCCTCATTTCCACTAAAACACATGCACAAAATAATTTCTCAGAGCACAAGATACCCAAGATGAGCCATTAAAGCCAATTCTCAAGCTCCCAAGCTCATTCCTCAATTGAAAAATGCCATTCTCGTCCGTCCTAAAACATGACACTCCCATTTCTAACCTAACTTCCTCATTTCTCCATCAAACTCAAATTAACATTGCACACACCTTCTCTAGGCCTCATTGAATAAGAGCAGATCATCTCCCAAACTTCTTGAGCAGGAGGTGGGACTTCAATCAAAGCGAGCTCCAATTCGTTAGTTCATGGCCATCCAAGTGAACAGGCATTGATCCAATTATTTCTCAAGGCTTCATCTTTACTAGATAAAGCTTCCTTAATCATTCAGGTCTTGAGCTCGGTGTAGGCTTCCAATCGATCCTTAGCGGGTTGGAGATTTTGAAGAAAACTTGCATCTCATGTGATCTTGACTGTTGGATCGCCTCCGATCAATGTTGTGAAGGTGTGATATCCTTTGGATTTGATCCGTGTTCGTGTAAGCTCGGATCAAGTGAGCAATGATGGATGGACTCCATTCTCCCTCACTTGTATGATGTTTGATCAGGCATTGTCCATTTCGCATGGTAAGAACTGACGATTGTGATTAAATCTACTATATTGGTTTGATTTAATCCTATTAAGTAGTGGGATTAATCGTAGCCATCTGATCTTAGATCGGATGATGGATGAGAAAATGCATTCGCCACCACCACGTAAGCACTGAGTCGGATAATTTTTAAGTAGCCAATCCGACGGCACCACGTGGAAAGCACGCCGTGTCAGTGCACCACATGGCGCCAATAGCATAAGGCTTTAATTAGGCTTAATTAATCATTTTTAATGGCTGAAACTTTCAAAAATCCTAAAAAATCATAGAGAAATAAAACAATGCAAATAAATACTCATTTTAAAGGTATTTCAGAGGAGAAATAATTAAAAATGATTTCAACTAATTTTGAATAGAAATTAAAGTTTAATTAAGGTTTAATAATTAAATTAATTAGCTTAATTACTTTTTAATTACTTGAGCAATTAATCCCAAATTTTGTGGGTTAATTTCTAATGAGATGACCTATGCCTCCCATGATTTTCTTCGAATTTATTGCTAACTTAATTAAGAAAGTTGACTAATTAAATATTTATTACTCTTTTAAGTTAATTAATAATTTATTAACCCATGAACTGTAATAAACTAGTTAATTAAATTTATTAATCAATGTTCAAAGTGAACTAAGGAATAGGGTTGGGACCCCTTTCCTAAGTTCATTTCACACTTTTAAAATGAAATTAATTAAGATTTAACTACTTAATTAAATCACTTAATCAAATTGAAATCATAATCACATCAGACCTTAATTAATTAAATCATGGGGTAGATCTTCAAGTGTTTAATAACCCAAAGGATTTTAATGAAATTATGGTTAGTCAACATGTGTGGGAAAACTAAGAGTAATTAATTAAGTTTCTTAATCAAATTAACTATTAATCATGCTCCAATTGCATTAGGCCCCTTTTATTTTGTAGGATCATTGCAAGTTTATTTTCCATGCATATCATGTTGGCTCATAATTATTTAGTTAATTACTTTAAGGTGACACAGGTAAGGGTAATTAATTCATTTAATTAAGGGTTCAACTTAATTAACTGGTAAAATCAACTTAATTATATTTCCTTAAATTAAATCAAATCACTAATGTGGGAATTGGTTTAAAACAACAAGTGATATTTTCTCTTCTCCTCTTTAAATCAAATCAAATCCAAAACGTAATTAACAAAAAAGCTTTGGTTTGGTTTCAATTAATACAGAAGCTTTGGTTTGCTTTCAATAATCTTATTTGATTTGATTATCCTTAAGAACTAGTTTTGTTGAATGAATCACATGCTTATATTTGATTGTCCTCTTTCCAATCATGTTAAATATGGTATGTCATTTGAATTCATGCATCCATCTTTTCAAAATCATGTAAAATAAAATTGATTTCCTTTATGTAAGCTTGCATATGTTGATTTAATTTAATATGCATGGCTATTATCACAATTAAATCCAAATGTATTATTCAAAAGTTTATAAATGAATAATAATATGTTATGATTCTAGTTCTAAATAAATAAGAAATGCATGTGCTTATAGCTAAATAAAAAAATAAAATATAAAATAAACTAAAATAAATAAAAATAAACTAAATAAGCTAAATAAACTTAACTATCGGTTTACTTAATTTGAAAATCCTAAAATAAATCCTAAACCCAAATCAAACCCTAAAACTAAACCCTAAACTAAACAACCTAAACCCTAAATAAAAAATAAAGATAAAATAAAAAACCCCAAACCCCAAACCAAAAAACTATTAAACCTAAAACAACCCTAACCCTAAACCCTAAACCCTTAAACCCTACCCTAAAAATCAATCCTAAATCTAACCATAAACCCTAAGACTTAAAACCTAAACCCAAACCTAAAACATACAACCATAAATCCTAAACCCTAAACCCCAACCCTAAACCTAAAACTAAATCATATAAACCTAAAACTATAAACAAAATAAAATTTAAGTAAAATTAAAATTAAAAATTAAAAAGCCTTAACCTAAATAATAATGGACAAAATATATAGATCTAAAATTAAAACCTAAACGGAACAAACCTAAACCTAAAAATAAAAAAATAAAAAAATAAAAACTAAACAAAAATAAAATAATTAAAAACTTAAACTAAAAAATAAAATAAAATAAACCTAAAAATAAAAATTCTAAATAAAAAAAAAACTAAACCTAAAATAAAAATAAAATAATCCTAAAATAAAATCAAATAAAACTTATACCTAAAATAAACCTAAAAATAAGACCTAAAATAAATAAAAAAATAAAACCTAAACATTAAAACTAAAAAATTCTAAACCTAAAAAAATAAAATAAACCTAAACCTTAACTAAAATAAACTAAATTAAAATAAATAAAACTTAAAACCAAATAAATAAATAAAATCACTAATAAAATCAAATAAACTAAAATAAACCAAAACCTAAACTTAAAATAAAACTTAAAATAAACCTAAAATAAAAAACTAAAACCTAAACCTAAAAATAAAAATAAAGTTTAAACTAAACCTAAAAAATAAAAATAAAGCTAAAACATAAAAAAAATAAAATAAAATAAAACTAAACTTAAAATAAACATAAACCTAAACCTAAACCTAAAATAAATGATGCCTAAACTAAAATAAATAATCTTAAAATAATAATTAAACTAAATAAAAAAATAAAGCTGAATAAAATTATAAAGTATAATGAATTAAAATAAACAAAAAATAAACTAAATAAGCTAAACCTCTAGTTTGATTAATTTTTTTTAAAAATCAACCCTAAAATAAAACCCTAACCTCTACCCTAAAACTAAAAAATCTTACCCTAAAAACCCTTAAGTAAATAAAATAAAATAATATTAAAACCCACGCTACCTTAGCCACAACTAAATCCTAAACCCTACCTACAAACCCTAACCCTAAATACAAAACCACCCCAGGCCCTAAACTCTAAACATAAACCCTAAACTACCATAAAGTAAACTAAAACTGACCCTGACCCTAAACCTTAAATCCCAGACCTTAACCCTGACCCTAAATTTTAAAACCCCCAAAACTAAAAACTAAACAAAATAAAATAAACCATATAAATAAAATAAAACCTAGAAAAAAGATAAAATAATAAAAAATAAACTAAACTAAAACTAAAACACAACTTAAACCTAAAATAAAAAATGAAAAAAAAATAAAAAACTAAATAAAAAATAAATCAAATAAACTAAAAAAAATAAAATAAACCTAAAATAAGAAAATAAATATAATAAAACACAAACATAAAATAAAAAAATAAAATAAAAGTAGTAAAATAAAAATAAAATAAACCTAAAATAAAATAAACTTAAAATATATAAAGAAACTTAAACATGAAAATAAATCTAAAAAAATAAATAAATAATAAAACCCACTAAACTAAAAAAATCTAAATTAAAATAAAATAAAATAAATCTAAACTAAACCTAAACTAAAATAAAATAAATCTAAACCTTAACTAAACTAAAAATAAAATAAACCCAAAATAAAAAAAACAAATATAATAAAACATAAAATAAAAATAAAATAAAATAAAAACTATATGAACTAAACCTAAAAATAAACTTAAAAATAAAACCAAAAAATAAATAAAAAAAAATAAACCCTAAAAATAACCTAATCCTAAAATAAACAAAATAAAATAAACTAAACATAAACTAAAATAATAAAATAAATAAACCTAATCCTAAACTTAAAATTAACTAAACCTAAACTCTAAACTAAATAAAGAAAATAAACTAAAAAAAATAATCCTAAAATAAAATAAAACCTAAAATAAACTAAATAAAACTAGACCTAAACCCAAAAATAAACTTAAATAAAATAAAACCTAAAAAAAATAAATAAAAACAAAACTAAAAAAATAAAATAAACCTAAATGTAAATCTAAAAAATAAATTAAAATAAAAACCTAAACTAAAATAAATATTCCAGATAAAATAAATTAAACTAAATAAAATAAAAAATAAACCTAAAAAATAAAAAAATAAACTAAAATAATTAAAATAAACTAAATAAATAAAAACTATTGGTTTACTTAATTTTAAAAAACTTAAACCACTAAACCTACCTTAAAAACTTAAATCCAAAACTAATAAACCCAGACCACAAAATCACCTAAAACCAAAC
Source organism: Cymbidium sinense (assembly GCA_021442155.1). NCBI lineage: Eukaryota > Viridiplantae > Streptophyta > Magnoliopsida > Asparagales > Orchidaceae > Cymbidium > Cymbidium sinense. Next base: position 127,670 of record JAKCPB010001153.1, on the reverse strand, counting down.
CTAAACCTGCAACCCTAAACTGTATCCCTAAATCTTAAACCCTAAACTCTAAAATCTAACGAACCTAAACCTAAATCCACAATGATCCCAAACTGACCTACTCAGGTGATCCAAACCCACCACTATTAAGCACAGCCAAACTGAGCCACTCTCTGACCTGCTGACCTATCCTACCCTAAATGAACCACTCATCTAACTAAACCCAGGCCCAAAAACCCACTCCTACCCTACCTAAACTAAACCCAGGCCTGGGCCAAACCTAACACTGACCACAACCTGGGCCTGTAAAATGACTAAAGACAAACCTAATAAATAAACTAAACTAAATAAAATGTTGCTAAATAATAAAAAATAAATAAATGATAAGATATACTAAATACCAAGGCACATGGGTTTGCTTGGTTTAAAGATCCTAAATATCCTGAGTACTGGGCCCTGGGCCCAGGCCCTGATCATGGCTCTATGCTGACTCTACCCTGGGCCAAAACAAACATAAACCATACCCTGATCTGGGCTACTAAAGTAAAGAGTAAATAAAATAAAATAAAGATAATAATCTTAGGCCTACCCTACCCATCCTGGCCATGCTGGACCCTAAATCCAAAAACCTAAACCCAAAATTTGTAAAACAACCCAATCAAAACCCTACCACAAAAACTGACAAAAAATGACTAAATATAAAAAAATAAATAAGATAAATAAACTAAATAATAGGCTAAAATAAATAAAATGGACTATAAAAAATAAAATGACTAAAATAAATAAAACTAAAATAAATAAACATAAACTCTGGTTTTTGCTAAAAATTCACCTAACTAAACCTCCTAACCTAACCCTAATAACCATGACCCTAAATCCTACTAACCTAAACCCTGACTAAAATTCTAAACTAACACTAAACAAATAAAAATAAAATAAATAAAAACTTGCCTAAATTGAGCACTAAAACTAACCCTGAGCCCTAAACTGCAATGCTAAACTTAACTTTAAAAAACTATACCTAGGCAAAACCCCAAATACTAAACCCTAACCCATCTAGCTCTAGACCATAACTGACCCTAACCCAACCCCAGGCCTGATAAAACCAAAACCCTAAACCTGAAACCTAAATCCTAAACTGACTAAAATAAAACTTAAAAAAAACATAAACCTAAAATAAAATAAAATAATAAATAAAATAAAACCTAAACTAATACCTAAACCTAAAAAAGATAAAATAAAAATAAAATAAACAAAATAAAATAAATAAAAAAAACAAAACTAAAAAATAAAATAAAATTAATAGAAACTAAATAAAATAAAACAAATGTAAAATAAAAAATAAATAAAATAAATTAAAATAAAATAATAAAAAAAACTAAACAAAAGAAACCAAAACCTAAAAAAAAAACCTAAAATAAAACCTAAAAGAATAAAATATAACTTAAACCCTAAAACTAAAACCCTAAACCTAAAATAAACAAAATAAAATAAACCTAAATCTAATAAAATAAATAAACTTAAACCTAAACCTAAAATAAACTATAAAAAAAAAAACCTAAACCTAACCATAAAATAATACAAAAAATAAACCTAAAAAAAACTGAAACCAAACCTAGAAATAAAACAAAACCTACCAAACCTAAAGAAAAAATAAACTAAACCACAAATAATAAATAAAATAAACAAAATTACAAATAAACATAAACCTAAACCTAAACTATAAAAAACTAAAATAAAAAAACTAAATGATAAACCTAAAATAAAATACTATAATATAATAAATGTCTAAATAAAGATAAATAAAAATGAGCTAAAGGATCAAAATTGTAAAATCCTAAAGGCCATAGGCCCTACCTAGTGATCCCTGAGCACTAGGCCACTGGACCTAACCACCTGGCCTATAATGGGTAAACCTGTTTCCTATCCCTGAGCTCAGGCCACTGGGCCCTGAGCCTGACCCAACCTGGCCACTGATCCTGGGCCGGCCACTACCACTGGGCCTGGGCTTTAAACAGGCCCTGACCCACTGGGCAAACCTAACCTGGACCCACTTGACTGCTAACCCTAAAAAAGCCTGGCTAATGACCCTAGGCCCTGATCCACACCCAACCAACCAAAACTAAGCCACCACTCCCAGGCCTGAACTGACCCCAACCCTAAACCACACCTTAGCCCTAAATCATAAATGGGCCCTAAACTGGGCCTAAACCTAATGAGCCTACTAAATGACTAAATAAATAAATAAACCAACTAAATGTAAAACATAAATAAAATAAAACCTCTAAACCTAAACTAACATAAAAATAAAATAAATAAAATAAACTAAAATAAACTAATAAAACTTAAACTAAACTAAAATAAAATAACCTAAGAATAAAACTTAAATAAAATAAAACTTAACATAAAATAAAAAATAAAATAAGCCTAAAATAAAATAAAACAAAAACTTAATAAAGTCATAAACCTAAAAATAAGTAAAAAATAAAACCTAAGCCTAAAAGAAAAAAACCTAACAAACTAAGAAAACCTAAACTTATAAATAAAACTCTAATAATAAATAAACTAAACCTAAACACAAAAATAAACTAAAATAAAACTAAAATTAAATAAACCTAAAATAAATAAACTAAACTAAATTAAATTGAAAGATAAACCTAAATAAAAATAAAACATAAAGAAAACTAAAAATAGATAAAATATAAATTAAATATACTAAATAAACTAAACTAACTTGTTTACTTAATTAAAAGAACCATAAACCCTAAACCCTAAACCTAAAAAAAGCCTAAACCCTAAACCCTAAACCTAAAAACCCTAAAGCCTAAACCTAATCCTTAAAGCATAAACCCTAAAACCCTAAGCTCACAGACCTAAACCCTCGCTAAACCCTAAACCTAAGCCCCAAACCCAACCTAAACTTAAAGTTGCTAAATAAATTAAAAATAAACCTAAACCCTAAAACCTAATAAACTAAACCTAAACCTAAAAGAATGGAAAACAGACTAGAACATCACCATCAACAAGTCCTAGTCTAGATATGGTGGTGGAGGCGATGGCAGAGGAGGTGGTTATCGCAGTGGTGGTGGGGGATATGGAAGTGCTGGTGGATATGGAGGTGGTGGTCAGAGTAGAGGTAGTTATGGTGGCAGGAGGAGCGACGAAGGATACAACCATGGTGGTGGCAAAGGGAGAAATCGAGGATATGATGGTGGATCCCTACTCGAGAGGTCGGGGGTCGATGGGAAGAAGAAGACGGCCGTCGATCTATGGAACTGTCTTTACATTCAAGACAATTTTAGTTATCTAGAATTTTTATTTGCTCTATGCAAGCTCATTTTTGATCTATGTCATCACTTGTGTCTTATAAAACTTGGTGTGTTGCTTGGTTGATTAAATTGAAAAGAAGAAATTTTGAATCTGAATTTATTCTCTTTTAGAAAGAAAAACCAAAACCCTAAACCCTAAACTAAAAAAAAACCTAAACCTAAAATAAAACTAAAATAAAACTAAACCTACACTAAAATAAACTAAACTAAAATAAAAAACCTAAACTTAAACCTAAAATAAACTAAACCTAAACTAAAGAAAATTAAACAAACTAAAACTAAAACTAAACATAAACTAAAAAATAAAACCTAAAATAGACCTAAATTAAAAACATAAAACCTAAACCTAAAAAATAAAATAAAACCAAAATAAACCTAAAAAATAAAAATAAAACCAACACCTAAAATAAAATAAAAATAAAACAATACTAAAAATAAACATAAACCTAAACCTAAATCAAAAATAAACTAAAATAAAATAAACTAAATAAAATAGGGTTAAAATAAATAAAAATAAAATAAATAAAAATAAAATATGATAAATAAAATTAAACCTATCAATTTTGCTTAATTTTTTAAAACCTAAAAACTAGCCATAACCCAAATCCTAAACCCTACTTAACTATAAACCTAAACCCTAAACCACTAAATACACAAACCTGTAAATCCTAATCACTAAACTCATAAAATCTAACACTGTGTCTGGCATAAACCACTAAACCCAACCTAAACCTAAAAATTCTAAATGCTAAACCCTAAACCCAAACCTAAACTATAAACTAACCCTGACCCTACTAACCCAAACATAACCTAAATCTAATCCTTAAATCATAAAATCTAAACACTAAACTAGTCCCAGCAACCTAAACCCTAAACCCTAAACCCTAAATCCTAAACCTCTAAACTCCACTCCCTAAACTCTAAACCTAACTACTGCCCACTGAACTGACCCCAGGCCTAACCCTAAACCCCAAAATCAAAATTAAACCCTAACCCAGGCCCTAAACCCACTGACCACTCCCTACCACCCTAAAAACCCCACACTATCATCCCTCCCTCCACTAAACCTAAAACTACTAATAAACCTAAATAAAATAAATAAAACCAACCTAAATGGTTTAAAACATAAAATAAAATAAAACCCTAAACTAAACTAAACTTAAAAAAATAAATAAAATAAAACTAATAAAAACTTAAACTAAACTAAAAATAAAATTAACCTAAGAATAAAAAACTTAAATAAAATAAAAACTTAACATAAAATAAAAAATAAAATAAGCCTAAAATAAAATAAAACAAAAACTTAATAAAGTCATAAACCTAAAAATAAACCTAAAAAATAAGTAAAATAAACCTAAGCTAAAAGAAAATAAAACCTAAACTTAAACCTAAAAAAACCTAAACTTATAAATAAAACTCAAGAAATAAATAAACCTAAACCTAAACCTTAACCTGAAAAATAAACTAAAATAAAAAACCTAAACTAAATTAAATAAACCTAAAATAAATAACCTAAACTAAATTAAATTAAAAGATAAACCTAAATAAAAATAAAACATAAAGAAAACTAAAATAGATAAAATATAAATTAAATATACTAAATAAACCTAAACTAACTTATTTACTTAATTGAAAAGAACCATAAACCCTAAACCCTAAAACCTAAAAAAGCCTAAACCCTAAACCCTAAAACCTAAAAAACCCTAAACCTAAACCTAATCCTTAAAAGCATAAACCCTAAACCCTCTAAACCTAAACCTACGCTAAACCCTAAACCCTAAGCCCCAAACCCTAAACCTAAACTTAAAATTGCTAGATAAATTAAAAAATAAACCTAAACCCTAAAACCTAATAAACCTAAACCTAAACCTAAACCCTAAGAATGGGAAGAACCTTGACGGCAGGAACCTCACCATCAACAAGGCCTAGTCTAGATATGGTGGTGGAGGCGATGACAGAGGAGGTGGTTATCGCAGTGGTGGTGGGGGATATGGAAGTGTTGGTGGATATGGAGGTGGTGGTCAGAGCAGAGGTAGTTATGGTGGCAGGAGGAGCGATGAAGGATACAACCATGGTGGTGGCAAAGGGAGAAATCAAGGATATGATGGTGGATCCTGCTACTCGAGAGGTCGGGGTGGTCTTGATGGGAGCGGAGAAACCAAGAATGACCGACCGATCCCGCTTATGGGCGTTCTTTACATTCAAACGATTCTAGTTATCTAGGAATTTTTATTTGCTCTATGCAAGCTCATTTTTGATCTATGTCATCACTTGTGTCTTATAAAACTTGGTGTGTTGCTTAGTTGATTAAATTGAAAAGAAGAAATTTTGAATCTGAATTTATTCTCTTTTAGAAAGAAAAACCAGAACCCTAAACCCTACACTAAAAAAAAACCTAAACCTAAAATAAAACTAAAATAAAACTAAACCTACACTAAAATAAACTAAACTAAAATAAAAAACCTAAACTTAAACCTAAAATAAAATAAACCTAAACTAAAGAAAATTAAATAAACTAAAACTAAAACTAAACATAAACTAAAAAATAAAACCTAAAAATTGACCTAAATTAAAAACATAAAACCTAAACCTAAAAAAATAAAATAAAAACCAAAACCTAAACCTAAAAATAAAAAATAAAACCAACACCTAAAAAATAAAATAAAAATAAAACAATACTAAAAAATAAACATAAATATAAACCTAAATCAAAAAATAAACTAAAATAAATAAACCTAAAATAAATAAGGTTAAATAAATAAAAAAATAAAATAAGCTAAAATAAATATAAAATAAACTAAATAAAATTAAACCTATCAATTTACTTAATTTTTAAAAAACCCTAAACCCTAAACCATAAGCCCTAAATCCTAAAACCTAAACCCTATACCCTATACCCTAAAACTAACCCTAAACCCTAAACCCTAAACCTACAACCCAAAACCTATAACCCTAAATCCTAATCACTAAATCATAAAATCTAAACACTAAACCGTAGTCCTAAGCATAAACCCTAAACCCTAAATACTAAAACCTTAAATTCTAAATGCTAAACCCTAAAACCCTAAAACCTAAACTATAAACTAACCCTAAACCCTAAGCTAACCCTAAACCCTAAACCCTAAAACCCAAAACCCAAAACCCAAAACCCAAAACCCTAAAGCTTAAACCCTAAACCCTAAAACCTAAACCCTAAAAAACCCTAAACCTAAATAAAAATAAAACATAAAGAAAACTAAAATAGATAAAATATAAATTAAATATACTAAATAAACCTAAACTAACTTGTTTACTTAATTGAAAAGAACCATAAACCCTAAACCCTAAAACCTAAAAAAGCCTAAACCCTAAACCCTAAAACCTAAAAAACCCTAAATCCTAAACCTAATCCTTAAAAGCATAAACCCTAAAACCCTAAGCTTGACCTAAACCAACAGCCTAAACCCTAAACCCTAAGCCCCAAACCCTAAACCTAAACTTAAAGGTTTAAATAAATTAAAAAAATAACCTAAACCCTAAAACTTCAATAAACCTAAAACCTAAAACTAAGAAAGTGGTAGGACCTTGTGTGGGGAACATCACCATCATCAGCTGGTCACAGATATGGTGAGGGAGATGGCAGGAGGAGGTTATCCAGTGGTGGGGGATATATGGAAGTCTTTGGATATGGAGGTGGTGGTCGAGTAGGTAGTTATGGTGGCGAGGAAGGATACAACCATGGTGGTGGCAAAGGGAGAAATCTAGGATATGATGGTGGATCCACTCGAGAGAGGTGTGGTCCGATGGGAACTGAATTGAAGAAACGATCCGTCTACTTATGGAACTGTTTCTTTACATTCAAGACGATTCTAGTTATCTAGGAATTTTTATTTGCTCTATGCAAGCTCATTTTTGATCTATGTCATCACTTGTGTCTTATAAAACTTGGTGTGTTGCTTGGTTGATTAAATTGAAAAGAAGAAATTTTGAATCTGAATTTATTCTCTTTTAGAAAGAAAAACCAAAACCCTAAACCCTAAACTAAAAAAAAACCTAAACCTAAAATAAAACTAAAATAAAACTAAACCTACACTAAAAATAAACTAAACTAAAATAAAAACCTAAACTTAAACCTAAAATAAACTAAACCTAAACTAAAGAAAATTAAACAAACTAAAACTAAACATAAACTAAAACATAAACCTAAAATTAAATTAAAATCATAAAACCTAAACCTAAAAAATAAAATAAAACCAAACCTAAACCTAAAAATAAAATAACACCTATAAAATAAAAAATAAAACAATACTAAAAATAAACATAAACCTAAACCTAAATCAAAATAAACTAAAATAAATAAACCTAAAATAAATAAGGTTAAATAATATAAATAATATAAATAAATATAAAATAAACTAAATAAATTAAACCTATTTGCTTAATTTTAACCCACCTAGCCCTAAATCACCTAAACCACACCCTATGCCCACAACCCTCCCTAAACTTAACTGACCCAAACATAACCAAATCCTAATCACTAAATCATAAATCTAAACACTGGTCCTACCATAAACCCTAAACCCTAAATCCTAAATCCAACCTTAAATTCTCTAAAACCCAACTCTACTAACTAAACCCTGTTTTCCCACAAACTGAGCCAGCCAGGCCACCAGGCCTAAAACCCTAAACCACTGAGCCCTAAACCTAAACCCTAAACTAAACCACACACCTACACCCTCCCTACTAAACCTACCCTACCCACTACACTAAACCCCTCTAACCACCACTAAACCACTCACACCTATCCCACAACCCTTCTAATGTAAGTAAACAAATTAAAAAATAAACCTAAACCCTAAAACTTGATAAACATAAACCCTAAGAATGGGTAAAACCTTCATGACAGGAACAATCTAGATATGCCGGTGGAGGCGAAGGAGGAGGTGATAGTAATCATAGTAGTTATGGGGGATCTGAGGTGCTGGTGAATATGGAGGTGGTGGCCAGAGTAGTGGTGGTCATGGAGACGAGAGGAGCGATGGAGGATGCAGCCGTGGTTGTGGTGGAGAGAGAGATCGGTGATATGATGGTGGATCCTACTACTGAGGCGGGTGGTCGATGGGAACTAGAGAAGAATGGTCGATCGATCGATGCTTATGTGTCTTTACAGTATTATTCTAGTTCTAGGGTTTTGATTTGCTGTTATGCTCATTTTTTATCTATGTCATCACATGTGTCTTAGAAAACTTGGTGTGTTACTTGGTTGATGAAATTGAAAAGAAAAAAAATGTTGAATCTAAATTTGTTATTTGTTAGAAAAAAGAAAAATTGAAAACAAAAACCCTAAACTAGAACATATACCCCAAACCAAAAAAAAACCTAAACCTAAAATAAAAATACAATAAACCTAAACCTACATTAAAATAAACTAAACTAAAATAAATAAAATCTATACCTAAATATAATAAACCTAAACCTAAACCTAAAAAAAAATAAAAAACTAAAAAATAAACCTAAACCTAAATTAAAAATAAAACATAAAAATAAACCTAAAATAAAAACCTAAAACCTAAACCTAAAAAAATAAAATAAAACCTAAATCTAAAAATAAAAAAAATAAAAAATAAAACCTAATCCTAAAAAATAAAATAAAATAAAGAAACTAAAAGATAAACATAAACCAATAAAAAAAAATAAACTAGATAAAACCTAAACTAAAATAAATAAACTAAACTAAGTAAAAAATAATAAACCTAAATAGAAATAAAAATAAAGAAAATTATAATAAATAAAATAAACTAAAATAAACTTAGGCCAAGGTTTGATTTAAAAAACTAAAACCCAAACCAACTAGGCCCAGGCCAACTAGGCCCTGATCCCCAACTAACCTACCACAAAATAATGTGTGTCAAACTGACCTTGACCACTACTGAGCCCTGGCCCATGGGCCTGACTAAACTGGCCCTGATCTAGGCCAGAAAAGGCCAGGATCACTGCCATGGGCTGCGTCAAAATAAAAGAAGGCCTGACTCACAGGCCCTGGGCTGGGCCCTGACACCCTGGAGTCTTGGATCCTAGGCCACAGGACCCCCTGAGCCACTGGGCCCAGGCCTAATCAGACTAGGCCCACCCCAAACTGGGCCTGGGCCAACTGGGCCTGAGACTAGGCCCTAGACCTGACAAACCCCAAACCTAGACCTTAAACCATAGACCCTTAACCCTAAAAACTTGAAAATATAAACCTAAAAACAAAATAATAAAAAAACTTAAACTTAAATAAATAAAAAAATATAATAAAACATAAAATAAAACTTAAACTAAAAACCTAAACTAAACTTATAAATAAAAAAAATAAAAAAAAAAAATATAAAATAAAAGAGTAAAATGAAACTAGACTAAAAAAACTAAAATAAAATAAAAAATAAAATAAAAAACATAAAATAAAATAAATAAACCTAAATAAAATAAATAAAACTAAAATCTAAATTTAAAATAAGCAAAATAAATAATAAATAAAACCAAAACCATAAAAAAAAAAAATAAACTAAAACTAAAATAAACTAAACTAATTAATAAAACCTAAACTAAAATAAATAAACCTAAACCTAAACTAAATAAAATAAAATAAACTAAAAATAAACCTAAACCTAAATTAAAAAAACTAAAAAACATAAAATAAACCTAAAATATAAACATAAACCTAAATCTAAAAAAATAAAATAAGAACATAAACCTAAAAATAAAATAAAATAAAACTAAACTAAAATAAACATAAACCTAAACTATAAATTAAATAAAATAAAAATAAACCTAAATTATTAAAATAAAATTAAAATAAATAAAAATAAATAAATAGGCATTCCGGGTTTGCTTAATTTTAAAAAACCCAGATCCTAACCACTTAATCTTAAACCTGAGTTGCAGATCAAAATCAGGCCTGGACTGGCCCTGAGCCTAACCCTGGTGACCTGGGCCCTAAATCCTGAGCTCTGACCCTAAACTGACCATAACCACAGACCTGACTGGGCCCATAGCCACTGCTCTACTAAACCAAGACCCACAAAATCACAGGCCACTAAACTGAGCCACAGGCCACAAAGCTGAGCCTATTACCCCCAGGCTCTAAAGGCCTAAACCCTGGGCCAAAACTGAGCCACTGAGCCACAAAACCTACATATTAAAATAAAATAAAATAAATAAATAACTAAACCTAAATAAAATACAATAAAACCACACACCTAAAATAAATATTATAAAGTAAAATAAATAAAATAAAATTAAATAAAACCTAAACTAAATTAAAATAAATGAACCTGAATAAACCCTAATAAATAAAATGAACTACATGTAAAATAAAAATAAAATAAACTAAAATAATAAATAAAACTAAATAAAACATAAACCTAAAAAATAAGCTAAAAGTAAATAAAAATAAAACCAAACCCTAAACTAAAAAAAAAAATAAACTTAAAATAAAATAAATTAAAATAAACTTAAACCTAAACTAAAATGAACTAAACTAAAACTAAATAAAACCTAAAATAAACTAAATCTAAACTAAATAAAATAAAATAAACTAAAATAAACTAAACATAAATAATAAATAAATAAAACTTAAAATAAACCTAAAATAAAAATAAAACCTAAACTAAAAATTGAAATGAAACTAAACCTAAATAAGAATAAACTAAAAATAAAATAAAAAAAATAAAACTCAGAAATATATAAACTAAAATAATAAGAATAAAATCTAAACTAAAATAAATAAACCAAAATAAATTAAAGTAAAATAAATAAATAAAAATAAATAAAATAAATAAACTAAAATAAAATAAACTAAATACTAAACATCTCTTTTTTTTTTTTAACTACTAAACCCTATTCTAAATCCTACATTAAACCATAAACTACACATGACCTATAACACTGACCACTAAACCTAACAAAAAAAACCTACACTAAACCTTAAACTCAAAACCTAAACCTAATCATAAAACTAAACCATAAACCACCCACAAATCATAAACCCTAAAACCTACAAGCCTAAATCCACTTAACCCCAATCCTAAACCACACCAAACCCCAAACCATAAACCTAAACTAAAATAAACTAAATAAATTAAAAAATAAATTTAAAACCTAAGAATGAACATCATATCACGGGCAGATCTGGCGATGGGTGGGATCACGATTATATCTTGGTGGGGATCTAGGTGTTGGTGCATATGGAGGTTGTGGTGGAGTAGTGGTGGTTATAGGTGGGAAGCGATGAGGTTACGACCATGGTGGTGGCGAAGGGATAGATCAGGATATGATGGTGGATCCTACTGAGGTCGGGGAGGTGGTTACGAGGAACTGAGAAAGCGAAAAATGGCTATCAGATCTGCTTAACACGCGTGTCTTTACATTAGAGATGATTCAAATTATCTAGGGGTTTTTATTTTCTATATGTGTGCTCATTTTTTATCTATGTCATCGCTTGTATCTTAGAAAACTTAGTGTGTTACTTGGTCGATGAAATCAAAAAGAACAAATGTTGAATATGAATTTATTCTCTATTATTAAAACCAAAATCCTAAACCCTAAACCTAAATAAAAAAATAAAAATAATAAAAAACCTAACCCTAAACCTAAAAACCTAAACTCACCCTAAGCACTAACTACCCTAAACCACTAAACCTAAACCTAAATCTTAGCTGAGCCTAAACACCTAAACCCCACCTAAATCACAAATCTGACCACTAACCACAAACCACAAAGCTGACCCTGTGCCTTAAAACCAGGCCCAGATCCACAATCCTGGCCCTGGGCCCTGGGCCCCACTGAGCCCCACTAATAGGCTAAAACTGACTGAGCGGCTAAATAAGATAAAATTAAAGATAAATGGCTATAAAGATATAGTAGATGATTAAAAATAGATAAATAGATAAGATGGGCTAGTTAGCTATAAATAGGCTGAGCTGGGTTTGCTTTGTTTTGTTTTAAAAGACCCTAGATCCAAGATCTGGGCTAGCCCTGGGCCCACAGGCCCTGGGTGACCTGAGAGGCCACTGATCTGGGCACTAGGCTGCAGCCACTGAGCCTGCTGACCCTAGGCCATGGGGCTGAGCCCTGGGCCTGAGGCCCTGACCACACTCTGAGCCTAGGCCCCAAGGCCAAGGCCAGCCAGAGCCACTGGGCCCCAAAGCTGAGCCCAGGCCACGGCCCTGACCAGGCTGCAGGCCACTGGGCCTGATTCTAGGCCCTGGGCTCTAGGCCACAACTTGACTTAGGCCTAAAGATAATAAATGGCTCATAAAAGAATGAGTGGGCGTGGCTGAGCCCAGGCTAAATGAGCTAAGATAAACTCAATATAAAACTAAATTAGTAAATAAAAGAAAAAAAATAAATCTAATTGAGATAAATTAAAATAAACTCAGATAAATAAAAAAAACAAAATAAAATAAACCTAAATCTGGGTTTGCTTTTTTTTAAAAAATCCCTAAGCGTTGACAACTGCTACAATCCCAAACTAAACCTAAATCTTAAATCCAACCTAAACCACAAACCCTAAACCTAAACCACTAAACCCACAACCACAAACCCTAAAACCTAAACCCTAAAGCCCTAACCCACAACCACAAACTGACTTAAACCCCCAAACCCCACCCTAAACCTAAATTAACCATAAACACTAAACCTAACCTAAAAACCCAAGAATGGGTAGAACCTTGATAGTAGGAACATCAGTCAGCAAGGCTCACTAGAAGGTGGAGGGGAAGGAAGGCGGAGGATCGATTATCACAGTGGTGGTGGGGGATCTGGAGGTGCTAGTGGATATGGAGGTGGTGGTTAGAGGAATGGTGGTTATGGAGGTGGGAGGAGTGACGGAGGTTACCACCGTGGTGGTGGTAGAGGGAGAGATTTAGGATATGATGCTTCACTCTCTCTTGGGGGTGGTTGATGAGCTGGAGAAATTGAAGAACAATCGATCTGATCTGCTGCTTATGGAACTATCTTAATAATAGAGATGGTTCTACTTATCTAGGGTTTTTAAATTGCTCTATGGATGCTCATTTTTTATCCATGTCATCGCTTATGTCTTAGAAACTTTGGGGTCTACTTGGTTGATGGCGAAAGAAGAAATGTTGAATCTGAATTTATTCTCTATTAAAAAAATCTTAAACCTAAACTAAAACTTAAACCATAAACCCTAAACCCTAAACTAACCTAAACCCTAAAAAGCTAAAAACCTAAACTTAAACTAAATAAAACCTAAAATAAAATAAATAAAAACCTAAACCAAAATAAAATAAAATAAAAAGTAAAATGAAATAAAAAACATAAACTAAACCTAACCTAAACCAAAACCTAAAACCTAAAATAAAAATAAAAATAAAAATAAACTAAAAATAATAAATAAAACCTAAATTAAGCAAAAAAAATAAACTTAAATAAAATAAAAAAAACTAAACTTAAAATAAAATAAAATAAACCTAAAATATAATAAAATAAAACTAAATAAAACCTAATCCTAAAAAAATAAAACCTAAAATAAAATAAATAAACTAAAAAAAATAAACCCAGATATAATAAGAAAAATAAACAAAATAAAAATAACTAAAATAAAATAAACTAAACTAAAATAAAATAAAACCTAAACTAAATAAAGATTAAAATAAACCTAAACTAAATAAAAAAAACCTAAAAATAATCCTAAGATAAAAAAAACCTAAACCTAAATAAAATAAAACCTAGGCATAACAATAAAATAAAACTCCATAAATTAAACTAAACCTAAATAAAAGTATCCTCACTAAAATAAAATAAACTAAATAAAATGAAATTAACTCAAATAAATAAAATAAACTAAATAAATGAATCCTAAACCTGTTTGCTTAATTTAAAATACTTTACTAAGCTACCACAAATCCTAAACCTAAACCCTAAACCCCTACACTAAACCCTAAACCCTAAACCCCACTAAACCTAAACCCTAAACTAAAACCCCACCCCTAAACCCTACCTACCCAAACTCCCTAACCCTCAAACCCCAAACCTAAACCCCACCTAAACCCTAAACCCCACTCCAAAACTAAACCTAAACCTACACCCAAACTAACCCCCCAGAATGGGTAGAACCTTGATGGATGGAACATCACCATCAACTAGGCTCAGTCTAGTTCTAGTGATGGAGGCGAAGTCGGAGGTGGCGAATATCATAGTGGTGGTGGAGGATCTAGAGGTGCTAGTGGATATGAAGGTGATGGTTGTAGCAGTGGTGGTTATGGAGGCAAGAAGAGCGATGGAGGTTACATCTATGGTGGTTGTAGAGGGAGAGATAAGGGTATATGCTAGTATCTAGCTACTCGAGAGGAGGGGTGGTTACGATGATTAGAAATTAAAGAATGATCTATCCGATCGATGTTTATGGAACTGTGTCTTTATAGTAGAGACCATTATACTTATCTAAGCTTTTTGATTTGCATTATGGGTGCTGCTTTTTTATCTCATGTCATTATCTTAGAAAACTTGGGGTGTTACTTGGTTGATGAATACAAAAAAAGAAAATATGAATTTGTTATTTGTTAAAAAAAAACCTAAACCTAAACCCTAAACCCTAAAACCAACCCACCTAAACCCCAAACCCTAAACCTAAAACCCTAACTCTAAACAAACCTAAACCTTAAACACTAAACTAACCTTAAACACTAAACTCTAAACTAACCAAAACCAAAGAGAATGAGAACCATGATGGGAGGAACATCACCATGAACTAGACTCTATCTAGATCTGGTGGAGGAAAGTTGGAGGGTGGTTGTTATCCAATGGTGGTGGAGGATGCAGGGTCTGGTGGATATGGAGGTGATGGTCGGGGCAATGGTGGTAATGGTGGTGGGAGGAATGACGGAGGCTATAGACATGGTGGTAGCGGGGGGAGAGATTGGGGATATGATGGTGAATCCCACTACACGAGAGGTGGGGGTGGTTCTGATGGGAACTGGAGAAATTGAAGAATAACTAGTCCTATCTGCTGCTTATGGAATTATGTCTTTATAGTATAGATGGTTCTACTTATTTAGGGTTTTTTATTTTCTCTATGGGTGCCCATTTTTACTCTATGCCATTGATGGGGTCTTAGAAAACTTGGGGTGCTACTTGGTTGATGAAATAAAAAAAAAAAAGATTGAATCTAAATTTATTCTATATTAAAAAAAATTCTTAAACCCTAAACTAAAACTTTATCCCTAAACCTAAAACCTAAACCTTAAACCCTAAACCCTACATAAACCACAGACACTAAACCTAACCCTAAACCTAAACCCTAAACCTAAACCTAAACCCTAAACTAAACCCTAAACAAACCCATAAACCCTAAACCCCAAACCCTAAACCTAAACCCTAAAAACCCAACCCTAAAACCCTAAACCCTAAACCTAAACCCCAGCCTAAACCCTAAACCTAAACCTTAAATAAATAAAGATGTCATTAGGGGTAGATCTAAAGAATGACCTAATCCTAAAATAGTTATGGTAGCTAAGAAACATGTTTTCAGAGACTTTCCCTTAACTATTAGAGATTTGAATACCTAAACCCTAAGCCAAATCATATTATAAAACCATATATTAAAAGTATAATGTAGCATCATATATTTGAGCATAAAGTTATGTGTTTTTGGATGTTATAAGATGTTTTGAAATGTTTTAGTATATTATGGCATTATGCCTATAGGTTATATTAATATAAATCATAAAAATATTGATTTAATAAATCAGATGATGAAATTTGTTAAATTTGAAGTGGGAATTAGGTTGTAGTTCCAAAGGTGTGCTACCACTTGTAGTCTAAAAGTAAGATTTTATGTTCAAAATAAATATTATATGTTGTAGCATAGTATAACATCATATATCATAATATATTGTTCGCATTTTAAATTCTTTTAGTATTTTACAATCATGTAGTTGAGCTACACTAGTATTATTTATAAAAATGTTGATTTAGACTTTAAAATGATGGAATTTGGCCAAATTCATAATAGGTAGGCATAGCATCATAATATATTGTTTCAATTTCAAATATGTAAGTGTATGACTAAAATATATATTTTTTATTGTTTAGGCTAATTTTATGATTTTTTTATCTTAAGAAATCCCTTGTGATGTGATTTCCAATATAATATAATATAATATGTTATAGCATATTATAATATAGGATGCCATAACATAGTGTAGCATCATGCATTATAGCATACTATTTTGTATTACTACTTGTTATTTTGCATATTTTAGTTTGTTATAGTATGATGTAGTAGAATTTTACTAGTATAATTCATAAAAGTATTAATTTATAGGCTTAGATGATGGGATTTGGCCAAATTTAAAGTAAGCTTTAGGGAACATCATTGGGGGTGTGCTATGGTGTGTCATTTAATCAAAAGAATGGAATTTTGCATCCAAAATAAATGTTAACTTTTCAACCAAATTTTATAAATTTTATATTTAAACTGAATCATTTTGAAGTGTAATGTAAGATAATATATTATATGAAAGCATATTAAAATATAATGTACATAACAATATAACTTCACATATATATGAATGTGGTGGTGTGTTACTAAATGTTATTGTACATTTATATTTTACTTTTGTTATAGTACATTGGGTCAAAACTCACAAAAATGTTAATTTGAAGGTTGAGATGGAAGAATTTGTCTAAATTCAGCACACATCAGAAGCAACACCAAAATTATGCTATTTTGTACCATTTCTAATGGAAAAATAATAATTTTACATCCAAAAAGAACATTATTAATATTTTTAGAAAATTTTATTATTTGTTTGTTTTAAGTGATTTTAATGAGGTGTAATGTTAGACAATATATTATATTATAGCAAATTATAATATAACATCATATATTATAATATAATATAATGTGTTAATTCACACTATAATATGTTTAGCATGATATTGTATAGTTAGTTTGAGCATGCACCATCACAAATAATAAAATGTTGATTATAATGTTAAGATGATGTAATTTGAATGAATACATTGTTTGGCTTTTGATTGAAGTATTAAAGGTGTGCATAAGAGAAAAAAATAAGATTTGATAAGAATTCTATGTCAAGGACATGGAGGAGACTAGGGATCACACATGTATTGGACATGACATGTGATGGGTCTATGTTGAGGGCACAGAAGAAGTAAATTTGTTGGGGATAAAGTTTGAATTTGATTTGATTATATGGTTTATGGAAAGAAGATCTATTAGGGATAAGAATTTATAATCCACTTGGGATTAAGATCGAATTGACTTTAATTTGCTTTTTTTTTAATTGATGTGGAGCCATATCTAGAGATATGGGCTGGGTTCAGGGATTGGGTATATGAACCTTGGGAAGTAGGTTGAGCTATCCAGGGATTAAGATTTGAGTTTGATTTCATAGATTTGTTTGGAGATGTATCCACTAGGAATAAGCATTTGGTTGGATTTCTTTGATTTAGACTCTACTTGGAGAGTTGGTTTAAATTGGCTCCACTGGGAAGGTTGGTTTTGAATTTGATTTAATTTCTTGACTTGTTCATATATGATTTGGGGCTCTAGAGGGGAGAAGGGTGTGATTTAACTCCATTGGGGAAAATTAGATTGGGTTTAATTTAATCTGAGTTAATGTATGGACCCTGCTGATGTGCGATGAACGCACTAAGAAAGGGTTATATTATCCTTGACCTACCTTAGGTTTACAAATCCAAAGGGATAGTCTACCGATTGTGGGGTAGAACTTGCCAACCTAAGGGGTTGCCTTTCGGTGTGCAATAGGTGTGCTAAGAAGAAGGCATAGCAGACTTACATCTTCCAAAGTGAGGAACAACCACTAGGGCGACCTATTTGATGCATAATAAATCAAACATGACATGGGTGACTCTTGAGTGAAAGCATTTGGGGACTATGTCAACTCAAAAGTAGTGGGATTAATTTTATCTTAATTTCATGTGATTTGAAATAGTTTGTTTAGTTTAGTTTGATTTTGAATTAAGGCCATATCCACTAGGGATATGAGATTGCTCAAATTAAATAGATTTAATTTATGAACCATGTCGGTGTGCGATGGACCCAATAAGAAGGGGCTATATCAGACTTGTCTTATCTCAGATTTACAAATCCAAAAAGATTTTCTATTGGCCATGGGGTAAAGCTAGCCAACCTAATGGGTTACTTTTAGGTGTCAATTGGTGTGGTAGGAAGAAGGTGTAGCAGACTTACATCTTCTAAAATAGGGGCAACTTGGGGTGACCTTTATACAACAAATCAAAACCCGACTTAGGGGAGACTACTGAGTGAATCCTACTGGGACTTATATCAACTCAAGAGTAGTCAAGCAATTCTTATAGGGAGTTTTGATGACACTGTCTTAAAGATAGGATGCCTGCTTGAAAAAAAGGTACCATTAAGGGTGTCCTCCTAATCCACAAGTGAATATATATATTTTTATATGTTTTTATAGACCCTATTGGTGTGAGGACCACTGAAAGGTACTTGACCTTGACCTATCTCGATTTATTGGACCAAGGGAGAATCGCACATCCATGGATGGATTCTCCAACGTAAGGGTGGTTACTAGGAAGGGGAACTATCAATATGGTAGTACGGTGTATCTAATGGGATCGTAAAAGATGTGATCTAAATATAGTGCCCACTGAGGAGGTATGGTGTATGGTGGCCAACTCAAGGAGAAAGTGTAGCAGACTTACATTTATCATGAGTGGTGTATCCTAAGGTGTGAGAACCAACCAACCTAAGGTGTATCCCTTAGTATGAGTGTTGTATCCATCAGTATAGTGAGAAACAACCCACCTAAAGTGTCGGTCAGTGTGCAATGATCAATCTGGAAAGAAAGTGTGTAGGCTTACAACTTTCCAAGTGGAACTGATCATCGGGATAGTCTGTCATCAGCAAGACAGATGGTATCTGACCTAGAACAACTACTAAGTGGGGGGCCCCAAAGAAGGATGGGACCCAGAATTGAAGTAGTCAAGAGGGAAGGAGCCATGAGGAGACTTAGCCTAAACCTCAAATATACTCGACCCAGTTAGTGCACGAAGGCTAATCCAAGAAGAAGCCATTGAAGACTCACATCCTTTTAAACGAAGCCAACATGAGGTAGCTTACCGACCACATAGTAAGGCCTACCAAACTAGCAAGGCACTCATTACTGTGTAGTGGCCAAGTAAGGAAGGAAAGCACAGAAGACTTACCTCCTCCAAATCAATATGTTAGCTCGACCTAGAGCAGCTACTGAGTGAGTATCGCTGGGAGCATTATCTTAACTCAGAGTAGCCCAGGACATAAGATATGTGTTTAGTTTATATGCTTGTGTGTAGTTTGTGTTTGTGTTGTGTTGATGAAGGATAGGACGTTGCTCAGGTTCTTTACAACTACCCTAAACACATTGTGGCAGATTCATAAACAAGAATACTTTCAACATGGAAGAGATTGAATTTGGAATAGAATTTTTATTGATGATAATTTTTTTTAAACATGATCTATAATATTTCTTTAAGTAGAGCCTGTTGATTGGAAGCATTAGATGTTATCCCTTATGATTAATAAGTTGATAAGATCATCCTTGGTAGGCCTTCTCTATGGCAAAAGGGCTTTCCTAATTGGGGTCAAACATGCCTCCCATTTTATGATGGCCAATAATCAGTCTCCTTACAACTAAAATAAGCTCTCCTACTTGAAAAGCTCTATGGTAGACCAACATGTTGTGAGCTTGAATCATTTTAGCTTTGTACAACTCAAGGTTTTGGCATGCCCGCAGGCATCTCTCCTCCAAACCATGAGCTCTTCTAACCTCAACTTGGTGTTCTTATGATCTTGCTACCCTATCCTTGATGGGAGTTAGACTTCTAATGGTAGAAATAGCTTTGGACCCATACACTTAGAGAAAGAGTAGGCTGAGTTGGAGTTCTATATGTGTGGTAGTAGACAAGGCTTCAAATAACTACTCATGCCACTTTGTAAACTTGTTATTGTCGAGTGTCTTTTCTTGATTTGGATAATGAGTTTTGTTGAAGGCTTGCTAAGCCATTTTCTATGGGTAGTTGATGCTAGAATATCTCCAATCTATGCTTTTCTGGCAAAGTTTTTTATCTTGGTGCACTTGAATGCAGTACCATTATTAGATATAATTTGTCAAGGCACTCTGAACCTATATATGATATGGTTCCTAAAAAACTATAGCACATGTTGAGCTGTGACCTCTCTAAGAAGAATCTCCTTCACCCATTTGGAAAAGTAGTTAGTAGCATCTAAGATGAACTAATGAACCTTGGAAGAAGGATGATCAATCAGACCAACTATGTAGGTACCCCAACACTCGAATGGCCATGAAGCCAATTTAATATGTAGAATGTCGGGTGGTTGGTGTAGGATCACACCATGTATTTGACATTGGTGGCATCGCCTAGCCGTATCCATGCAATCTTTGATCATCGATGGCCAATAGTATCCTAGTCTCTTGATCTTGGCTTCCATCTTGGACATTGGTTTGGCTCCACATAATCAAGTGTACCTGGGTCATGATCTTATGGCATTCATTCTTGTCTAAACAGCTTAACCACATATGATCGAAAGACCGTCGATACAAGGAACCATCCATAAGAGTGTAAGAAAGTGCTCTCTCCTTCCTCTGATGGACTTGGGAATTTAGATGTAGAGAGGATGGAACTTTGTTGTTCTCATATATCCATGGTCTCCTAAATAAAGCATTGAAAGATGTATCTGAGTCTATAATATGAAAATTGGCTTCGGTCTTCCAATCATCTCTCTCCAAGGGCAACACTATGGTAAAGCACAAAACTTTGAGTTTTTTTCAATCTTCCCATCTTAGAACTAAGACTTCCCTAATCATAAGACACTTCTAACAATTAATTAAATAGTTAACCTTTGCCTAAAGATGTAGAAGGGTTAACCATAGGATTAGGTTATGCCTTAAGGATTAGGATAATCCACCTACCCTACAACCCAAATCCATTCACCTTCTCAAACCAAACCTCATGTTTGATTCAAACATCAAATTCAAATCAAAATCCAAATCCAAATTCTGAAACTAAATGATTGAAGCCCATGATCAAATCCAAACTTGAAAACCTTTCTGAGCCATATGACATATCTCATGTACTTAGCCAAATATTAATACAAATAAATCCAAAATCAATTGATTTTCTTATAATGAATTTATATCTTCAATCATCTTTCTAAATATAATTCAGATCTACATTCAAATGATCAAAACTAAATCAAACTAAATCAAATTAAATCAAAACCCTTCCTAAGCCATATGACCTATCCCATGGACTTAGCTTGATCTTAATCTAAATCAAGTCAAACTCAATTGTTTTTCTCACAAATCAATCATATTTTCAATCATCTTCACAAATTTAAATGATATATACATTGAAATCATCAAAACTAAATCAAACCAAATTAAAATCCAAAATTAATCCACATGACCTAACTCCATGGACTTAGCAAAATTCTTTCATTTCAAAATCCAAATTCAATTGATTTTCTTATGAATCAATAATACCTTCAATCATATAAATGAAATCTACGATCAACAAGCCAAACCAAAATAAACCCAAGTCAAAGCCAACTTAACCCTTTTGACTTGAAATGTTCAAGTGAACCAAAATCCATTTGAAGCCAAGCCAATTGCAATTAAATTTATATATCAATCCAAAATCCATATATAAATTCAACTAAATTAAACTCAACCCAAAATCAAGCTAACTAAACCCAATTGGTACTTGACCCAAAGTGGAATTTGACCTATTTGAGCCAAGTTCTAATCCTACCCAAATTGGATGAACCAAGCCCATCAAAACCTCCAATCATGATTGTTGATCACCCGTTGTTGATTATCACAAATTGGGTGAGACCAAGTCAACCCCTTAACCCATATGAACCCAAACATACCAAATTGCAACCTAAGCCAAATCCTTGAAGCTTGATGATTCATATCAAATCAAAATCAATATTTGAATATGACTTGACCTTCAATTAAGTCAAACAAAAACTAATTGACCCTCTTGACCCAAGTTGACCCAAATTGACCTAAAAGACCAAATTGGGTCAAATCAAAATATAAACTAGATTGATTGCAACTAATGGCTCAAGTTCATTCCAAATTGATTATTGAACTTGACTAAAGCCATGATTAGACCCAATAAAACCTAATTGACCTACATAGCACAAATTGATTAGACCCCATCTTCCTTCCTTATGCCCTTGACATGAGTGGAGTTTCATTGCACTAAGATCTTGATTCCTTCTACATCTCGGGTTTAGGAGTAGATCATTTTTGTTAGTGTTTTTTATCTTTTGGATATTGTTGATCATCTCGGTGAACACAAATATATACGGTGTGCCTTGTTAGTCACACCACACCTATTGGGCTATTTGTTGACCTCACTTTTTGAGTGAGCTCTCAACTTCCTCATCATAAATCAAGGACTCGTATAGACAATAAGAGTTCTTTAGTCTTCAAAAACTTCTGGTGATTAGGTGAACACTTAACCTAATCCTAGAGACTTAGAAGAGTTAGCCATAAGAATCGGTTGTGCCTTAGGGATTTAGGAGGACATGCCTACCCTATAGATTAAACCCAATCCTTAGTAGCCAAGATAACTCTCCTCCTCCCTTCCACCCATTACTCCTTGAGATGGCCAGACGCCTACTAGAAGCCAAACCCAATCCCACCATCTAATCAAGATGATTGAGGGGTGGTATACACCCCTCATTTCCACTCAAACACACACAAAAATCATTCCTCAGAGCCCCAGCTACCCAAGATAAGCCACTAAAGCCATTCCCTAAGATCCCAAGCTCATTCCATGATAAAAAAATGCCATTCTCATCCATCCCGAAATAGGACACTCTCATTTCTGACCTAACTTCTCCATTTCTCAATCAAACTTAAATTAACTTTGCACGCACATTCCCTAGGCTTTGTTGAGTAAGATCAAATAATCTACTGAGCTTCTCGAGCACCAGAGGTGGGACTTCAATCAAAGTGAAGCTCCAAATCATCAATTCATGGCCTTTTAGGTGAACATTAAGGAATTGATCTAATTTTTTCTTAATAGGGCTTCATCTCCACTAGATAAAGCTTCCTCAATTATTCGAGCCAGCGGTCTTGAGCTCCGATGAGGTATGCCTCCAAAACTGATCCATAGGCAAAAATGAGTTGGAAATTTTTGAAGAAAACTTGCATCTCGTGTGATCATGACCATTGGATCCCCTCTGATAAATTTCAAGAAGGTGTGGGATCCTTTTGGTGTTGATTCAAACTTCAGAGCTTCGAAAGTGAGCAATGGTGGATGGACTCCATTCTCCCTCACTCGTGTGACATTAGATCATGCACCATTCGTTGTTTGGAATGGATGACCAGGATTAAATCTGCTAGATCAAATTGATTTGATCCTATTAAGCTGTAGGATTAATCATAATTGTTCAATCTTAGATCGGATGGTGGACAAGTAAGCGCATCCGTCGCCACCACGTAGGCACCGAGTTCGAATAAGTTTTAAGTGTGCCACATCAGCGTGCCATGTGGCGCCAATAAGATTAGGCTTTAATTAGGTTTAATTAATCATTTTTAATGGCATAAACTCTAAAAATCATAAAAAATCATAGAGAAATAAAAAAATGCAAATAAATACTCATTTTAAAGGTATTTTAGAGGAGAGTTAATTAAAAGTGATCTTCACTAATTTTGAACAATAATGAAGATTTAGTTATCAAATTAATTATCTTAATTACTCATTAATTACTTGAGCAATTAATCCCAAATTTTGTGGGTTAATTTAATGGGATGACTTCTACCTCCCATGATTTTCTTAGGATTTATTGCTCACTTAATTAGGAAATTTGACTAATTAAACCTTAACTAATATTTTAAGTTAATTAATGATTAATTAAGTTTATTAATTATTTTATTCTAAGTGAACTAGGTTGGGACCCCTTTCCTAAGTTCATTTCACCCATTTTTAAAATAAAATTAATTAAATCACATAATCAAATTGAAATCATAATCACATCAGACCTTAATTAATTAAATCATGGGATAGATCTTTAGGTGTTTAATAACCTAAAGGAGTTTAATGAAATTATGGTTAGTTCACATGTGTGGGAAAACCCTAATAGTAATTAACTAAATCCCTTAACCTAATTAACTATTAATCATGAGCCAATTTCATTAGGCCCCTTTTATTTCCTAGGATTATTGCAAGTTTATTTTCCATGCATATCATGTTGGCTCATAATTATTTCATCAATTACTTTAAGGTGACATAGGTAAGGGTAATTAATTCATCTAATTAAGGGTTCAACTTAATTAACTCATAAAATCAACTTCATTACATTTCCTTAAATTAAATCAAATCATTAATGTTGGAATGGGTTTAAAACAACAAGTGATGATTTCTTTTCTCCTCTTTAAATCAAATCAAATCCAAAACTTAATTAATAAAGAAGCTTTAGTTTGCTTTAAATAATCTTATTTGATTTGATTATCCATAAGAACTAGTTTGGTTAAACAAATCACATTCATATATTTGATTGTCCTCATTTCAATCATGTTAAATATGGTATGTCATTTGACTCATGCATCCATCTTTTTAAAATCATGTAAAATAAAATGGATTTCCTTTATGTAAGCACATGGGTTGATTTAATTTAATATATGCATGGCTATTATCACTATTAAATCAAAATGTATTTTTCAAAAGCTTATAAATGAAAAATAATTTGTGTTATGATGCTAGTTATAGATACATAAGAAATGCATGTGCTTATAGCTTCAGTGTATGAATGTTGAGTTCTCTTTTTCGCTATTCATGTGTTGATTTATATAAGATTGAAAGGTAGTGGGTATATAGTCTAGACATCCCAGGAACACGAGGTTTTAGCTAGCCCCAAGGAAGTCATTTGATTATCTCACTTCCCTGGTTTAACAATGGCACGTACCCATTTGATTTCATTCTTATGTATTTCAACATTAGTATTTGAATAGATCTTTAATTGATATATAAATGATTCAATCAAAATAAATATACAATCTTTGCATGGTTTTCTTTGTCTAATTTATGTATACATCGATGTGTGTCCAAGAAAAGCTTGTATATAGTTTGGACATCCTAGGAATACGAGGCTTTAGTTAGCCCCAAGGAGTTCATTTGATTACCTCACTTCCCTAGTTTAATAATGATACGTACATGCCTATATCTTCGTACATGTATATGTATATGATATTAGTGAATGAAAATCCCATTTTACATTAAAATTGCATGCATTCATAATTGGCTAAGTGGTTGAATTAATTAGCCATATGATTTGGAGCTTACTTCTTATGTTCATGTAGATGAATTTACATATGTTTGAATGCAAATGGGTATATAGTTTGAACATCCACTAATATCGCTTTAGCTAGCTCAAGGTTGTCATTTGATTACGTCCCCTGTTTAACAACACCACATGCTTATTTAATTTCATTCTTATGTCCTTTTTGTATAATAATTTGGATAAAGTTTTCAATTAATATGTTTAAGTAATTCAATCAAATAAAATATAAATTCAAAACATACACATACATTCATCATTTAATTGTTCTAAAATATGTTGCAGGTATCGATACACTTAGAATTAAATCATACATGTGATGGAAAGGAATGATTTAATATATGTCATGTGGTTGTAATTGAATTAAATTAATCTTAAGATGCCTTTAATTTTGAATAAGGTTATTTAAAGTGAACCTAAACATAGAATTAATTAAATCATTTAATAAGTTGTTCACTGAAGAGAACTAAATCAAATTATTATGCTTTAGAAAGTGACTTAAGGTATGGATGAAGGAAGGCAATCCTTTTTTTCTCTCCTTATAACACTTAGTTGCTAAGTATAATCAAATAAAACAAAAGAAAACAACAATTAAAATTATCAATTCAATTAAACTACTTCAAGTGAAATCAACCTTTCATGTTAAATTGAATCCCTCTACACATAGAAAATACAACACTAATGCATAATAAGACTTACCACACAAGCCTTAATACACACATTAGAATTAAGTCACCACTTCGAGCTCTAAGTTAGGATAGTGTATGATGTGATTTATGTTTTGTTTTATGATGTATTATTTTAGATTGGATGTTAGGGTATATACTTTGTAGACTAGATGATAGGCTAATATTAGCCTAATCATATTTTTTGCAAGAGATTATGCTTAAGGGATGCTTAAAAATAAATGTAAATGCTCTATTTGCAAGTTGCTTAAATCCTTAAGAATAATCCAAGTTAGGATTGGTGGGCCTAGTTACCCATGTCTAGGGTGCTAAGTCTAAATTATAAATACAACTGTTGGGATTATATCTATATTTAGCTAACCTCTATTTTACAGGTGTAGTTAGATTTACTTTTCCCACATAAATGCAATTTTTGCAATAGGAATTATGATTAGTGCTACGGGGGATTATGATGAGTAGTGGCCAGAAGGCTTTGTCCTAGGGTGCCCTGTGATGCCTTTGAAGTAAGCACCATCCAAATCAAAGAAGGAACCAAATCAAAAATGGAAATATGATGAAAGAAGACCCCCATATCATTTAATATAATTAAAATTATTCTTTCATATTCCAAGTTGTATAAGGGTAGAACTCGGCTACCCATATTTTTCTCTCTTGTCTGTGTGCACCGACCTTTTATTCTTTTATGATAGTTTATATAATTGTTTGATGTTTTGTTTACATTATGCATTAGGATGGCATGCTTTTTATAGTTCCTTAAATGATTGATGCTTTGATGTGTGTCTTGGATACGATTAGGTTCTTAGGATAAAAATAACTTTTCTACCCAACTAATCACTCATAGAGAAATTTTAAACAACTCATAACCTTATCATAAAGCCTAAGACATAAATAAGATAATTTGAATATTTAGCAACCCCTTAGTTGTATGGTTATATGTTTCACATCATGCATGCATATTCTATCTCTCTTGAACATGAAAGATCTCCATCTTTGCATGATAAAGGAATACTTGACTTGTGAGGGCTTTCCTTGTGGTGGATAACACCTTCTTCTAGCTGATTTGACCCATAACCTATTTCATCATGCATTTAAGCATAAGAAATCCTAAAGCCTCTGTCAAACTAATGTGTCAAAAATGAAATAAAATTTGAAAAGATTTTGCATCTTTAGATTAAGCCTATGCTCATACCCTCATATAGTCTCTTAGGAGTGTGTTTAAGACTTTAGTCTCTTTATAATTAAATAACTATCCTAACTATCTTACAATTCATAAGATAGGACTACATGATTTTAAAATTGTAGGAGTAAGCTGGCATCCACTCAAGGTGGTTATAAGTCCAGAAGTCTGATAATTTATTCTCTCTTGTGGAGGTAAACCCTTATGTCCACCTGTCACTTAGATTTACATCGTGCTTTAGCTCATTCTAAAGCTCCTTAGATTTAGGATCTGAAATAGCTATTTTCTTAGGGCTACAAGCAAAAATCTTCACCTCTTAGGCATTCCCACAACCTTGTGTTGGTGGATTATAAGCCTTAGTAATCTAATTAAATTTCAACTCAAAACATATAAATCTCCTCAACTTCAAAATTATAAAGCCCAACCATAGGATAGATCGGAATCCTCACTAGGCTTCCTAGTATTGTGAGCACTTCCTACTTATTTCATTTGGATTCCAAAAATAAGTCTTCTCCTTGAACTTTCCTAATTCATTTTTTAAATACAACCAATCCTTTGATAGTGTAACTTTGAAATATTTGGAGATGATAATTTTCTACTTTAATCGAGTGTATTCTTAGGAAATTTCATTTTCTAAGATGTAATTAACTATAGAGGCTTGCCTCCATAGGGAACTTGAGAACCTAGTTTAATATAAACCCTATTTTATTCATCCATGTAAAGTAGGGGAAAAATCTTAGTTACATTCGAAGACCCATCATGCCTTAGGAGTCCTTATTACATGATTAGGTCCATTGTAAGGTGATGCTTATATCTTTTGAGATAGTACATCAAACCTCAACGTTGTACTCCATCACCTCAAAAGTATCCCTCCCCCCCCCACATCCAAAATAAACAACACATGACCCTCTCGCCTTGTTCATTCAATCCTCTCAACATCATCCTTTCCTTTTGGAGTTTGGAGATGCCGATCCTCAAGTAGGCAAGGGTTATTAGACTCATAATGTTGATTGATACACTTGGGGCAACTAAAACTCTAGATAGCCTGTATCTTGCAACATCCACTATAATGTAAAGAGGTAGTTGTGCTTAATTAGGTCAAGGAGTAAGCCTTCATCCGAATGTAACTAAATAAAACTTAAACCTAAATAATAAACCTAAAAAAATAAAAAAAATAAAACCTAAACCCTAAACTAAAAGAAAAATCTAAATATAAAATAAAATAAAATAAACCTACACTAAAATAAACTAAACTAAAATAAATAAAACCTAAACCTAAACCTAAAATAAACTAAATCTAGACCTAAACCAAAACTAAACAAAATAAAATAAACTAAAAATATACCTAAACCTAAACTGAAAAATAAAACCTAAAAATAAATCTAAAATAAAAACCTAAAACCTAAACCTAAAATAAATTAAAACCTAAACCTAAAAAAATAAAATTAAAAACTTAAAATAAAATAAAATAAAATAAAATAAAACTAAACTAAAGATAAATAAACCTAAACCTAAATATACTAAAATAAATGACCTAAACTAAAATAAATAAACCTAAAATAAATAAAATAAACTAAATAAAAATAAATATAAATATAAATCAAACTATAAAATAAAATAAACTAAAAAAAATAAATAAATAAATTAAATAAACCAAAACCTATGAGTTTACTTAATTTTTAAAAAATAAAAAAATTTAAAATAAATAAAATAAAAAAACCTAACCCTGAAACTAACCCTCAAACCTAAAACCTACAACCCTAAACCTACAACCCTAAACCCTAAACCCTAAACCCTAAACCTAAACGCTTTAAACACTTCGCTAAACTAGGTTTAGGATTATTAAGTTTTGAGATTTAGGCTTTTTTTAATTTATATAGTTATTTTAGGTTTAGGTTAAGGTTTCTAAACCTTAAATAAACCCAAAAAATAAACCTAAGCCCTAAATTCCTAGTAAACATGAGTCATCAGCTCGGGTTATCTACGTCCCTGCCCTTTATGCCTCACCCCACCATCGAGCCCTCGACCTTGTGGTCTGGTGATTCCCCTTTTCCCCTCTTATTTTTGGCTTTCTATCCATTGCTTGATAACTATTTGGCTTGATTCTCACTTGTTTCCTTTTGGAATTGAATGACCAGCCACTTTCATGTTTTCTTGGGTGACACCGCGTGCCATCTTCCCGATGATTCCATGGGGGAAACTGATGGATCTGATGGATCCAACTTGGGCATCAATTACCTTGGCTTTTGCTTCTTTGAAATCATTCAAAGACATCCTCACTGGTAAGTATAGTTGTTCAAGTAAATCCTTGGAACTTATTTTGACTTCTTTTGGAACCATGCTTGCGATTATGTTCTTTGATCTGATTGTGAGAAAGCTTGCTAAGCCGTTTGAATTCACTTTGGTTGGAAAGTTTACTCTTGTATGGTCGGAAAACATTCACACTTTCTTCATAGTCAAACTTTTGGGTGCTTTTGATTGGTTTAATCCCAACCACATTTTAATTCATTTAATGAATGATTTGGATTACTGTGTTTTGCTCATCGTTCTTATTGTATTTTCAATCAAATGAGGTTGTTGAAATGGACTCCACTATTTCATATTAGGGAAGAATCCCCAATCATTTTGGTTTGGATTTCTCTCCCAATATACAAATTCATTTCATTAATCATCAATTCTCTTTCTTTGTGGGTGCTTTATTTGGTTAGTCATTGTAAATTGATAGGCAACGACTACAAAATATCGACCTTATATGGCTATAATCCTTCTTGAGTTGGATATTACCAAGAAACACCCCAAAGAAATTTGGTTGGAATCTAAAAATTATAATTATTTGCAGAAAGTTGATTTTGAAAATTTCCCATCTTTTGTTCTCATTGTAAAATCCACACACGATAATTTTGAATGTTTCATTATGCATCCTCACTAAAAAAATTTTCTTATTAAGAAAATTATTGTTTTAACCTAAGTCAACCTAAATATCAAAAGTTAATTAAAAAAATGATTCATTGAATGTTCTTAATAAGTATATTTTACAACTTATTTCTATGAAATTGAAGGTTTCTAATGTGGAAAATAATAATTTCTCTAAACTTTTGGATGAAAATTCTTTTCTCAGTCAATCCCACATCCTTCGATTTTGATTGACAAAATGAAGTTTTAATTGAAAATATTAATATGGATATCAATGTTATGTATCATTTGAATTCAATGGAGAATATGGCCTTGGTTTCTCATGATATTCAGTTTGAACTATTACTTTAGTTTAGGATGATTTAAATTCTCCAAAAAAATTGGTTTTATCTAATAATCTGGGTATTGAAGAAGAAGGGTTTGATGCTCACACTTGCCTTATTAATAATTTTGTTTTGGCATGCTTGCTTGCTATACCCGGTGCTCATTTTCCTTTAATAAATTCTAATGGATTGGAAGAAGGAGAACTCTCTTCTATATAGGAGATTTCCCCTAAATCTATGATTAATGTTGGTAAATCCTTCTCCGATGATGATTCTATGGGAAAAGAAAATGGTTTCCAAACTTATCATTACAAAAAGATAAAGAATGTTAAAAACTTCCCTCCTAAATTTTCCAAAAACACTAGATCTATTGTGACCTCCCTCTCCTCTCTTAATTAACTTTTTCTTAACCCCTTTTTCTATTTCCTTATGTATAATTTTCTTGTTTGGAATGTTTGAGGGATCGGTACCCTCTCTATTCATAGTTGTATTAGAAACCTTTATGGTATTCATAATATTTCTTTACTTATTATTTTGGAGCCTCTTATTCATGCAAACAAAATTAACCATGTCGATAGAATGATCGGTTTCAATAAATGTTTCTCTAATGTTAGTAATAAAATTTGGTATTTTTGGAATAATTTTGTAGAGGTTTCTATTCTTGATGATTTTCAACAAGTTGTCAACACTCAAATATCTTATGGTGATTATTGTGTTTTGGGCTCTTTTATCTATGCATCTTCTAATCGATATGGTAGAAATTTTCTTTGGGAAATTTTGAGGAATTTTGCTACATTTATCAATAAACCTTAGTTTGTTGGTGGGGATTTCAACACTATTTTATTCTCTTTTGAATGAAGCGGTGGTTTCTTTTTTAATATTCATTCAATGGAAGAATTTTTCAATGTGATCCTTGATTGCAATTTGATTGATATTAGCTTTAAGGGTTCAAATTTTACTTGGCAAAACTCTAGACTTTGGCAAAGGTTGGACCAGATTCTTTATAATACTCAGTGGATTACTTAATGGCCTATTACTTTTTTGTCGATCATTTAAGCGAACCTTATCAGATCATGCTCCTCTTTTGGTTTTATTAAAGATAACTCTAATAGAATAAAATTTTTCTCTCATTTTTGATTTCAAAACATGTGGATTCAAAATATTAATTTCTTTACTGTTGTGGCTAACAATTGGAAACCTCCCTTACATCCTAACAATTCGAGTATGGGGATGAATAGATTTTGGTTTAAACTTAAAAGACTTAAACAAAATCTAGGTTAGTGGAACAAGCATTATTTTTTAAAACTTTTTGGCTAATATCAAAGAAATGGAGAAATTGGTTTGTGATCTTGAAATCTCTATTATGTCTGATCTTACTAAGATTAAGGACTTCACTGAAGCAAAAGATAAACTTGTTAATTTTCAAAATTTGGAAGATGCTTATTAGCTCCAAAAAGTTACTAGCAAACATATTATGAATGGTGATAGAAATACTAGATATTTCCATGCTTTAGTTAATAAAAAGAGAGATTTAAATAATATTCAAAAAATTAAAGATGACATTGGAGAATGGATTATAGAGAATAATGATATTAAGGATTCAACCATTAATTACTTTAGAAATATGCTTAATAAGAGTTGCTCTAATGAAGATATTTCTAAATTGCGATTCCTTCTATTATAAATTATAATGATAATGATTTTTCTTATTGTACTTGAAGAGGAAATATTTATAGTTCTTAATAGCATGAACACGATTCTATTGTTGGTATGGAGGGTTTCACTACCCAATTTTTCAAAATCTATTATTAAAAATGATTTGGTTGAGGATGTGGTTGATTTTTTTAATGGTATTCCTTTTCCTAGATATTTTTCTAGCACTTCTATTGTTCTCATACCTAAGAAATATAATCCAAACTATTAGAGTGATTTTAGGCCTATTAGTCTTTGCACCTTCTTTAATAAGCTGATTTCCAAAATTCTAACCAACAGACTCAACCCTTTACTTCATAGGATTATCTCTCTAAACCAAACTAGTTTTGTTAGAGGTAGATCTATTTCTAATAATATTCTACTTGCTCACTAATTAATTCATGATTTAGATGCTAGGACTAGAGGTTGCAACATTTTATCCAAATTAATTATTACCAAAGCTTTTGACAATCTCTTGGGATTTCCTTATCCATATTGAATTTATTTGGGTTTTTGATAAATTTATCTTTCTTATTAAAAATTGTATTAATAATGCTTGTTTTCTATTCTTATTAATGGGAGGCCTTGTGGTTCTTTCCTTCTTCCCATGGCTAAGACAAGGGGATCCTCTATCTCCCTTATATTTCTTGTTGTTGAGTACTTATCTAGGAGCATCAATGATCTATTCTTAAATAATCCTAGTATGTATTATAGAACTCTTGGTGGTCTTCCTATTTTCTTATTTAAGCTTTGTAGATGATTTCATTATTTTTTGCAATGCTTTTATTCATCATATCAAGAATCTCAAAATTTTTTAAATAAATTTGGTAGAGAAAGTTGTCTATCTATCAATGATAACAAAAGATATTTTATTACTTCTTCAAGTATCTCCAATAATAAAATTAATCAAATCCTGCATATCACTAACTTTAAACATCAAAACCTTCCTCTTAAGTACTTGGGTGCTCTTCTTTTTAAAGGTCCAAAGCAATGCCATCTTTTTGTTGAGTTAATCCAAAAATTATAAATAAAATTTCTGTTTGGTGATTTCATTTGCTTTCCTTTGGTGGTAGGCTCACTATTCTTAAAAGCACTCTCAAGTCAATGCCTATTTATTTGATTCAAACTATTATTCCCACTAATGCTACTCTTATCAGTATTGATCGCTTGCTTAATAAAATTTTTTGGGGATCTAATAGTTCTACTAAAATAATGCATTGGACTTCCTAGGATAAATGTTGTGGTCCCTTGGGTGATGGTGGTCTCAGTTCCAAACCAATTTATGAAGCTATTACTGTCTTCTCTCATATGCTCTGGTGGAATTTTAGAAAGAATGATAGCCTTTGGGCTAATTTTATGATGAAAAAATTTTGCCAAGTTAAACACCCTCTTATCTATGCTTATAAAGTTGGTGACTCTCCAGTTTGAAAAAGGCTTTGCACCATTAAATGGGTTGTTGAACCCTTAATATCTTGGGGTATTCAATCAGGTTCTTCTTTCATTTGGCAAGACAATTGGATTGGCAATGGCTCTATTGACTCCCTTTTATCTACCTACTCTACTGCAGCTATCAAAGTTAACTCTTTCTGGCATAATAACACCTGGAATAATAACAAACTTGGGAATTATATTCTTATTTATCTTTTAGACAACTTTAGATATATCCCTATTTTTTCTAACAAACTTGACCAAATTATCTTTAAGCTTTCTTACAATGGTGATTTTGTTCTTAAAGAGGTATGGAATTTATTAGAGAAAAGAAAAACTCTTCTAATGTTTTCATTAAAATTTTGAACAATATCATTCCCATTTCTCATTCAATTTTAGCTTGGAGGATTTTGAATAACTTTATTCCTATGGACTCTTTAGAATAAAGGGTTTTATTTGCCTTCAAAGTGTTATTGTTGCTTTCATATTGAAAATGTTAATCATGTTTTGTCAATGGTGCTATTGCTTCTAATTATGATTATGATTATGATATGATGATTTATTTAATACCAACTTTCATGGTTCTCTTTCCATATATCAACTTCTTGAAGTCTATTTCCAAAAAATTATGAAAGGTCATATTAAAGTTCTAGTTGCTATTACCCTTATGGTTCATCGGATGGACAAAAATGATGCTAAATATCATGTATTCCTATGAGCCATAAAAGGATCCTAGCTAGAACCAAAGAAAAAATTCATGCTCTATTTAATGTTAATCTTATTAGTAACATTTTTAGAGGCTATAAATTTGTGGCTAATAATTGGGTATCATTCTACCTGATGTTGAATCTTATAAAAGAGCTAAGGTTATCCATTGGATCAAACCCAAATAAAATTTGATTAAAGTGAATGCTTATGGTTCTATTGCTTCCAATAAATATGGCTATGGTGGTATTCTTAGGGATTCTAAAGGTACTGTCATCTGTGCTTTTGCCAATCCTCTCATATCTTATTTTGTTATCTATGTTGGGCTTATGATTATCAATAAAGCTATTGAAATTTGTTTGAATAAAGGTTTCCTCAACATCTAGATTGAAGTTGATGCACTCTTGCTTCTTGACATGCTAAACTCTAATAGAATAATAATTACTAATTTATTTTATCTTCTTAATCATACTAAAAATCTTCTTTCTCAAGT
This sequence comes from Cymbidium sinense, assembly GCA_021442155.1. Lineage (NCBI taxonomy): Eukaryota > Viridiplantae > Streptophyta > Magnoliopsida > Asparagales > Orchidaceae > Cymbidium > Cymbidium sinense. Next base: position 92,582 of record JAKCPB010001153.1, on the reverse strand, counting down.
TTGTTATAAAATTTCCTATATCCTTTGTGAAGGTAATGCTTATGTTGATTTCTTGGTTGCTTTAGGTACCAACTTATTTGCTTTCACTTTATTTGATAATCAAAATTTGTTTAAACTTTTAAGGGGTTTGGTCAATCAGGATAACACTTAGATTACCTTATCTTAGATTATAATTTTTTGGCTTATTTTTTCAGTTTGTTTTTGATGAGCCATTTCTTTTGGTTCCCCTTTGTTAAACCCTCTTTAGGTTGTGGCCATTTGCTTATTTTCACCCTTGAACCTATTCTAAGTCTTAATTTTGAGCTCTTTCTTTTGGGTTGGTGGTTTGACAGTGGTTCTATTCTTTGGGTTGTTGTGGTTTCTTAAGGTTGGTGGCTAATATTTTTCTAGCTGAGTTATTATTGTTGCTTGGTTGTTTTTGGTGACCTTCATTTGGGTGGAGGCTTTTCCTATTATTTTCTATATGGGGTTTGCCATAGCTCTGGGCTGGTTGCTTCTTTAACTGAGTTAGATTTTCTCCTACTGTGGTGGTTGGCGAGGTGGCATTATTGGCTAGCTTGGTGGGCTGGCTGGGTTGGTTGGCTGGCAAGCTATGTTGGCTGGTTATCCGCTTTTGTTGGTGTCAAATCAGAGGGGATGTTGGTGGTCTAAATTTGGATTAAATTTGAGAAGGTGGAGGATATTTGTTGACTATTATTTCTTCTTTCTTTTAGATTAGATTTTAATGGTCGTTTTTGCTGGTTTGGGTTTGTTTCTTTTGGTTGTGGTTTTGGCCTCTTCCTATAGTCTTCCTCTCTTGGTTGTAACTGCTTTGGTGGTGTTTCTACTGTACTGCTGTTGTCCCTGATGGTTGGTTGATTTTTTACCTTATTGGGCTTATTTGTTTTGGTGGCATTGTGGTTGGCTATTATGTTTTCTTCTTGGAGGAGTTTGCAACCTTGAAAGATGATGGACATGGGATGATGGGCAACAAGAGGTATGTTGGCAATGATGTCCTTGATGTGTCCCTCTCTATCTTCTTTTTTTGCTATATATAATTGTAACCCTTCTTGAGTTTGGATGCTTACATGTTGTGTTGCTCTTGAGATGATATCTCTGAGCCTTTTCTTTATTTTGCTCCTTTTCTATGCTCAAACTCTTTATGCTTGCTTAATTGTACTCATCATTTTATTAGTATGTTGTAGAATCCTTTTATAGGTTGGGAGAATCTTTCAGGTGGATCTTGCTGGTATCAAAAGGACTAAGTGGATGCTGTTGTTGCATACATGGATCTGTTGTTGTTGCATATTTGGTTTTGCTTTTGCTTTATTTTTTATAATTTGAGTTAGTGTGTTTATCTCTTTAGGACTTATTATGGCTCTTTGTGCATTATTTTAGAGATTTACCACCTCTGGACTTTGTACTTTTTCTTTGTGGCAATAAAATTCTAATTTTGCTTAAAACCTAAACCCTAATAATGGGCATAACCTTGAGAAGAACATGATCAACACTCAATCGAGATCTTGCGGTGAAGGTGAAGGTGAAGGAACCTTATCTTTGATGGTGGTGATCTAGAGCTGATGGATATGCGGTGATGGTGCATGGTGGTTATGGAAGGAGGCACGGAGGTTATATGGTGGCGGAGGAGAGATCAGGATATGATGGTGGATCACTCTACTTGAGAGGCTAGGGTGGTTACATGGAAATGGAAAGCGAAGAGCGGTTGATCCGATTCTTTACTTATGGAATTGTCTCTTTACAGAGATAGTTGAGTTATCTAGGATTTTGATTTTCTCTGTGAGCTCATTTTTTATCTATGTGGTCACTTATGTCTTAAAAATGTTGGTGTGTTACTTGGTGATGAAATCAAAATGGCGAAATGTTGAATAAATTTGTTCTCTAAAAAACCTAAACCTACAAAACATGAACTCTAACACTTAAACCTAAACATGCTAAACCCTAAACCTTAAAATCCTAAAAGCCTAAACCTAAATCTTAAACCCTAAAACTAAACCTAAATATGTAAAACCTTAACCCAAAACCAAAAAAAAATAAAATAAAATAAAATAAAATAAACCCTAAACCCCATACTAACAAACCCAAACCCTAAACCTTAAAACTAAAAAGCTAAAAAACCTAAATCTAATAAATAAAACCTAAAAATAAAATAAATAAATAAACCTAAATGAAAATAAAATAAAAATAAAATAAAATAAAACCAAAAACTAAAACATAAACTAAAAACCTAAAAAAAGATAATATAACTAAAAAACTAAATAAAATAAATAAAACATAAATTAAACTAAAAAAAATACCTAAATAAAATAAAACTAAACCTAAAATAAAATAAATAAATAAAAATAAAAATAAAAATGCTTAAAATAAAAAATAAACCTTAAAATAATAAAAATAAATTAAAAAAAAAATAAAATAAAACTAAAAAAAACCTAAACCTAAAATAAAATAAAATAAACATAAACCTAAACTAAAATAAACTAAACTAAAATAAATAAAACCCAAACCTAAACTAAACACAAATTAAACCTAAATCTAAAATAAAAAATAAACTAAAAATAAACCTAAACCTAAACTAAAATAATAAAACCTAAAAGTAAACCTAAAATAAAAAATTAAAATCCTAAACTAAAAAATAAAATAAAACCTAAACTAAACCTTAAAATAAATAATTAAACATAATCCTAAAAAATAAAACTAAACTAAAAATAAAAACCTAAAAAAATTAACTAAATAAAACCTAAACTAAAATAAATAAATAATTAAATAAACTAAAGCTAAAATAAATAAATTTAAATAAAATTAAAAATAAATTAAACTAAGATAAATAAAAAATAAACTAAATAATAAATAAATAAACCTACTGGTTTACTTAATTTAAAAAAAAATAAAAAAAAAATTAAAAAACCCTAACACTAAAACCCTAAAATCTTGACAAACCACAACCCTAAACCCTAAAACACTAAACCCTAAACCCAAATCCACAAACCCTAAACACTACCACAACCTAAACCCTAACCTTAAACCCTAAACCTTCACCATAAAGCCTAACTCTAAATCCAACCCTAATCCCTAAAATCTAAACCCTAAAACCTAAAACCTAAAATTAAATTAAATAAAACCTAATAAAATAAATATAAAAAAATAAATAAAAATAAAATAAAACTTAAGCTAAACCTAAACCTAAAAGTAAAATAGAATAAAGTTATAAAATAAACTAAAATAAAATAAATAAAACCTAAACAAATGAAAAAATAAAATAAACCTAAAGATAAAAACCTAAATAAATAAAAAAAGCTAAACATAAAAAAAACTTAAAATAAAATAACATTAAATAAATAAAAACCTAAATTCAAAAAAGAAACCTAAAAATAAAAGTTACAAATAAATAAAAAATAAAACCTAAACCCTAAACTAAAAAAAAAACTAAACCTAAAATAAAAATAAAATAAAGAAAATAAAATAAACCTAAACCTATGATCGACGATCACGATCAGATCTCGTGATTAGTAAGGAAATAGAGGGGGATTCTACGTGATTTGAACATGGCCATTCGTTCCAATCATGTAAAATGGATGGCCCATGATCCATCTTTCTGGCGATGAGCAGAGACTTGTTTGCCATGAGTCGCTCGATTGAGCTCACTTCGGATCGACTCCAAACTCAACCCACACCTTCACCTGAAGGATTCACAAGAATCCAATGGCTAGGATGGGCTCAAATACAAATTTTCTTCGAAAAGGAGAAACACATTTTCATTGAAGGATCGATTTTGAGAAATTACCTCACCGGAGCTTGTGATCGATGGTTCCAACGATTGAGGTAGCTTTGGTAGAAAAGCTCGGTTGAGCCCAGCTTTGATTTGAGGTGGTTTACTTTATGGACCAAGCTCCTCCCTTTTGGCATTCAGTCTTGATTGAAGTATGGATTTTGATTGTCCTGAAGCTTGGGAAATGGTTTGGCATTGCTCGACTAGGTGTTATGATGGTGTGGGTAAGTTTAATTGAGGTTTGGTTGAGTGGGGGAGGTGTTTGAATCCAAGAAAAGATGCCCTATTTTAGTTGTGCACGAGAATGGAGAATTCTAATTTTGGGAGCTCAGAGAGTCATCAAGTAGGCTCTAAGGAGTTTCAAAAATGCTTTGGAACCTCTAACAGTGTGAATTGTAAGAATTACCGCTCGAATTGAGGGAGTATACCCCAAAATTGTGTGTGATGAATGGATGAGATCTATCCCTAAAATGATTTTGATTCACCACCATCAAGGCATCGAAGGGGTCACCATGTGGCTCACCAGGAGTGGAAGAAGCTGTGGTATGGAGCTCAAGGCAAGAAATGGGGAGATTGGGTTGGCTTGGCTCTTCCTTTTGCACATGGGGTTCAGCCATGAGTGAAGTGGCTTGGTTTGCTTCCCTTAGTCCATGGAAAGTGTTAAATTGGCTTACATTGGGCTAGGGGGGTTTAGGAATAATTTATTTGGCAATTGGATGGCTGCCATGATAGGAGAAAGTGGACTTTACCTCTTATGGAAAGAATCCAATATAAATGGGGTGTGTCCAATGGATAATCCCCTTGGGTGGGGTCCACTATGGATTTGAGCTTATTTGGGAGTGAACTAAGACTAGTTTGGGTCAGTTTTGGCAAACTCCTAGGATCCCATGGGTTGGTTTTGGGTTAGGTTAGGTTGGGTTGACCAATTAGTCAAATTATGTCAAACCAAGACTTGGGCTAGGTTTGAATGATGATCTTAAGAGTTTTGGTTTAAGTGATTTTGATTAATTTGGCTTAGGTTTGATTTTGGCTCATTTGGATTCAAATAGGTCAAATGGGTTGTTGACCAATTTGAGCAATTTGACCATTGGGTTGGGTTAGGTGTTGGTTCATGTTCAATTAGCTAGTGAAAATGATTGTAAACTTTGGTTTGGTTTTACCTTTTAGGTCAATTTTGGCTAGGTTGGGTCAAGTTGACCAATTGGTCAAATTGGACTCAATCATAACTTTGGTCAAAGTTCAATGATTTGAAATGAACTTGAGTCATTGGTTGTAATCAATTTAGATCAAAATCATGATTTGACCCATTTTTGGATTTTTAGGCCAATTTGGATCAACTTAGGTCAAATGACCAATTGGACTTGGTTTGGCTCAATTGAAGGTTTAATCATGTTCAATCATAGATTAGGCATTGGTTTGAATCAATATTTTCAATTAATTTGGTATATGGTAGGTTTTGGCTAGTTTGTGTTTCATTTGGGCTAAAGGTTGACTTGGTCGAAGGACCAAGTTGACTTGGTTTGAACTAATTCAAGGCAGTTAATCACCCTTGGATTTTGATCATGCTATGAGGTTTGGATGGGCTTAGTTTAATCAAATTTGGGTTGGATTAGAACTTGGCTCAAAAAGGGTCCTTAGGTCCCTTTGGGTCAGGTTGACCTAAATGGGTCAATTAGTTTGGTTTTGGCTTGATTCAAGTTTAGTTGAACTCATATATAAGCCTAGGATTGAAATATAAATTCAATTACAATTGGTTTGGAATCAAATGAATTTTGGTTCATATGATAATTTCAAGTCAAAAGGGGTCAACATGGGCTTGATTTGAGTTGACTTAGATTTGGTTTGATAATTGTAGTATTTTTTATATTTAGAATAATGATTAAAGGATTGATTGAATCATGAAGAAAACCATGGGTTTTGAATTGATTTGGGTATCATTTAGCAAGTTCAAGAAAAAGCCTAAAATTGGATATTTTATTTGATTTGGGTCTGATTTTGGCTATTTGGATTTATATTTCATTTAAATTTGTGAATATAAATAAAGATATAAGTGATTCTTGAGAAAATCACTTGAGTTTGGTGTGATTTGGAAGCAAATTTGACCAAGCTTAAGGATTTAGGTCAAAATAAAGTAGGTATTGATTTAGTTTAATTTATTTTTGGTCATTGAGGGTGGGTTTCATTTATATTTGTGAATATAAATGAAGGAATGATTGATTTATAAAGAAATCAATTGAGTTTGGGTTGATTGGGGTTGAGATTTGATTAAGCTTATGGAGGTAAGCCCATATGGCTTAAGAAAGGTCTTGATTTAGTTTGAATTTAGATTTCATTTATATTTATGAATATAAATGAAGGAATGATTGATTTTTAAAGAAATCAGTCAAGTTTGATTTGGTTTAAAGGGGTTTTGGCTAAGCATATGAAGGTGTTCATATGGCTTAGGAAGGATTTATAAATTTGATTTTGATTTTGGGTTTTTAATCATTTTGCGTTAGATTTGATTTGGAATATAATTTGAGATTGAATGGATATTTGAGAAAATCAATTGAATTGGGATTGATTTGATGGTCCTCTTTCCAATCATGTTAAATTTGGTATGTCATTCGAATCCATGCATCCATCTTTTCAAAATCAAGTGAAATAAAATGGATTTCCTTTATGTAAGCTTTTATGTGTTGATTTTATTTAATTTATGCATGGATACTATCAATATTAAATACAAATGTATTTTTCAAATGCTTATAAATGAATAATAATATGTGTTATGATGCTAGTTATAAATACATAAGAAAAGCATGTGCTTATAGCTTAAGTGTATGAATGTTGAGTTCTTTTCTATTCATGTGTTGATTTATATAAGATTGAATGGTAATTATTATATAGTCTGACCATCCCAGGAATACGAGGCTTTAGGTAGCCCCAAGGAGGTTATTTGATTACCTCACTTCCCTAGTTTAACAACGACACGTACCCATTTGATTTCATTTTTATGTATTTTAACATTAGAATTTGGATAGAGCTTTAATTCATATATTTAAATGATTCAATCAAAAAAATATACAATCTTTGCATGGTTCTTTCCTCATTTATGTATACATCCATGTGTGTCCAAAAAAAGTAAGTATAAGTCGGACATCCTAGGAATATGAGGCTTTAATTAAGGAGGTCATTTGATTACCACACTTCCACGGTTTAACAACATGTACTTGTTTATATCTTTGTACATGTATATGTATATGTGATTAGTGAATGAAAATCCCATTTTACATTAAAACTGAATGCATTCATAATTGACCAAGTGGTTGGATTAATTAGCAATATGATTTAGAGCTTACTTCCAATGTTCATGTATATAAATTTACATATGTTTGAGTGCAAATGGGTATATAGTTTGGACATCCAGAATATGAGGCTTTAGCTAGTTACAAGGTCATTTGATTACCTCACTTCCCTGGTTTAACAATGACACATGCCTATTTAATTTCATTCTTATGTCTTATTTATATAAGAATTTGGATAAAGTTTTAAATTAATATGTTTAAATAATTCAATCAAATAAAATATAAATTTTAAACATACACATACATTCATCATTTAAGTGTGCTAAAATATGTTGCATGTATAGATACACTTAAGATTAAATCATATGCATGTTACATGTGATGGAAAGGAATGATTTAATATATGTCATGTGGTAGTAATTGAATTAAATTAATCTTAAGATGACTTTCATTTTGAATAGGATTACTTAAAGTGAACCTAAACTTAGATTAATTAAATCATTTAATAAGCCATTCACTAAAGAGAACTAATTCAAATTAACATACTTTAGAAAGTGACTTAAGGTAAGGATGAAAGAGGGAAATTTTCTTTTCCACTCTTTATAACACTTAGTTGTTAAGTATAATCATATGAAACCAAATAATACATAAACTAAAATTCTCAAATCAATTAAACTACTTTAAGTGAAATCAACCTTTCATGTTAAATTGAATCCTTCTACACCTAGAAAATACAACAATAATGCCTCACAAGACTTACCATACAAGCCTTAATACACACATTAGAATTAAGTCACCACTTCTATCTCTAAGTTAGGATGGTGTATGATATGATGTGTGTTTTGTTTTATGATGTATTATTTAGATTGGATGTTTGGGTGTATGCTTTGTAGACTGGATGATAGGCCAATATTAGCCTAATCATGTTTTTTGTAGGGATTATGCTTAAGGGAAGCTTTAAAATAAATATGAATGCTTTTTTTGTAGGTTGCTTAAATCCTTAAGCATAATTCAAGTTAGTACAAGTGGGCTTAGTTACCCTATGTAGGGTGCTATGTCCAAATTATAAATACAACTTCTTGGGATTATATGTATATTTAGCTAACCTCAATTTTGCAAGTTTAGTTAGATTTAATTTTTCCCACATAAATGTAATTTTTGCAATATGAATTAGGATTACTGCTATGGGATATCTGGATGAGCAGTGGCCAGAAGGCTTTGTCTTGGGGTGCCTTATGATGCCTTGAAGCAAGCACCATCCAAATCAAAGAAGGAACCAAATAAAAAATGGAGATATAAAGAAAGAAGACCCCCATAACATTTAATATAATTATACTTTCATATTTCAGGTTGTATAAGGGTAGAGCTCGACTACCCATCTTTTCTTACTTCGGGTTGTATGGTGGTACCCGACCGCATCGACCTTTTATTCTTTTATGATAGTTTATATAATTATTTGATGTTATGTTTACATTGTGCATTAGGATGGCATGTATTTCATAGTTTCTTAAATGATTGATGCTTTAGTGTGTGGCTTGGATACGGTTAGGCTCTTAGGATAAAACTAACTATTCTACCTAACTAATCACTCATAATTAAATTTTAAACAACTCATAAACTCATGATAAAGACTAATACATAAATAAGATAATTAAATAATTTAGCAACCCCTTAGCTGTATGGTTGCATGTTTCACATCATGCATGCATATTATTTCTCTTTTGAATATGAAGGATCTCCATCCTTACACGATAAAGGATTGCTTAACCTGTCAGGGCATCCCTTGTAGTGGAGAACACATTCTTCTAGTTGATTTGACCCATAACTTATTTCATCATGCATTTAAGCATAAGAAATCCTAAATCCTTTGTCAAAATAATGTGTTTAAAATGAAATAAAATTTGAAAAGATTTTGCATCTATAGATTAAGTCATATGCTCATACCACTCATGATCTAGTCTTATAGGGAGTGTGTTTAGGACTTTAGTTTTTTCTAATTAAATAACTACCTAGTATCTTGTAATTCACCAAAGGACTACATAGTTTTAAAATCATAGGAGGAGTTAGTTGGAGGCCACTCTAGGCGGTAATAAGTCCAAAAGTTAGATAATTTATTCTCTCTTGTGGAGGTAAACCTTTATGTCCACCTGTAGCATAGATTTAGATCATGCTTTAGCTCATACTAAAGCTCTAGATTTGGATTCATGGTAGCTATTCTATTTGGGCTACGAACATAAATCCTCACCTCTTAGGCATTCCCACAACCTTATGTTAGTAAATTATAAGCCTTAGTAATCTAATTAAATTTCAACTCAAAACATATAAATCTCCTCAACTTCAAAATTATAAAGCCTAACCATAGATAGAATGCTCTCAGGCTTCCTAGTATCATGAGCATTTTATCTTGCTTTAATGGCCTAGAATTTTATATGAAAATTATGAGTTGTATTTATTTTTATTTTCAATTGATTTAGTTGGGTAGAAAATTTAGTTTATCCTTTGAGCCTACAAGCATTCATCACAAACATAAACAACAAAACCTAAGAAAAGCATGATGTTTCACACCAAAAAATAAATCAAGATAGATTAAATTATATAAGAAAAGGCCAATGTAGTGATACATACACTTGAAGAAAGAAAATGGGGAAGTTCACCTTATACAACCATAGAACTACAAGTTCGTGATCTATGGGTCTTCTTTCAGAAAGTCTCCTTGTTCGGGACATCCATTGGGATCCATAGGGACCACCACACCATCTCCTTGTCGGGTCAGCTACTGTTAATCCTAGACCTCATAGATCCTATCCTAATTCTAAGCTCAAATTTACATTTAAAATTTAAAAGAAATTCTAAGCTGTGCAAAACAAATATTAGGAAATACACACAGCATACAAAGCAGTTTATATTTTATAAACATACGAGCTTATCATTAGTTACTTATCAAGCCCACCTATCCTATGGACTATGTGAAGGGATTTTAGCACCTAAAGCAATAATTTTATGTTTTTTATTTATTACATCGATCCCTTTAAATAGTCTCCTATAGAAGTGTCAAATCTAGAAAGAACACCTAACATCTATCAATGAGTAAACAATCCAAGGCATCTAGTCTAAAAGCAATACACACAAACATGGAAGCACAACACAACATATCACGTGAGATTAAAAGAAAATCACAAATGATCTAACCTAGATCTAGAGTCCGTTACCTAAGTAAGTGGGGTTTATGTGGCAAATCTTGCTAAGCCTTTAAGTTTAAGTTTGAAGTTTGAAGTTTGAATTGGTTTAATTTTTACCATTGGTTGGTTTTAGTTCAAATGGTTTAGTGATTTAATTTTAAATTTTATGTTCATTTTATGGTTAAAGTAATATTTAAGTTTTCAAGAATGAGAATTATAATGAATTTTATTTTTAGTTGAAACTCACTTTATTCCACATCTTAAATCCTAATGAAGTTTCAAAAATCTAACTAAAATCCTCAAGTATTTTAATTAATCATTTTGATTTTATTTATGTTTTTTTATTTCATTTGTTCAAATTTCTTTATTTGATTTAATTTGTTTGATTTATTTCATTTGAATTAAGTTGTATGGATTTCATTTGATTTGGCATGTTATTTTAAGGAGTTTTATTCAATTTAACTTAAGTTATTAATTTAGAATTTGTAAGCTTTAAGGTTTAAGTAGTAAATTTATACCTTAGGTTTGTTCAAGATTATTTTTAATTAACTTATGTTTTAAGTTCATTATCTAAATTCATTAAAAATGAATGATTTGATTAAAGTTAACTTAAGTTGTTTAATTATGTTTAAATTTCATTAAGTATTGATTTTCTTAAAATTTTGATATTTGATTAAATTCTTTGACTTAGGAAGTTTTGATGAATTACCTTAAATATTTTTTATTTTTATTTTAGATTAGTTCAATTTATTTGATTCAATGAATTAATGATTCTTAACTAATTCATATTGACCTATAGATTTGGAAAATCAAGAATTCCAAATTTATTGATCAATTGAGATAATTATGCTTTTTTGTGTTTCTAAAGTTTCAACTTGATTAGAGATGTAATTAGGGTTTTAATTTCATTAAAACCTAAATTAATTTAATAAGATTCATTCAAAGATTTTATTTTTTATTTATTCTTCAAAAAATACTTTCCAATGAGGGTTTATTTATAATTTTGGTTAATTTATTATGATTTAAATTAAAATTATTTAAATTAATTTAATTAATGATCTATTAGGTTCATATAGGTTTGATTAGGTTTAATTAATATTCAAATATTAATAATTCATTATGTTGATTTAAGGTTAGATTAAAGTTTTCTAATTATTTCATTAAAGTTTAATTAATTTAAAGTTTAAAGACATGAAATTACAGTTTCCTTTCAAATGAATTAAATCCCAAAAAATTTACTTTAGATATGTTTTAAGCTTAATTTCATTTCCCAAAGTTTAAAATTAAATTTGAGAGTAATTAGGTTTAATATTTTTAATCAAAAACCAAATTAAGGTAAAATTTAAAACTTTGGGATTTGGATTACTCCATGCTCTCATTTGTAATTTTTAATTTTTTTGATTTTATATGATTTTTGATTTTAATTAATTAATTAAACCGTTAACAAATCTTAATGATTTTTTTTAAGCGGAGGGACCCACAATGGAGTTGAGCATCAATGATCGGGATCATTCATACCGATTTTGCAAGCACGGTAATGGAATGGGACATCCGTGTCGCATGAGTTGAAAATGGGCATCCCGACCGACATCAAATGGTCCGGATTGTCCTCGCGATCCTTAAGGGATTTATATCAAATTATACACCTAGATCTAGACCGTCTGATCCAAATAGAAGGATCAGATGGTCCAGAGACCATCTTCTTCCATAAATAGAGAAACCCGATCTCCATTGATGATTTTTTGTCAATCGGCGGTGATCAACGTTGAATTATGCCTCGATTTCAATCCCAAAATGATCAGTGATAGAATTGGGATCAATCTATGTGGTTAGGTCCATTTGGCATTCTAACTTTCTTTCAAAAGGCCAAAAATTGAAAGCTTGAAGAAAATAGGGAGGACGCCAATGGAAAACCTAGATTCGTGATCTCGATGACAGGTTGATTCCATAAGGTTTAGATCGATGCAACAAACTTGTCATCAGCAAGCGCTTTATCTCCACTTGGTTATGATCGAGCTCCTATAGATCTCGCCTTGGTGGTTCTGGCCTTCCTGCCAAATGATTTGAGTATGGGCTTGATTTATGCCTAACGTGTATGTGTCTTCATTTTGGGGTGAAATCCTCTCCTTGGAACCATTAAAGGGTGCATTTTGGCAAAGCTGATGACAGGTGGTCGGGGAAAGGTGATGAACTTCCTCTCTTGGTCTTGTGAACATAATGGAATGTTCACTTGCATGTTTTCCATGCATGTCGAGCACTTTATACTCCTCTTCCTCTTCTTGCTTTTTGTTCTTCTCTTGGAGAAGCCAAATCCTTGTGTTGGCTTTTCCTTGCTTGATTGCATCCTTCACTGAAGGGAAACCATCTTTAAGAGGTGGCTTTTATCTTGGAATGGATGAGGTGGAAGAAGGGAGATGGAAGAAGGAACATTTCTCTTCTTCCCATTTTCTCCCCTCCCCATTTTATTTTATGATTATGGCATCACATAGCCCTAGACTAATGTGTGCCCCATTTTGAGTTTTCATTTGGACTACATTTGATGAGTTTGAGTCCAAATCAAGTGCATTGATTTTAGCTCCAATCAAAAATCAACTCAAGGGTATTTTGAAATTAAATATAATTTGACTTTAATCATCTTGGATAGATTATTATTATTGATTTGATTAATTGATTTTGAATTTGGATGCTTGAGTTGATCCTACCTAAGAGAAATAGGTTAGATCCAACCGGTGAATTCTAGGTCACTAGGCATAGTGTCCTAAGCATTAAATTAGAGAATCCTATTTGAGATTAAGATCTCCACTTTCTAAATTAACCTCATCCAAAAATGAGGTCAATCAATGGACCCCCAATATGTGTAGTGGATTAACCAGAATACATTGCATATATTGGTGTTGACTAGATTTTGATTTTTTTTAGTTTGAATTTTATTTTGACTTTTATTATGAATGATAGGTATATGTATACCTATCTTTGCTTTGGAGTGTGATTCATGTGATTAGCTAATATGATGGGACTGTTAAGGGTATGATCCATCCTAATTAGTTGAAAAGAGGAAAGGGGTCCTTAAAGACATAATCTAATCCTCAAAATAGGATGCCAACTGGGGAATTACTCTATGATTGAAAGAAGGTCAACTTGCATCTTTTCAAGCTAATGGGGTCATAAAGACTTAATCTAATCTAACTCATGTAACATGAAAGGGGCCATGGCTTGAACCAATCATGTACACAAAGTAGACGCCGACAACTTACTCCTATGTGATGAAAAGAAGGCCAACTTATACTTATATCTTTCTTTTAGAAAGTCATAAAGACTTAATAATCTAACTTGCCTATGTAACATGAAAGAGTGGCCTTCATGGCTTGATCAAATCATGTACACAAAGGTAGGATTTTGACTGGGGACTTACTCCTATGTGATTAGAAAGAAGGCCGAATGGGGACTTATATCTTTCTGGTTATTACAAAAGAGTCATAAAGACTTAATCCAATCATGTACACAAAGTTAGGATGCCGACTAGGGACTTACTCTTATGTGATTAGGCCAACTGGGACTTATATTTTTTCGCTAAGAAAGGGGTCATAAAGACTTAATCCAATCTAACTTGCCTATGTAACATGAAAGGGGCCTTGATGGCTTGATCCAATCATGTACAGAAAGGTAGGATGCCGACTGGGGACTTACTCTTATGTGATTAGAAAGAAGGTCGACTGAGGACATATATCTTTTTGGCTATTAGAAAGGGGTCATAAAGATTTAATCCAATCTAACTTGTAACATGAAAGGGGCCTTGATGGCTTGATCCAATCATGTACACAAAGGTAGGATGCCGACTGGGGTCTTAATCCTATGTGATTAGAAAGAAGGCCTACTGGGACTTATATCTTTCTGGCTATTAGAAAGGGGTCATAAAGACTTAATCCAATCTAACTCACCTATGTAACATGAAGGGGCCTTGATGGCTTGATCCAATCATGTACACAAAAGTAGGATGCGACTGGGACTTACTTATGTGATTAGAAAGAAGGAGACTGGGACTTATATCTTTCTGGCTAAAAGGGGTCATAAAGACTTAATCCAATCTAACTCACTGTAACATGAAAGGGGCCTTGATGGCTTGATCCAATCATGTACATAAAGGTAGGATGTCAATGGGACTTACTCTATATGATTAGAAGAGAAGAGTTATATCTTTCTTAGAAAGGGGTCATAAAGACTTAATCTATCGCTTGTAATTGATAAATTGATGTACAATCATGTACATAAAGGTAGAATGGTGCCACTAAGGGCTTGGTCCAAACCTAAAAGTAGTTTTCATGGGAATGGTGCACAAAGGCTTACTCCAAACCCAAAAGAAAGTGAGAAAGGTGCCATAAAGAGCTACTCTCAAGTCATTGGAAAGGTGCCACAAAGGGCTTGATCTTATCCTATAGGTGATATGGATGAGGAAAAGGGGTCTAAGTGATTTATTCCTAATCCTCAAAGTCTAATAAGCAAGAGTCTCAATTACGTAATCCTTACTTGATTAGTCTAACTTGATGAAAGGGCAATAGAAGGTTTGCTTTAATTTCTTGATTTCATTATTACTCCTTACACATGAAGAAGTTTAGTGAAGGAGGTTTCAAAGAGTTGGAATTTATTTTTAAAGGAAGACTTGGGTGTATTTTGAACCCAATGCTTTATTATGCCATAGAAGTTCATCATTTTTCCTTTATATCTCAAAGTTATAATGAACCATGCAAGATGTCTATGTCACCAAAGGCAAGATGTCATGTCATATGGTAATTTCTTTTGAGCTTGCATGTGATTGTAGTTCTTAGTAGTAAGAACCAAAGTCAACCAGCTTCTCAAATGGAATTTCATTTTCTTTTGTTTGATATGTATGTTATTTTTACTTTTTTGACATGAATCAAATTATAAGGCATTCTCTTGATTCAATGAAGATCAAGAGATTCCTTTAAAGCTTTCTAAAGTGAATGAGAATCAAGATAATATTTTGGATTCTCATAGAGACACAAAATTCTTAACCCTAATCAATAAAGGAATTGAAAGGATTAACTTATTAGAGAAATTTAGATTCTCCTGATAAGTTTGAAATTGAATTTCTTGATTTATAGGAAATGAAATCTCATAATTGCCTTTGAATTTCTTATTTTTGCATTTTGATCCTTCTACATTTTACTACATGGTCTTTGAAATTACTTCAAAAGTAAATTTTAGACTATATATATATATAATAATAATAAGACTATCCTTCAAGTCATATTGAAGTTTCTTTTATTTTCTTTTCTTCTTTGGAAAGATTTTCAATATAACTCTCTACCTAATTGAAAGTGGGATTATAAGAAATCTTGATCATGACCCTTTTTGCTAAATTGCCCCAATATGTTGAGACTAAATAATATGACTCAATAACAGAACATTCTTATAAGGATTCTGAATGTCATATCATATGCTTTCAATTCTTCTTTTCTATAATTGTCTTGATTTGATAATTTTTAGATAAGTTATCCTTAAGAAGGATAATCTCATGCATGAAAATATTTTTGATTTTAAAATGAAATATGAGTAATATGAACCCATTTTCAAGGTAAAGATTCTACCCTAGTCCCAAGATGTGGGTCATATAATGATGTTAGCTAACCAAGCCAAGAAGAATATTTTCTTATGTACAACCATCATTTTTAACTTTTAATTTGCACAATTTTGCTTTTCTTTTGAATTTGACCATCATCAAGGGACTTAGTTTATGGAAATGGTAGCAAGCTTAAGTTTATGGACCTCTACATCGAGATCATTTCAATTTTATTTCCGAGATAAAGTTGTCTTTAAACCCAAAGATAGCTTGATCAAATCATCGATAGCTAACTCATTAAAGAGTTGGGATCATTGATATCATCGTGTCAATTATGGAATTAGATTTTTTCAAATTCTAGGGTGCATCCCGAACTTTAAGACTATATAAATCTCAGACACATCTAAACATCATCGATGCAATGTTAGAGTGCCTTTTGAAAAGTTGGACCCAAACTACTTAAGCTTTTAACTTGCAATGGCTCTATAATTTCAAAAATTTTCTTGTTTATGGTTATAGACCACTTGCAATGGAATCAGAGTATACTTTGACCTTTGCCATACAAAGGATATGGACCCTAAAAAGAAGATCCACTATCTTTTCTTTTAACCTACCAAATGAGCTCACCCAATCATGGCAATGGCTAAAATGACAAAGTATGAGATATCTACTTATTTTTGTTCAGTTAGGGACAATTTTTCACTTCTAACCCTACCACTTTATTTTGATGTAGAGAAGTTTAAAGTTAAAATGTCCATTTATATTGGGTGTCTTTTGCTTCATTTAAAATCATAATACACTCAATAGAATTTTTGCCATTCAAAAGATATGGTTTCTTGAAAAAGAAGATCCACTATCTTTTTATTTAACCGCCAAAGTGAGCTCATCATCATGGCTAAAATGAAAGCATGAGATATCTGATTTTTTTATTTCATTTAAGCTATGTTAGTTTTATTGTGTATTTTTGTTTCAATTGAAATTGTATCAGTATACTCAATGAATCTTTGCCATTCAAAGATATGGACTCTAAAGAAGATCCACTATCTTTTTTTAACTAAGCGAGCTCTTATGGCAAAATGATGAGGATGAGATATTAATTATTTTTATATTTAGCTTAAGGATAATTTCTGACTTCTAACCTTACCACTTCATTTTGATGTGGAGAAGTTTAAAGTCAAAAATGTCTACATACTTAGAAATTTTAGACTTCATCCTTTTGCCCTTAGATATAGTCCTTCCATTCCTTTACTTTTCTTTCTTTCTTTTGGTAATATTCTGATTTCATTTCTTTATGAAAGGTTACATTTGGTAATATTTCTAGTTACAAGATTCACTAAGAAGATAAATGTATCTGACTCATTTCGATAACATTTCACTTTTTATGAAATGACTCCACTAAATGATTTGCTAGGAAAATTGATGTATTTGACCTTTTGTGCAAATACACCATTTGATTGACTTTTTTATATGATTCAAGTCTATGCTTGATTGATCATATAATATGATCCAACATTTCTATTTCTTTTTCATCTTTCATGGAGCAACAAATCTAGTAAAGCCATTTAAGATTGGTAAAATGACTTTCTAAAGATGTTACACTTTCGGATTCAAAGCGATTTAGTGGAGTGAGTAATTTTAGATTGGCATAATGACTTCCTTGAAAACTTTTCACTTCTAAAATCAAAATTTTCTATTGTAATCAAATATTTAGTGAGGTCATTTAGGAATAGCTGAATGATATTCCTAAAGACTCAACACTTTAGGATGAATATGAACATCCTTCAATAATCAATATGTTTCTTCTTTTTCTTTTTTATTTGATTCCTTTTATTCTCTCTTTTTTTTTATTTGGGGCTAGATAGGACCATCAAGAGCATTTAAAGATGTTTCATGAATTCCTAAGTTGCTCTTTTCATCATGAATTTTGGCTTCAAACAATAATGTGATTGAAATTAAGTTCTTTTTTTTAGGTTGAGTTTTAAGATTGAATTTTCATGAAGCTAAAATTACTTTCTTTAATTGATTGAATTTATATGATCCCATCTTATCAAAGTTGATTAAAATTGGGCCTATATAAATTTACTTTCATGTTTATATTTAATGTTGATCGATGCACTCGGATCAACATATATTTTGGAGATTTTCTTCTTTTAAATTTTCCACATCGACTAAGATGTTAATAAGTTCTTAGTAGTCTATCTTCATCATAGAAGATAACCCTAGAACTTCTTTATAGTGGAATGCCACATCAAGAAGTTGCTTATAGTTAAGTAAGGCAAATTACATGATTATGTAATGCCTTGCTTTACTTTAATTTCCTTTTTTTAAAAAATTTTATTTCATATTTTATTTTATTTTTAATAGAGCATTATGATGCTTGATTTTGCAAGCAACTTCTCTAAGATGTGCAAAACATCACATTTTGAAGATGATTTATTTGCCATTTCCTTTTAATGTCATTTGAGGTGGTATGACTCTACCATTTTGAATTTGAGTTCAAGAATTTCCCTTTTTATATGAAGGGAAGGTATGTCTAACTCTATCCTCAATAGATCAATATACCTCATGATCTATTCATTTAGAGTATCATCATTTAAAAGAGAACCCTCTAGGGTAGATGATGTGCTATTAGAAAGTCAAATTTTGACTAGCATTCTTTTATAGCACTTATAAGATTAAAGGTAATCTCAACTTGCAATGGACTCTTTGACCACCATACTTAACATTAATATAATGTCAAATAGGTCATAAGACATTGCAAAGGATTCTCCTTTTCATTATATATTGAAAGCATATAATACCTTAGTCTTGAAAATTAAGGCATTTTCATTCATTTGGGTGACAAAGTCTAAGTGATTTATCTATCAACTTTCGAGATAGGATTTCATACTTTCACTCTAAGAGATATATCACCCTTAGGACCCAATCCTAAGGTCATGATTTCTTTAGAAGGATTAACTTCTTCATTTATTTTCTTTTCTTGATTTAAAATTAATTAAAGCCAATCATGGAATATCATTTCATTCAATGGGAGAAAACTCCCATTAAGAAAGTTGATTTAAATTTCATTCATTTCAACTTTATCAAGAGAATCATAATTCTCTTTTACCCTCTCTTTTCTTCTATTGATTAGAAGCAAAAGTGAATCTTGTCACTTTATTTTTTGTTTATGTCATCTCCCTCTTTTGACTCTCTCCCACACTCTTAAGAATTTAAGATTTTGGAAAGGTCTAAGAAGGTTACCTCCTTAGAATTGGCCAATCAACTTGAGTAGTTGGTTTTCCAATATTCTAGTGGACTTGTGGAAATTAAGATTAAAGGATTTGCATTCATGTATAATTTTCTTCTATATGAATAGATTTTCATTGAGTTCCTTATCAACCTCTAAGGTCAATAAGGCATTCTCTTTTTGGGATGATTTTATTTTTATTCTTATTTTCTAAATGCTATTCAAACTTCAATCATGGTGGGAAAAGGGGCAATAGGTACAACAATGCCTCCTTTTGATTTAATTTTCCTCAGGGTTTGAAGGAACTCCTTTATCTCAATTTATATAGAACAAAGGGTGTTCATTCAAAGACCTTATCCTGATTCTCTTTATCTCTAGTACAAAGCCAAAGTAAGATCAAGGATAAGTTTAATTTTGAGACTTTATTTTTGAAGATTTGCTTTTCAAATCTTGAAGTACTTTTCATACTTTTTTTAAATTTAATATCTCTTTTCCATATTGGAATGGTTTCAAATCCATCTTGACTTTAGTTTAGAGATGACTTGATTTTTATTTATTTCTCTCACCTCTCATTTTATTTTGGGATTTGGTTCTAGACATTGTTTAACTATGACAAGAGTTATCAAAAAAGAGAAGAAAGATGATGGGTGAGTGGCACTAGTATCTTGGTGATATATAGAAATAACCACTTATTTCTAAAGATGGAGAGAACCATTCCCCTAAGTCTCAAAAAAATATGTTGGTTATTTTTCTCGGAATAGAGAAAAGAAATGACACATAGAGTTTAGAAATATTTTATTTAGATGACCAAATATGACATTAAGGAGTAAGCATATTATCTCAAAGATAAACATGCTTTCCATGGATTCAATCATTTCAATAAAAGACTCTAAGGCTAATGGGTCTTTAGGTGTACTAGAGTATTTTCCAGCTACATGGAAGAGTAGAACAAGGTCTATTTTATCCGGGATCATGGTTCCTTATAAAGGCAAGCCTCATAGTTAATTACATCTTAGGAAGGGTCTCTTCCTAAGAATACTCTCGATTAAAGAAATAAGTGGTTATTCTTAAAGACTACTATGGTAGCTTTCAAAGGAATGATTTTTGAGAAACTCAATTGGGAGAGGTCCAAATTGGAGAGTTATTTTTAAGAGTTAAATGGAAAAGAGTAGGAAATGTTTATTGATACAGGGATGCCCAGTAGACATTTCATCTAACCTATGGTTGGGCTTCAAATTTGAGATTTAATTTTAGAATTCAAGTTATCATTTTCTTAGAAATCTGGGCTTAGATTCTAGCACAAGGCTGAGAAGTGCCTAGGGTAGAAGACTTATTCTAAAGGATGCTTGACCCTAGTGCTGTTTCTGTGCTCTAGTTCTATAGGAATCATTGGCCATTCTCCTCACTTGAAGGAACTAACCTATCCACGACTCTTACGGACTTATAACTACACGGAGAAGGCTGACTAACACCACCTAAGTACATTTTAAAATCATGAGGCTAAGTCAATGAATGCAAGATGGGGTACATTTAGTTTAGAAAGAAATCTATGAACTTGACTTACTCCCTAATCCTAAGATCATGTAGGGTATGAAGATGCACCTAACTAATGCACAATTTTCAAATTTTAATAAATTTTGATTCAAGATTCATTTTAAGCCATAGGAATGCAATTTATGCCTAATGCATGTAATTAGAAAAAGATTATGGGCCAAATCAGAATAGAAGAAGGTGTACTTTCATCATAGGCTCTCAAAGGTCAAGCTCGGGTTCTTTGGCAGGATGGAAGTCCTTCATTAATCAAGAGTGAAATAATATGATTATGCATGATATTAAAACATCCATCTAAGGGTTGCTATATATTTTATCTTGCTTTTATATGAATATTATGAGTTGTATTTATTTTTTATGTTTCAATTGATTTAGTTGGGTAGAAAATTTAGTTTATCCTATGAGCCTACAGGCATTCATCACGACAAACATAGCATAAAGAAACCTAAGAAAAGCATGTTGTTTCTATTGCGCACCCAAAATAAATCAAGATAGATTAAATTATATAAAAAAGGCCAATGGATCTTGTACACCACGGAAGAGAAAGAAAATGGGCGGTTGAGTTGCCATTATACAACGCTAGAACTACAAATTCAGATCTATGGGTCTTCTTTCCAGGAAAGTCCCTTTGTTGGGGACATCCATTGCTCCACAGGGGACCACCACACCATCTCTCAGTGGGTTGACTCACTTTTAATCCTAGACCTCATAGATCCTAACCTAATTCTAAGCTCAAATTTACATTTAAAATTCAAAAGAAATCCTAAGCCCTGCAAAACAAATGTTAGGAAATACACACAACACACAAAGCATTTTATATTTCACAAACATACGGGCTTAGCATTAATTGCTTGTCAAGCCCACCTGTCCTATGGACTATGTTAAGGGATTTTTAGCACTTACAAGTAAATAATAATTTTATGATTTATTTATTACAGCAATCCCTTTAACACAATCCCCATAAAAAATAGTCAAATCTAGAAAGAACACCCTAAAATCGTCTAACGAGCAAACTAGGCATCGTCTAAAAAATACACCACAGACATGGAAGCACAAAACATATCACATAAGATTAAAAGAAAATCACAAAATGATTTAACCTAGATCTAGAGTCTATGACCTAATAATAGTGTGTTGCAAGTGGGGTTTATGTGGCAAGTCTTTCTTAGGCCTTTAAGTTTAAGTTTGAAGTTTGAAGTTTGAATTGGTTTAATTTTACCATTGGTTGGTTTCAATTCAAATGGTTTAGTGATTTAATTTTAATTTTATGTTCATTTTATGGTTAAAGTAATATTTAAGTTTTCAAGAATGAGAATTAGAATGAATTTTATTTTTAGGTGAAACTCACTTTATTCCACATCCTAAAATCTAATGAAGTTTCAAAATCTAACTAAACTCCTCAAGTATTTTAATTAATCATTTTAATTTTATTTATTATTGGGTTCTATTTGTTTCATTTGTTCGAATTGCTTTATTTAATTTATTTCATTTTGAATTAAGTTGTATGGATTTCATTTGATTTGGCTGTTATTTTAAGGAGTTTGATTTTATTCAATTTAACTTAAGTTATTAAATTAGAAAAGGTTTAAGTACATTTAGTACAAATTAATACCTTAGGTTTGTTCATAGATTATTTGTAACCTAATTTAATTAACCTAGGTTTTAAGTTCATTATCTAAATTCATTAAAAATGAATGATTTCATTAAACTTAACTTAAGTTGTTTAATTATGTTTGAATTTCATTAAGTATTGATTTTCTTAAATTTTGATATTTGATTAAATTCTTTGAATTAGGAAGTTTTGATGAATTACTTAAATATTTATGTTTATTTTAGATTAGTTCAATTTATTTATTGATTCAATGAATTAATGATTCTTCTTAATTATTATTTAGTTCATATTGACCTAGAGATTTGGAAAATCAAGAATTCCAAATTTATAGACCAATTTGGTTTGAGATATTTATGGCAAGTGGGGTTACATCCTAGTTTTATATTTCTAAAGTTTCAACTTGATTAGAGATGTAATTAGTGTAATTAAGGTTTTTTATTTCATTAAAACCAAAATTAAGCCTAATTTATTAAGATTCATTGAGGGATTTTATTTTTTATTTATATGCCACTAAAATGCCTTTCCAATGAGGGTTTATTTAAATTTTTAGGTTAATTGGTTGATTTATTAGATTTAATTAATTTCAGGTTATTTAATTGAATTATTTAATTCTTTTAATTACCTAATTGAGTTAATTAGTGATCTATTAGGTTCATACAGGTTTGATTAGGTTTAATTAATATTCTAATATTCAGTAATATTCATTATGTTGATTTACGGTTATTAGATTAAAGTTTTCTAATTATTTCATTAAAGGGTAATTAGTTTAATTAATTTAAAGTTTAAACACATGAAATTACAGTTTCCCTTGAATTTGAGTTCGAAAATTTACTTAAGATATTTTTAAGCTTAATTTCATTTCCCCAAAGTTTAAAATTAATTGGATTATTAATTTGAGAGTAATTAGGTATAATATTTTTCAATTAAACCCAAATTAAGGTAAAATTACCCAATAAAACTTTGGGATTTTAATTCTATGGATTCTCATCAAGATGAATCCATAGAGCTCTTATTTATAATTTTTTGGTTTTTTATTTTATATGATTTTTTGAAGTTTTGGATTTTATTAATTAATTAAACCATTTATTAACAAATCTTAAGTTTTTTTTAAGCGGAGGGACCCATGAGGTTGAAATGGCGAGATACGGACGTCGATCAATCGACGGTCCATAATGATCCGCGATCCGCGTGTCACACGGTGCCGCTACGTGTCGCGTGGATGATCCGTGTCGATGAGTTGAAAATCGTCGATCACGATGCGTCGATCATGGATCAAATAGTTCAGATTGCCCCCGTGATCCTTAAGGGATTTAAATCAAATCGTGTGCCTAGATCTAGATTTTCTGATCCAAATAGAAGGATCGGACAGTCTACAGACCATCTTCTTCCCTAAATGGTGAAACTCTATCATCGTTGATGGTTTTCCATCAACTGATGGTGATCAACGGTGAATTATGCCTCGATTTTGATCCCAAAATGATCAGTTATCGAATTGGGATCAACTTATCCATTTAGATTCATTTGGCATTCTAACTTTCTTTGAAAAGGCCCAAAATCGAAAGCTTGAAGAAAATAGGGGAGGATGTCAATGGGAAACCTAGATTCCGACAATCTCCGATGACGAGGTTGATTTTATAAGCTTTAGATCGATGCAACAAACTTGTGGTCGGCATTTGGCAGCTTATCTCCACGTGGTTTACCCCCTTGACCAAGCTCCCTAGCATAGATCTTGACCTTAGTGGTTCTCGACCTTCCAGCCAAATGATTGAGTATGGGCTCGATTTGGATCTCCTAGCCCTAGAACGTGTATGTGTCTTCAATTTGGGGTGAAATCTCTCCTTTGGATTTCACCATTAAAGGTGCTCATTTTGGTGTGAGCGATTTGCCGTGTGGGTGGCGGGAAAGGTGTTGAACTTCCTCTTGGTCTTGTGAACATAATGGAATGTTCACTTGGAGGAAGGAGCTTCCTTGCATGTTTTCCATGCATGGTTACTCCTCTTCCTCTTCTCTTCCTTTTCTTCTTCCGGAGAAGCCAAATCATTGTTGGCTTTTCTTGCTTGATTGCCTTCACTTGAAGGCATCTTTTAAGAGGTGGCTTTTGTCTTGAAATGGATGAGGTGGGAAGAAGGGAGTTTGCATGGGAAGAGATGGAAGAAGAAATTAGCATTTCTCTTCCCATTTTCTCCCCATTTTTATTTTATGATTATGGCATCACATAGCCCTAATGTGTCACATTTTGAGTTTTCATTTGGGTACATTTGATTTGGGTTGGAGTTTGAGTCAAATCAAGTGCATTGATTTTAACTTGATCCAATTCAAAATCAATTCAAGGGTATTTTGAAATTAAATGTAATTTAACTTTTTAATCATCTTGGATTGATGATTATTGATTGTTGATTTGATTAATTGATTTTTTAATTTGGATGCTTGAGTTGATCCTACCAAGACAAATAGGTTAGATCCAACCCAAGGTGAATTCCCTAGGTCACTAGGCATAGTGTCATAACCATTGAATTAGGAGAATCCTATTTGAGATTAAGATCTCCCAATTTCTAAATTAACCTTATCCAAAAATGGTGGTCAATTGGTATTCATCTCCCACCTTAATTTTGATGATGATTTCATTATCTTTTGCAATGCTTCCATTCACCACTTAAAAAACATTAAGAACTTCTTAAATAAATTTGGGAAGGAAAGTGGTCTTTCTATTAATGAAGGCAAAAGCTATTTTATTCCTTCCTCTAAAATCTCTAGTAACAAAATCAATCAAATCTTGAGAATCACTAATTTTTAGCAACAACAACTTCCAATTAAATATCTTGGTACTCCTCTTTATAAAGGTTAGAAAAGATCACATCTCTTTGATGAGTTAATCCAAAAATTACAAATAAAATTTTTTGTTTGGGAATTTCATTTACTCTCATTTGGTGGTAGACTCACTTTAATTAAGAGTACCCTTAACTCCATGCCTTTATATCTTATCCAAACCATTGTTCTACTAATTCTACCTTAAAACAAATTGAGTGTCTCCTTAATAAATTCTTGAGGATCAAACAACTCTACTAAAAGGATGCATTGGACTTCTTGGTATAAAAGTTGTGGCACCCTTGTGAAGGAGGACTTGGTGTAATCTGTGAAATTATTATTCTCTCATAAACTTTGGTGGAACTTTAGGAGCAATAATAGTCTTTGGGCTAAATTCATGGCCCAAGTACTTGCCAGGTAAGCATCCTCTCATTTGTCCTTACAAGGTGGGTGATTCTCATGTATGGAAAAGACTTTGTTCCATCAAATGGGAAGGCAATCCCTCATTCTTTGGGGTTAACTCTGGATCTTTTTTAGCAAGATAATGGGTGGCATTGGTTCCATTGATGACTTATTATCTAGTCACTCCTTCTTGCTATTAAAGTGAACTCTTTTGGTGAATAATAAATGGAATGATAGTAAGCTTTGATTATATTCCTACCTCTCTTTTAGATAAACTTAATAGCATCCCTATCATTTCTAATCATCTTGATCAAATTTTTTTAAGCTATCTCAAAATGGTGATTTTAACTTTAAAGATGTTTGGATTCATATTAGAGAATCTCATGGTTTCTCTAACGTGTTTTTTAAACTTTGGAATAACACTATCCTTATTTCTTATTCTATCTAACTTGGAGAATTATGAAAAATTTTATCCCTGTTGACTCTTTGATGTGGGGTAAAGGCTTTCATTTACTATTGCTATTTTCACATTGAGAATGTCAACCATGTGTTTGTCAATGACGCCATTGCCTCCAAACTATGGGTTTGGTATGATGTGCTTTTCAATATTGACCAATTTAATGGCTCTTTATCCTTATATCAATTTCATGATGTTTATTTTCATTTACCTTCAAAATCTTTTACATTGAGAATTAAAGTGATAACTTGCCTCACTATGGGTTTTATATGTGTTCAATATGATGGATATGGATGGATGCCATGGTTCATATGGATGGACAAAAAAACATCATATTCCTATGAACCACAAAACATTATTGCTAGAATTAAAGATAAAATTTGTGCTTTATTTAATGCCAGTTTAATTAGCAACAATCAATTTAAAGGCTTTAAATTTGTGGCCAACAAACTAGGCCTTAGCTTGCTTGAGTTTCCCAACTGTAAGGAAGACAAGATTGTCTTATGGATAAAGCCTCATAACAATATTATCAAAATTAATACCGACGGCTCCGTTTCTCAAAATGTTTTTGGCGTGGTGGCATTTTCAGAAACTTTAAAGGTAATGTTATTTGTGTCTTTGCCTACCTATTTACAACATGTTCTATTATCTTTCTTTGAATTAATGGTACATTGTTTATATTGAGATTTGTTTACAAAAGGTTGGCTCAATCTGGATTGAGGTGGATGCTCTTTTGCTAATTGATATGTTGACTTCCACCAAGGTGGGAAATAGATTTATATTACCTCTTTAATCATACTAGAGCTCTCCTATCTCAAGTTTGTTTCAAAACACTCATGTTTGGCATGAAGGTAATGTGTGTCGATTACCTTGTCTAGGTGTTAGATTAGATGACATAACTTTCTTTGATCAGCTTAATCATCCTAAACATTTGCATGGATTGGTTAATTTAGACAATATTGGTTTACCCTATCTCAGAGATTAGTCTCATTTTTATGCTTTTTGGTCTGTTAATGGTTTGTCTTACCTGTATGTTCAATCTTCTATTTTATTTTTGTTGCTACTTAGTTTTTCTGATGCATTTCCCTGAAACTATTACATGGTTATCCTATAATGGAGGCTCTTGCCTCTGTAGCCTCATTTGTTGGTTTGCTGATAATTATCTAGCTACATGTTGGGTTCTATTGTATTTGCTTCTTCCCTTATTAAATGGGGATGTACCACCTATTTCGTGAACCTGCTAGTTTGTTGCACCCCTTTTCCTAACATGTAGGGACATATTGTGTATTTTGCTTGCCATCACTGCTATTTCATTGCATGATTGGGATTGTTTCTTGCCTCCCTTTCCTGTTGTCTTTACTGATGTTGTTTTCTTAGCTGCTGGTCTATTTTCCCTTGATTTGAAGGATTTTAATGCTGTTATTTTTTTGATTCTCACTTTGGTTCAATGCGTGTAATGATGCCATTACACTCTGAGTTCGTATTTGGTTTGCTATTTTTTAGTCTGAATGGTCTTTTGAGTTTTTATGTTCAGCGGGCTAACTATTGCGGTTGGTTTTTTGACTGGTCTTTTGTTCTGTTGTTTCCTTCATGGTTAACCTTACTACCTGTGCCTTTGTGGTATGGATCTATCTGTTATTTCATTTCACTCTTGGATCTCTTAGACTTGTGCAATTCTTGTTGTGATCATGCTAACAAGGTGGTTGTTAACATCTGTATTGCGACGAATGGCTTTCCTCTTTATGGGTTTTCAGCCAAGAGGTTTCATCTAGGTAGGGATGGTGTTGCTTGTATCTTGAATGGATTTTTTTATTACTATGTTCAACATGACTATTTTTTGGATTCCACGCCTTTTATTCATTGATTGTCGTGGTTAACCTCATTATCTGCCTTTCTTTGTATGGCTTTATCTACTGGTTGAGTTTACTCTTGGCCCTATTTGACATGTATAATTATTGTTGTGATCATGTTATTAATAAGGTGGATGTGGCCAATATGTTTCATCTGGGTAGGGATGTTGTTGGCTGTGCATTCTAATGCTATGTTTGCATTAGTTGGTGATACTTATCTTATAAGGGATTGGTGTCATCCCTTTACCATTCTGATATATGTTGCCTTCTTTTCTATAGTGTATGTGGCTATGTTTTGGTATGCAGGTACTAAGGATCATTTGACTTTCATCCAATGGCTGCTATTTTCCCCCAGGTTAGTAGGCTATGACGGCTGGGATGATTTCACTCATTTTTTGGTTGGTAGTAGCACTTGTGATGTAACCCTTCCTTTGAAGTTTGGATGCTCATGTTTATGGCTACCCCAATTTTGTGTGACTAAGCCTAAGCTTTTCACACATTTATCTATAATTCTCTCATTTTATTATTTTACTTTCAATTTGAATTGTATCACTTTAAGCTGTACTATTTTTCTAAATGTTTTCTGATTTTTGTTTTCTTGCAAGTTCCTTCTTTAGTGGAGGCATAGGCTTCTCTCTCAAGAGCTTTTGATGAAGGTGGTCCAATGGCTTCTCTTTTTGATCATTTATATATTTTGCTTTCCTCTCTTTTTTTGCTTTGTTTTCATTGTATATCTAGGGATTTACTATAGGTTGATTGTAGCTCTTTGAGCGAGTTCTTGAGTTTATCCCCTCTTAAGGACTAACCCCTTTTTTTGTGTGGCAATAAAATTCCCATATGGGGTTCCCTAAAAAAAAACCCTAAACAAACCTAAACCCTAAACCCTAAAACCCTAAAACCCTAAACCCTAAACCTAAAACCTAAAACCTAAACTTAAACTAAATAAAACATAAAATAAAATAAACAAAAAAAACCTAAATAAAATAAAAATAATAATAATAACCTAAAAAAAAAAAAAACTTAAAAAATAAAATAAAATAAGAATAAAATAAAATAAATAAAACCTAAACTAAAATAAAAATAAATAAAAGATAAAAACCTAAATTAAATAAATATAATAAAAAAATAAATTTAAAATAAAATAAAATAAAACTAAATAAAAAAACCTAAAATAAACCTAAAAAATAAATAAAAGATAAAACCTAAAACCCTCAACTAAAAAAAAAACCAAAATAATAAAATAAAGAAAATAAAATAAACCTAAACCTAAACTAAAATAAATCAAACATAAACCTAAACCTAAAAAATAACTAAACTAAAATGAGTAACATAACTAAAAATAAACTTAAACCTAAATTAAAAATGCAACCTAAAAATAAACCTAAATAAAAGCTAAAACCTAAACCTAAAAAAATAAAATAAAACCATCTCAAAATGAAAATAAAACCTAAACACAAAATAAAATAAACTCACTAAAAAAAACCTAAAAAAACCTAAAATAAACTAAAATAAGAAACTAAACTAAAAATAAACTAAACTAAATAAATATAAATTAAATAAACTTAAATAAAATAAAAAAGTAAATAAAATAAATTAGAAATAAACAAAATATGTTAAAGAAACCTAAACTGGGTTTGCTTAATTTTTTTTAAAAAACTTAAACCCTAAATCCTAAACTCTAAACCTAAACTAAACCCTAAACCTTACTTAACCCTAAGCCTAAACAAACCCCAAAACCCTAAAGCATAAAACCATAAACTCTACACCCTAAACCTAAACCCTAAAGCTTAAACCCAACACTAAACCCCAAACCCTAAATCTTAAACTCTAAACCTAAACCTAAAGTAACCAAATAAATTAAATAATAAACCAAATCCTAAAACCTAACAAACCTAAACCTAAACTTAAACCCAAGAATGGGGAGGAACGCAGAAGATTACCATCAACTTGGCTCAAACTAGGATCTGGTGGTGGGAGTGTGGTTTATCGTGGTGGTGGTGGGGGATGAGGTGTTGGTGGATATGGAGGTGGTGGTGGGCAATGGTGGTCATGGAGGCGGAGTGGCGGAGGTTACAACGTGGTGGTGGTGGAGGCGAGATCGAGGATATGATCTTTGGATTCCACTACTCGAGAGGGGTGGTTTCGATGGGAACTAAGCAAGAACTTGTCTTTCTTATGGAACTGTGTCTTTATAGTAGAGACGATTCTAGTTATCAAGGGTTTTTTATTTGCTCTATGTGTGATCATTTTTTATCTATGTCGTCGCTTGTGTTTTTGAAAACTTAGTGTGTTACTTGGTCGATGAAATAAAAAAAAAGAAATGTTGAATCTAAATTTGTTCTTTGTTAAAAAAACCAAAAGCCCTAAACCCTAAACTAAAACACGAACCCTTAACCTACAACCCTAAAAACCTAAAAACTTTAAAACCTAAAGAAACCTAAACCTAAACCTAAAAATAAAATTTAAAAAAAAATAAAAACTAAACTAAAATAAAATAAATAAAACCTAAAGCTAAACTAAAAATAAAATAAACCTAAAATAAAAACCTAAATAAAACCTAAATGTAAAATAAAAATAAAATAAAATAAAAACTAAATAAAACCTAAACCTAAAATATAAACCTAAAATAAAACCTAAAATAAATAAAATAAAACTTAAAACTAAATATAAAAAAAACCTAAACGAATAAAATATATTAAATAAAGCAAAATAAACCTAAACATAAACTAAAATAAACTAAACTAAAATAAATAAACTAATCCTAAATAAATAAACTTAATCCCTAAACTTAATAAAATAAAATAAATAAAAATAAATAAAACCAAAATAAAAATAAAAAAAACCTAAAAATAAAACCTAAAACCTAATAAAAAATTAAATAAAACATAAACTAAACCTAAAATAAAATAGAACTTAAACCTAAAATAAAATAAAAATAAAACTAAACTAAAAAACATAAACTAAACATAAACCTAAAATAAACTAAAATAAAACTAAAATAAATAAACATAAATAAATAAAACTAAACAAAAATAAAATAAACCTAAATAAAATAAATTAAATTAAATAAACTTAAACTTGTGGGTTTACTTATAAAACATTAAACCATGCCCTATGCCTAAACACTAAATCTTGATCTCCCAGGCCAAGTAACCTAAAGCAGACCACTGACCAAAATACCAGGCCTAAACACCCTACCCACTGACCTCTGACCCTGAACCCCAGCCCTAAAGCCACTAAAAGACTGAATACATTAGGTGACCTGAAACTAACCACCTGGCCTAACTGAAGCACTTGACCCTGGGCCCAGGCCACTGAGCCCTAAACCCTAAACTGAAACACAAAGGCCCTAAACTGGGCTTACCCAGGCCTACAGGCCCCACTGAATAAACTAAACCAAACCAAAAAACTGAAACTGGGCCTACCCCAACCAAAACAGGCTAAACTTAATTAGGCTAAAGATAAATAAATAAAAGCTAAACCTAAATAACATAAATAAAATAAAATAAAACATAAACTAAACCTAAACCTAAAAATAAATTAAAATAAAATAACTAAAATAAAATAAATAAAAAACTAAACTAAATAAAATAAATACGATTAAAAACCTAAAATGATGATAGTAAAATAATAAAATAAAATAAAACTAAATAAAACTAAACCTAAAATATAAACCAAAAAATAAATAAAAAATAAAACTTAAACCCAAAATAAATTTAATTTAAATAAATTAAAATAAATCTAAACCTAAACTAAAATAAACTAAACTATAATAAATAAAATCTAAACCTAAACCTAAAATAAATTAAATCTAAACCTAAACCTGAACTAAATAAAATAAAACCTAAAAATAAACCTAAAACCAAAACCTATAAAAATAAAATAAAAACATAAACCTATTCTTAAAAGTAAAATATAAAACCTATACCTAAAAAATAAAATAAGAAAAAAACTCAACTAAAAAATAAACCTAAACCTAAACCTAAACCTAAGAAATAAACTAAAATAAAAAAAATACTAAAATAAATAAACTAAACTAAATAAAATAAAAAAAATAAAAATAAAAATAAAAAAAATCAATTAAATTAAATAAATAAAAAATAAACTAAATATTCTAAATAACTAAACCAATGGTTTTACCTAATTAAAAAAAACCTTTAACCCTAAATCCTAACTTTAAACACTAAACTACAAACTGACCACGCAAAACCCTAAACCTAAACAACCCTACCCTGACCCTAATCCCCAAATCTAAAATAAGCATAAACTAAAAGCATACCCTAGAAACCCTAAACCCCAAATGACCTGGTTACTAAACCCTAAACTTAAACCCTAAACCCTAAACCATAAACCCGTTAAACTCTAAATGTTAAACCACCTTAACCACCCCCACCTAAACCAAAACCTAATCCTTAATAAACCTAAAATAAAATAAATCAAAACCAAATCCTAAATAAAATAAAATAAAATAAAATATAAACCTAAACTAAACCTAACCTAAAATAAAATAAAATAAAATAATAAATAAAACCTAAACTAATAAATAAAATAAACCTAAGAATAAAAACCTATATAAAATAAAATTAAAGATGAAAATAAAATAAACCTAAAATAAAATAAAATAAAAGTAAATAAAAACCTAAACCTAAAATAAAATAAAATAAATAAACATAAATAAATAAACTAAACAAAATATAAATAATAAAAAATAAAAATAAATAAAATAAATTGATAAACTTAAACTTCGGGTTTGCTTTTTTAACAAAACATTAAACCCATACCATATACCACTCCACAAATCTGATCTAAACTAAACCACCCAAAATCCTAAATCCTAGCTAAACCACAGGCCCACCACAACCCTAAACTAAATCTAAATCCTGAGCCACTAGGCCTGCCCAGGCCTAAACTTAAACAAATCTTGGCCATGGTAACCCAACCCTGATTAAACCACAACCCCAAAAATCTGATCTCTCCACTGGTAACCCACCCTACTATGATCTCTAAACCCTAAACTCAAAAAACTGAGCTATAACTAAAAGCCTAAACAAAAAACTTAAACCTAAACTTAATAAAATCTAAAAAATAATAAATAAAAAAGCCTAAACCTAAATAAAATAAAATTAAAATAAAATAAAACCAAATGAAAATAAAATAAAATAAAATAAATAAATAAAATAAAATAAATAAAATAAACTAAAATAAAAATAAAAGATTAAAAACCTAAATAAAATTAAATAAATGTAAAATAAAAATAAAATAAACCTAAAATAAAATAAAATAAAATAAATAAAAAACTAAACCTAAAATAAACCTAAAATAAAATCTAAAATAAATAAAAATAAACCTAAAATAAACTAAAAGAATTAACTAAAATAAATATAATATAAATAAAATAAAATAAACTAAACTAAACTAAACTATAATCTAACTTAAACCTAAAATAAACTAAATCTAAATCTAAAACTTGAAATAAATAAAATAAAACCTAAAACCAAAACCTAAAATAAAATAAAACCTAATCCTAAACCTAAAATAAAAAATAAAACATATACCTAAAAAATAAAATAAGAATAAAACTCACTAAAAATAAAACCTAAATAAAACCTAAACTAAAATAAAAAAAATAAATAAGCTAAAATAAATAAAAACAAAAATTAACCTAAATAAAAATAAAAATCAATTAAATTAAAATAACTGTATCTTAAAATGGACCAAACCAATAATTTTACAATTAAAATGAAACCATTAACCCTAAATCCTAAACTCCAATCCCTAAACCCAAACCTACAACATACCACAACCAAAAACCTAAACCACTAAAACCACCTAAATCCTACACCCTAAAGCATAAACCTGTATAAACCACAAGACAGATCTGACCACAATTAAATTTGCTACCCTAACCCAACCTTAAACCCAAGGCCACAAAACCTTAAACCACTAAAGTCAAACACTAAACCACTTAGCCACTAACCACCCCACCTTGACCATAAAAAAAACAAAACCTGATCCTAAACTTAATAAACCTAAAATAAAATAAATCAAAAAACCTGAACTAAAATAAAAAATAAAATAAAATAAAATATAAACCTAAACTAAAACCTAAATCTAAACCTAAAAATAAAATAAAATAAAATAATAGATAAAGAAAGCAAACTTAACAAAAATAAAATAAACCTAAGAATAAAACCTAAATAAAAAATAAAGCAAAATGAAGATAAAATAAACCTAAAATAAAATAAAATAACTAAATAAAACCTAAACCTAAAAAATAAACCTTAAAAATAAAAAAAAATAAACAAACTAAACTAAAAAAAAAAAATCTAAACCTATAATGAAAATAAAATAAGCAAAATAACATAAACCTAAACTTAAACTATAATAAATTAAACCTAAGCCTAAACCTAAAATAAACTATACCTAAACTAAACCTAAACTTAAACTAAAATAAAATAAAATAAACTAAAATAAAGTTAAACCTAAATTAAAAATAAAACCTAAAAATAAAACCTAAAAAACCTAAAAGAAAATAAAATAAAACCTAAACCTAAACCAAATAAAATAAAATAAATGAAAATAAACTAAAAATAAACCTAAAAAAAATAAATTAAAATAAAACACTAAACTAAAGAAATAAACATAAAATAATATAAATAAATAAAATAAATAAACCTAAATAAAATAAAATGTAAAACTAGATATACCTAATGACTTATCGGGTTTGCTTAAATTAAAACTTCTAAATCCACCCTAAACCCTAAACTGACCATAACCTAAACCCCTGGGCCCAACCTACTCCCACCCAAACCCTAAACTTTCCAGGCCCTAAACTCAAACAGATCAAAACTGAGCCACTGAGGCTAGGCCTAATCCCTGATCAACCTACTAATTTGACCACCACTCTAAATCAACCACACAACCACCCCCAACCCAAAACAATATGTGGCTGAAACCTAAATTAAACCCTACCACCCTGACTAAACCCTACTCACCACACCTGATCCCAGGCCACCCACCTCCCTAAAACCTAAAACTAAACATAATAAAACCAAATAAAATAAATAAATAAACATAAACTTAAATAAAATAAATAAATAAACTTAAAACCTAAACCTCTCAAAAATAAAATAAATGAAATACAATAAAACAAATAAAATAAATAAATTAAACTTAAAATAAAATAAACTAAGAATAAAATCCTAAATAAAATTAAACTAAATGTAAATAAAAATAAACTAAATGAAATAAAATAAAAAAATAAAACCTAAACCTAATAAATAAAAAAATAAAACCTAAAATAAATAGAAAATAAAACCTTAAAACTTAAACCTAAATAAAAAATAAAATTAACAAAGAAAAATAAATCTAAACCTAAACTATAAATAAACTAAACTAAAGTAAATAAACCTAAACCTAAACCTAAACCTAACTAAATAAATTAAAATAAAGTAAAAATAAACCTAAACCTAAACATAAAAATAAAAAAATAAAACCTATACCTAAAAAATAAAATAAAAATAAAACTCAATTAAAAAATAAACCTAAACTTAAAAAATAAACTAAAATAAAAAACCAAAACTAAAATAAATAAACTAAACTAAATAAAAATATAAAATAAAGCTAATTAGAAATTAAAATTAACAAATAAATAAAAATTAAAGTACTAAATAAACTTAAACCTACCGGGTTTACTTAATTAAAAAAGACCTTAAACCCTAAATCCTAAACCACTAACCTATCCTACCTAAATCCAAAAACCCTAAACCCTAAATCCTAAACCTAAACCCTAAACTCTAAATCAGAACCCTAAACTACCCTAAACCAGAACCCTAAACCTACAACCTAAACCCTAAACCACACACTAAAACCCTAAACCCCAGACTGACCCAAACCCTAAATCCTAAAGGCATAAATCCTAAAACCCTAAAATCCTAAACCCTAAACCCTAACCCCAACCCCAAACCCTAAACTGGCTAAAGTAATTAAATAAATTAAAAAATAAAACTAAACCCTAAAACCTAATAAACATAAACCTAAACCTAAACCTTAAGAATTGGCAGAACCTTGATGGTAGGAACATCACCATCAAATAGCCTCAGTTGAGATCTGGAGGTGGAGGCAGCAGTTATCATAGTGATGGTGGGCAATTTGAAGGTATTGGTGGATATGGAGGTGGTTGTCAGAGTAGTGGTGGTTATGGAGAAGGGAGGAGCAAAGGAGGTTATAGCCATGGTGGTGGGGGAGAGAGAGATCAAGGATTTGATGGTGTATAATGCTACTCAAGAGGTCTTAAAAAATTTAGTGTGTTACTTGGTTAATGAAATCAAAAAGAAGAAATGTTGAATCTGAATTTATTCTTTATTAAAAAAAATAATTAAAAACTCTAAACCCTAAACTAAACTTGAACCCTAAACCTAAAACATAAACCATAAATCCCAAACCCTAAACCCTAAACCCTAAACCGTAAACCCTAAAACCCTAAACCCTAAACCCTAAACCCTAAAACCCTAAATCCTAAACCCTAAACCTTAAAACATAAAACCAAAACCCTAAATCCTAAACCATAAACTCTAAACCCTAAACACTAAACACTAAACCACAAATGTTGCCCTTCGGTAATCAACCATAAAAAACTAAACTTTAAACACTAAAAGCCTAAACTCTGCCTTTTTAAAATAAACACCACAATCACAAACTAAGCAGGCCTAACCCACTGAACCTAAACCTTCCAGTACTAAACCCTATAAACCCCAGGCGTTAACCCTCCTGGGCCACAAAGGCGTGAGGGATCCCAAACCTAAACTGACCGAAATCAAAAAAAATGACCTGGGCCTAAACCTTAAACCTAAACCCTGACTCACTAAAACCCTCCTGGGCCCCAGGCCCTAAACTGGGCCTTACCCACAACCACTGGGCCCTCTCTAAATCTAAACCTAATGCCTCTAAACCTAAACACTACTAAACCACTGGGCTAAAGCTGATGCTAAACTCTAAACATAAACCCTAAACTGACCCTAAAATTATAAACCCTAAACTAACCCTAAACCCTAAACCTAAAACTCTCACCCACCCTAAACCACTACACTGCCACCCCTAAATCCTAAACCCTAAACCTTAAAAACATAAAAACCTTAACCTAAACTAAATAAAACCTACAAATAAAATAAATAAATAAAATCTAAAACTAAATAAAAAATAAAATAGAAAAAATAAAAAGCTAAACTAAAATCTTAACCTAAAATAAAATAAATTAAAATTAAATAAAATAAAAATAAATGAAAATTGAAACTAAACTAAAATAAAATAAACCGAGATAAAAACCTAAATAAAATAAAAACTAAACATAAAATAAAAATAAAATAAACCTAAAATTAAATAAAATAAAAATTAAATAAAAACCAAAACTTAAAAAATAAACCTAAAAAAAAATAAAAAATAAAACCTAAACCCTAAACTAAAAAAAAGTAAACCTAAAATAAAAATAGAATAAATAAAATAAAATAAACCTAAACCAAAAAAAATAAACTAAACTAAAATAAATAAACCTAAACCTAAACCTAAAATAAACCTAAACCCAAAAAAAAGAAACTAAAATAAAACCCTAAACTAAAATAAATAAACTAAACTAAATAAAAATAAAAAATAAACCTAAATAAAATAAAATAAAATAAACAAAATAAATAAAAATAATTTAGAAATTAAATTCAAAACCTGGGTTTGTTTTTTTAACAAAAACCTTAAAAACCCTAAACCATAAACCTAAACCACACCCTAAACCTAAAAAGCATAAACTAAAACATAACCCTAAACATAAACTGGCGTAAACCCCCTAAACCTAAAGTAATTGCACATTAAAATAAACCTAAACATTAAAACATAAACTAAACTAAACCACACCTAAACCCCCCCTAAACCCCTAAACCTAAATCCCTCTAAAACTTAAAACCAAAACATCCTCCATAACTCTAACTAACCACACCCCAACTACCACTAAATTTGATCACCTACTCTGACTCCCTGGGCTCTAAACCCCTAAATACTGAGCCCAGCTAGACTATCCACCCTAAACTGACCCAACTGAACCAACCACTAAACCCACTGGGCCTAAAGCAGGCGTTAGCCCTACTGGGCCTAAACTGGGGATAAACAAACCTAAACCTAAACTAATTTAAACTAAATGACCCTCCCCCATCCCAACAGGCCAAACTCTGACTCAACCATCCTAAACCTAAAAAACTAAACCAGGCCCTCCAACTGGGCCCTGGGCTCTATGACCACTGCCTAAACTAAACCTAAATGACCACTACCACTAAAACTCAAACTGATGCTAAACTCTAAACCCTAAACTGACCCTAAAATTATAAACCTAAACTAACCTAAACTAAACCACTCTAACCCAAACCCTAAACCCCCCACACCCTAAATCTAAACTAAACCTTAAAACATAAAACCTAAAAATAAATAAATAAAATATAAATCTAAATAAATAAAATAATAAAATAAGAAAAATAAAAAATAAAGAAAAAATCTTAACCTAAGCTTAAAAATAAAATAAAATTAAAATTAAATATAAATAAAATAAAAATAAATAAAAATCAAACTAAACTAAAAATAAAATAAACACGAGAATAAAAACCTAAATAAAATAAAACTAAACATAAAATAAAATAAAATAAACCTAAAATTAAATAAAATAAAAAATTAAATAAAACCAAACTTAAAAAAAATAAAAAAATAAATAAAAATAAAACCCCAAAACTAAAAAGTAAACCTAAAATAAAAATAGAATAAATAAAATAAAATAAACCTAAACCAAAACAAAAATAAACTAAACTAAAATAAATAAAACCTAAACCTAAACCTAAAATAAACAAAACCTAAACCCAAAAAAAGAAACTAAAATAAAATCCTAAACTAAAAATAAATAAACTAAACTAAATAAAAATAAAAAATAAACCTAAATAAAATAAAAATAAAATAAACTAAAATAAATAAAAAATAATTTAGAAAAATTAAATAAATCAAAACCTACCGGTTTACTTAATTTTAACAAAAAAACCTTAAACCTTAAACCCTAGAAAACCATAAACCCTAACCCTAAACCCTAAACCCTAAACCTTAAAAGCATAAACCCTAAAACCATAAACCCTAAGCCCTAAACCCTAAACCCCAAACCCTAAACCTAAACCTAAAGTAATTACATAAATTAAAAAATAAACCTAAACATTAAAACATAATAAACTTAAACCTAAACCCAAAGAATGAGCAAAACCTTGACAGCAGGAAAATCACTGTCAACCAGGCTCAATCTAGATCTAACAGTGGAGGCGAAGGAGGAGAGTTATAGGTTGTGGTGGGGATGGAGGTGTTGGTGGATATGGAGCTGGTGGTCGGAGCAGTTGTGGTTATGGAGGAGGGAGGAACGATGAAGGTTATAGCCATGGTGGTGGTAGAGGGAGAGATTAGGATGATATGATGGTGGATCCCGCTACTCGAGAGGCTGAGGTGGTTTTGATGGGAACTAGAAAAATTGAAGAATGGTCGATCCGATCTGATTCTTATGAAACTGTGTCTTTAAAGTAGAGATAGTTCTAGTTATCTAGAGTTTTTGATTTGCTCTATGCATGCTCATATTTAATCTATGCTGTCTTTTGTGTCTAAGAAAACTTGGTGTGTTTCTTGGTTGATCTAATCAAAAAAAAAGAAATGTTGAATTTGAATTTATTCTCTATTCAAAAAAACCAAAAACCCTAAACCCTAAACTAAAATTTGAACACTAAACCTAAAACATAAACCCTACACCCTAAACTTTAAATAATAAAAATCCTAAACCATAAACCCTAAACCCTAAACCCTAAAACTTTAAACCCTAAACCCTACACCCTAAAATACCATAAACACTAAACCCTAAAAGAATAAACCCTAAAACCCTAAACCCTAAACCCTAAACCCTAAATCCTAAACCCTAAACCCTAAACCCTATCCCTAAACACTAAACTATAAACCCCAACGCCTAAACCTAAACCTAAAGTAAATAAATAAATTACAGAATAAACATAAACCCTAAAAACTAATAAACATAAACCTAACCTAAATCTTAAGAATGGGTAGAACCTTAATGGTAGGAACATCACCGTCAACCAGGATCAATCAAGATTTGGCGGTGAAGGCGAACGTAAACACGGTGGTTATCGCAGTGGTGGTGGAGGATCTAGAGGTGCTAGTGGATATGGAGGTGGTGGCAGATGTAGTGGTGGTTATGGAGGTGAGAGGAGCGATGAAGGTTTTAGCCTTATTAGTGGCGGAGGGTGAGATCAAAGATATGATGGTGGATCCCGCTACTTGAGAGGCTGGGGTGGTTCTAATGGGAACTGGAGAAACTGAAGAATGACCAATCTGATCTGCTTATGGAACTGTGTCTTTATAGTAGAGATGGTTCTAGTTATCTAGAGTTCTTGATTTGCTCTATGTGTGATCAAAATATAAATCCATTTGCAAGTGGTTTGAAGTCAAATGAGTTTTGATTCATTTGACAATTTCATATTCAAAGGAAGAACATGAATATATTTTGGCTTAATTTTTGAATTGAGTTTTGGTTTAGTGATTGAA
This sequence comes from Cymbidium sinense, assembly GCA_021442155.1. Taxonomy (NCBI): domain Eukaryota; kingdom Viridiplantae; phylum Streptophyta; class Magnoliopsida; order Asparagales; family Orchidaceae; genus Cymbidium; species Cymbidium sinense. The sequence goes on along the minus strand of JAKCPB010001153.1, from coordinate 52,260 downwards.
GTTTGTATTTATATTTGGATTCATGATTGAAGGATTAATTGAATCATGAGGAAAATTCAAGAGTTTGGTATGATTTGAAGTTGATTTGGCTAAGTCCAAGATCTTGACTTGTAAGGCTTAGGTTGGATTTTGAATGGATTTGAGTTTGATTTTTGGAATTGGTTTTGATTGTTTGAATTTATATTTCATTTATATATGTGAATATAAATGAGAATATAAATAGTTCATGAGAAAATTTCTTGAATTTGGAATGATTTGATCATGTTCTAGGTTAAGTCTTTTAAGAGGAAATTTAAAGGACTTAGGAAATTTTGGAGTTTTGGATTTGATTTCTGAGTTTAGTTTGATTGATTTGAATTTATATTTCATTTATATATGTGAATATAAATGAGAAAATAAATAATTCATGAGAACATTTCAGGAATTTGAATTGATTTGATCATGATGTGGGCTAAATCCTTAAGAGGAAATTTAAAGGATTTAGGAAATTTAGAGTTTTGGATTTGAGTTTTGAGTTTTTTTTATTGATTTGAATTTATATTTCATTTTTATATGTGAATATAAATGAGAATATGAATGTGTTATGAGAAAATCTCATGAGTTTGAATTGATTTCAAGGTGATTTTGGATAAGTCCTTAAGAGGGATTTAAAAAATTGATTTTGAATTGGGAATTTGAATTTTGGATTTAGTTTAATTGAATTGAATTTATATTTCATTTATGTATGTTAATATAAATGAGAATATAAATGAGTTATGAGAAAACTTCATGAGTTTGAATTGATTTGATCATGAATTAGGCTAAGTCCTTTAGAAAAGATTAAGGATTTAAGAAAGATTTGGAATTAGGAATTTCATTCATGGGTTTCAATCATGAATTTCAATCATGTGGATTTGATCTGAGTTTGGAGAAAATCAAATATGATTGATTTGGAGTTTGACTTGAAGGAAGGAAGGTGAGCATGGTTCCGGCTAAGTGGCAAATTTTCCTAACACCCCAAGGCATGACCTATTCTATTGCTAACTCTTCTAAGTATTAAGCTGGTTGGGTGTCCACCTAATCACTAGATGTGTCTTAATACTAAGAAACTCTTAAAGTCTAAGAGAAATTTTATGTCTAATATGGAGGGGTTGAGAGCTCATTCTAAAAATGAGGTCAACAGGTATGTGAGATGGAAATCAATTTTTTGAAAGAGGAGATCTCAACTTAATCATATATTGAATTTATTAAGTAGGATTTCATAGCGATGTCATTTTATTTTGAAATGAAATCTTCATTCAATAAATTTTGGTATATTGAATGGAGATGTTTATATGTTCTTTTGAACAATTTATTTTATTGATTTTGTTTGAGAATGAAACATCTTCAATTGAATGGAGAGGTTTCACATGTGCTTTTTGAAAATTTTATTTTTGATTTTGTTTGGAAAGGTGAAATTTTTAACTTAACACATGTGGAATGTGTCGAATGGAATTTCAAAGTTGTAAAGTTTTTTTGTTTGAAGATGCAACATCCATTCAACATATTTGAATGTATTGAATAGATAAACTTATGTTCAAATTTTTGTACTTTTGAAAACATGATTGTTGAAATTTTATCTTTGAAAATGAGGTCTTCACTAAAATGAATTTAGTGAATAAGCTCATTTGTGCTTTTAGAAAATGTGATTATTGGAATCTTACTTTCGAAAATGAAGTCTTCACCCAAAATGAATTGAATCAAAGAACCCATTTGTGCTTTTTAGGAAATGTGATTGTTAGAATTTTATTTTTGTTAAGATAATATTACATCTAACAATCATAAAAATTATTATCATAAAGATTGTTAGATGAAAATGATTTAGGAAAATTTTTGTGCAAAAATATTTTATTATGTGCATTTTTCAAAGAGTGCTTTTTGAAAAGCAAGATTTTTATAAAGGATTTATTTTGTCTTTATTATTTTAGAATGAACCTTTCCATATCATAGAAATGATAAGGAGAAAGTCCTTAAATATTTTCTTTTTATTAGAATTTATTTTACCCATTGGATAACACAACAGGGGTTTTAAGACCAACCCGAAGTGAGGTCCTAAAACCCAAAGATGTTGGCGAACTTGACTTAAGAATGAAATAAGTTAAGTGCCAATGAAAAGTAAGATAGTCTTGGATTGATACAAAGGTAAAAATCCACTATCGATACTTAGAGACAAGGATCATTTACCAAAGATGGAGAGAGGAACCCTCCCCAGTGGAGTCACTAGAAAAATCTATGGTAAAAAAATTTCAATTTCTTTAAAAGAAATGTATACTTCCATCTTCACTCAATACAAGATAAAATAAAGATAGAAATATACTTTATTGTTTTATGCATTTGGGCACCACATAGATCCATAGATGTTCTTAATAAGGTGATTGAGTAAGACATTGAGGAGAAGTGTATTGTCTCAAAAGATAGAAGTCACTACCCTACAATGGACCTAATCACCTGGATAGGGACCCCTAAGTACAATGGGTGCATGTACCGATTCTTCCACTTTACATGGAAAAGTAAAGTAGGGTTTATCGGCTTCATTAAGTTCTCTATAGGGCAAGCCCCCATAGTTAATTACATCCTAAGGAAGGGGATTCTTTAGGAATACTCTCGATTAAGGTAAATGATTATTGTCTCTAAAGATTGCAATTGGTAGGAGTATCAATCAATTAGTTTATTTTGAAAGATCAAATGGGATTGATCAAAGAGAGGGAGGTATTATCGAAGCCAAATAAAGATAAGTAGGAGATGTCTCACGATGCTAGGAAACCTAGCGAGAATCTCAAACTATCCTATGGTTGGGCTTTACATTTTTGAAATTGATTTAATTTGTTTGAGTTGAATTTTTCATTAGAAATTTAGGGCTTATGATTCCACAACACAAGATTGTGAAAATGCCTAGGAGGTGAGGATTTATACTTATGGCCCACAAAGGGGAGAAGTAACCTCGACCTAAAATAGGGAGCTTGGCAGGCCAAGCACATCCTAAATATAAGGCGAAAATGGGTATATGGTTTACCTCCACAAGAGAGATTAAACCACTCAACTACTTAGACTTACAACCACCTGTGGGTGGCCGCTAACTAACTTCTCCTATGATTTTAAATTCATGTACCCAAGTCATATGCTTTATGCAAGATAGCTAGGCTATTATTTATTTAGAAAGACTTAAGTCCTTAAACTCACTCTCCCCAGAGACTAGATCATGTAATGAGGCGAAAAATGACCTAGATCTAATGCAAAATATATTACATATTATTTTCATTTTTGGACAATCAATTTGACTCAAGCTAATAAGATTCATATGCCTAATGTATGTGAAGTAAGATTATTGGCCAAAATAAGCAAGAAGTGAGGAGGTGTGTTTCCACCATGCCTCTCAAAGGTCAAGCCAAGTTTCTCTGGAAAAGGTGGAAGCCCTCCAATCAAGAGTGAAACAAGATGCTTTTGTGCATGATATTATAAAAGAAATACTCATCCAGCTAAGGGGTTGCTAATTTTTTTATCTTGATTTTTAACTTAGGCTTTAAGTGAGGTTATGAGTTGTTTATTTTTGCTTTTGAGTTGATTAATTTGGTAAAAAAATTAATTTTCCCTAAGAACCTAATCGTCATCCAGGCCATACATAAAGTAAGGAAGAAACTAGCAAAATGATTCCATTTGAATGCACAAGCTAAAAAATTCATGAATCAATTGATAAAGCTAAAGCAAAATAATAAGAGGCCATTTATGGTTGGGCACCACGGCATAAACTTGAAAACAAATCAGGTAGCCGAGCTCTACCCTTATACAACCTGGATTACAAATGTATTAATTTACAATCAAGTAAGAAAATTCATGTTATGGGGGCCTTCAAGTTTTATTTCATCATTCTTGTTTTCTTCTTTCTTCCTTCTTCTTTGGTTCCTTATTTTGGATGGTTGGAATGTGGATGCTCCAAAGGCTTCACATGGTACCTAATATGAGATCTTATGATCAATGCTCATCCTAATCCACATAACAATCATTCTAAAATCCTAATTTCCAAAAACTACATGAAAAGGGAAAAATAAAAATCTACCTAACACATGTAAAATAAAGATTAGCTAAAATAAACCATTCAAATCCCAAGCATGTATATTGGACTTACCACCCCACACATGGGTGAATAAGTCCACCTAGCCTATTCGATTATGCTTAGGGGTATAAGCACCTACACAGCAAAAGCATTTATATTTTTATTTATTACAATGCCCCTTGACCACAATCCCTTGTAGAAGACAATAGTTAGACTAAGATCACCCTACCATTCAGTCTATGCACATACACCCTAACATCCAGACTAAAACAAAACATCACAAAATAAAAGCAAACATCAAACCATGCCACCCTAATCTAAAAGATAAGTGGTGACTTAGCCAATGTGTGCTTTTAATGTTTGTGTGGTATGCTTAGCTATGGCTTTAAGTTAGAGTTTCTAAGTGTGAAGAGTGTTCAACTTAGAGGGGGGGGTTCATTTAAGTTGTTTAGTTGACTTGGGTTAATTTTATTTTACATTTTGAATAGGTTCAAGTGAATCCTATAATTAATTACTAGGTTGTAAAGAGATGGAAAGAGAAGAAAAAAAACTTCTCTTTCCTTCCCTATCTTAGTAATATTTAAAGTAGATTCATATTTTAGTTTTATTTAGTGAATATTTTATTATGTGTTATAATTAATCCAAAGTTTAGATCAACTCTAAACAAATTTGTTCAAAAGAAAAGCATTTTATGATTAAATAAAGTGAATTAATATCAAAAAACACACATCACTTGATTTCTTTCCCAACATGTATAACATGCACATGGATGAATCCTAAGTATATCTATACACATCAAATGGGAATGTTTAGCACACTTTATGATGAATGCTAAATGAGTTACTTAAGAAAATTTGAATGCTTATGATGCATGAGTTTCATTAACTAGAAAAGGGGAGTTTCTTATCCAATTTTCACATGCACACATGAATGTATGAAAGGCATAAGTTAGATGCACGCCATTGTTAAAAGTGTAAGTTACAAGACCTACTTTGGGCTACTTAAAGCCTCAACCCTGGGTTGTTTGACTAATATACCACTTTCCTTTAAATACATGCATATGTACAAAAGAAATGAATGGAAAAGAAAGGATGCAAAAAGTTATACTTGATTATTTGATTTGTTTATGCAATTTATATGTGTGAATATGATGATCCTTCTTAGGTTATAACATGGAAGGGGATAAGAGTAGTATTAAGCAAGTGTTATGTTCTTTTAAAAGAACTATACACTTTGCAAATCTTATGCAAATCCATGTTAAGAGAAAAGAAAGGAAGCAAACATAAGACACATTTTTATATTCAAATGCAAACTTATAAATAAAAAAAATAAGTAACACACTTTCAGTTTTAGAAATTGATTCATATATTTTGAAAATAATTTGTAATTTAACAGTGATAATAGCCATTCAAATTTTTTTACTTTAGCCAAAACATGCAATTTTACATAAGGAAAACATTTTCATTTTAATTTTATTTTCTCAAAGCATGAATCCATGAAATCCATATGACATACACATTTAGCATGATAGGAAAGAAATCAAGTGATGAAAGAAATGTAAATTCATCCACCCTAATTAATTTAAAAAGATAATCTTATAAAATAAGAGAGCTTAATGCAAATCAAGTTATTTTTAAAGAAGGTTTGATTTTTTTTAGAGTTTGATTTAATTTGAGAAATGTGAGGCATTATTCCTAACCCATTCCCACATGTGTATAATATTTAAATCCAATTTTTAGATGATTAGATCCATATTATATTTATGATTAGGTTAAGGTATGAATTAAGTGTGTTAATTATCCCTTACCTATACCACCTTAGCATAGTTAATCAAATAATTATGAGCTAATGAGATGATATAAAACTACACAAGGAATTTAAATCAGTAATGCACCTAGTAAGGAAAGGGCCTAATGCATTTGGCTCATGATTAATGATTAATTAAACTAAGGGGTTTAACTTAAGTACTTTCATAACCCCCCTCACACATATGAGTTGGATTTTCATTTCTTTATTTATACATAAGCTCTTGGACACTTAAACATCTACCCAAGATAGATTAATTGAGTTTTGGAAAGTTTTAGAATTTTAAGAAATTAATTGAGGGGGTAATTAATGAATAAACCCTTAATTAAAGATGGATTAAGGAAGAAATGGGTGTTTAGGGAATATCTTAAGGAAAGTATCTCAAAATTATTTCCTAAACCTCATATTCACTTAATCAAATCTTAATTGACTCAATCAGAGGGCTAAACCACTAATTATACCCTTAATTAAGTCTAATTATATTAAGGAAGTGATTAAGGAATGAGTTAGCAGTGCCTTTATTTAAGCCACCAATAAATCCCAATAAAATTAGGGGAGGTAGGAGTCATCCCACTAATCATACACAAGAAGTTTCAGATTAATCAGTGGAGTAATTAAGGGGTAATTAGTAAAATAACATTCCCAATAAAACCCAAATTCAGAGAAAAGAATCATTCAAAATTAATTAAAATCAATTTTATATGTTATGTTCAATTATCTTTTTAATGCAATTTATTTCATATTTTTCTAATTTTTTTAGGCTTAGATATAAATTTAGGAATTGTGGTGAAATATTCTCACCTTCATCTATCCTCTTGAAGAGGATAAATGAAAATCAAAATACATGCCATTTTGGTCGGGACACCATGTAAATCCACATATGTTCTTATTAGGGCGATCGGGTATGACATTGAGGAGAGGTGTACTATCTCAAAAGATGGAATTCACCACCCTAAAATGGACTTAATCACCTTAATATGGACTCTTAAAGACTATAGGTCTGCATATGTACCATAGATTCTTACCCTACTTTACATGGGAAAGTAAAGTAGGGTTTATTTTACACCCGTGTTCGTTAAGCTCCTTACAATGGCAAGCCCCCATTGTTAATTACATCTTAAAGAAAAGGGGATTCCATAGGAATACTCTCGATTAAGGTAAATGATCATTGTCTCCAAAGATTTCAATAGGTAGGACTATCAATCAATTAGTTTATTTTTGGAAAATCAAGTGGGATCGATCATGAGGAGGGAGTTCTTATTGAAGCCAAATGGAGATGAGTAGAGGATGTTTAGGATACTAGGAAGCCTAGTTAACATCCCAAACTATCCTATGGTTGGGCTTTATATTTTTGAAATTGAGGAGAATTCTTTGTTTGAGTTGAATTTTTATTATAAGTTTAGGGCTCATAATTCCACAATACAAGGTTATAGAAATGCCTAAGAGGTGAGGATTTATGCTTATGGCCCATAGAAGGGAGAAGCTACCTCAGAACCTAAATCTAGAAAGCTTTGGTGAGGGCCAAAAGTATGACCTTAATTTAAGGCAAAAAATGGGTATTCGGTTTGCCTCCATAAGAGAGGACAAACCACCTGACTGCTTAGATTTACAACTATCTGGGGGAGGCCGCCAACTGACTCCTCTTATGATTTTAAATTTATGTAAGCAATTCATATGCTTTATGCAAGATAACTAAGCTGTTATTTATTTAGAAAGAGTCTAAGTGCTTAAACTCACTCCCTAAAGAGACTAGATCATGTAAGGGCATGCTTCAAATGACCTAAATCTAATGCAAATCATATTACATGTTATTTTAATTTTTGGACAATCATTTGACTCAAGCTTATAGGATTCATATGCTTAATGCATGAGAAGTAAAATTATTGGCCAAAATCAGCGAGAAGGGAGGAGGTGTGTTTTCACCATGGCTCTCAAAGGTCAAGCCAAGTTTCTTTAGCAAATGTGGAAGCCCTCTAATCAAGAGTGAAATAAGATGTTGTTGTGCATGATGTTGTAATAGAAATACTCATCCATCTAAGGGGTTGCTAATTCTTTTATCTTTGTTTTTAGCTTAGGATTTAAGTGAGGTTATGAGTTGCTTATTTTTAATTTTGAGTTGATTAATTTGGTAGAAGATTTATTTTTCCTAAGAGCCTAATTATCATCCAGGTCATACATCAGAGCAAGGAAGAAACTAGGAAAACATGTCATCTTAATGCATAAGCTAAGCAAAACATCACAAATTTTATAAAGCTAACGCAAAAGAATAAAAGGTCATTTGTGGTTGGGCACCATCGCAAAACCCAAAAAAAAATTGGGTAGCTGAGCTTTATTTTTATACAACCCAGATTACAAATGAATTAAGTACAATTAAGCAAGGAATTCATTGTTATGGGGGTCTTCATTCTTCATTTCTTCATTCTTCTTTTCTTCTTACTCCTTTTCTTCTATCTTCTTTGGTTCCTTCTTTTGGATGGTTGGGAGGTGGATGCTCCAAAGGCTTCATATGGTACATAAGGCATGGCCTTATAACCAATGCTCATCCTAATCCACATAACAATCATTCCAAAATCCTAATTGCAAAGGTACATGAAAAGGGAAAAAGTAAATCTAATCTAACTAAAACCGCGAGATTAGCTAAACAAACCACAAATTTCCAAGCATGTATATATAAATAAATTGGACTTAGCACCCACACATGGGTAAAGTCCACCTAGCCCATTTTGGATCATGCTTAAGGTATAGCGACAAAAGCAGTTACATTTTTATTAAAATGCCCTTTAAGCACAATCCCATGCAGAAGATAATGATTAGACTAAATCGTCCTACCATTCATTCTATGCACATACACTCTAACATAGATACTAAAACATTAAATCACAAAATAAAAATAAACATCAAGCCATACATCACCCTAACATAGGACTAGAAGTGGTGATTTAGCCAAATGTGTGTGCCATATAAGGTTTGTGTGGTATGCTTAGCTAAGCTTTAAGGTTACGAACTTTTTTAATTGTGAAAAGGTTCAACTTAAAAGGGTAGTCTCATTTAAGTTATTTAGTTGATATGGGTTAATTTTATTTGATAATTTGATTTAGTTTGAATGACCCTACTTAATTATTAAACATTGTAAAGAGAGGAAAAGAGAAGATAACTTCTCTTTCCTCCCTACCTTAAGTGATTTCTAAGCTAGATTCATTAATGATTTTTGTTTAGTGAATGTTTTATTATGTATTTTAATTAATCCTAAGTTTATATTTTCTCTAAATGAACCTATTCAAAAGGAAAGGCATTTTAATATTAAGTAAAGTGACTTACTATTCCAAAACACACAACATTTTACTTCTTTCCCACATGTGTATAACATGCATATGAATGGATCCTAAGCATATCTATACATAAAAATGGGAATGTTTAGCATACTTTATGATGAATGCTAAGTGATGTTACATAAAAAAATTTGGAATGTTTCATTTATGCATAACTTTATTAAGTAGAAGAGAGTGATTCTTTTATCCATTTTTCATATGCACATTTACAAGTATAAAATACATAAGTGAGTACGATGCCAATTTTAACCAGGTGTGTAAGGTACAATACCTTCTTAGGGCTACTTAAAGTTTTGCAACCTTGGAGTTGTCCAGACTAATATACCACTTTTCTTAAATACATGTACATGTAAAAAAAGAAATGCATGGAAAGAGAATGCTAAGTGAGATACTTAAGAAAATTTGAATGCTTTATGATGCATGATTTTCATTAAGTAGAAAAGAGGTTTTCTTATCCATTTTTCACATGCACACATGTATGTATGAAAGACATAAGTGAGTACAATGCCATTGTTAACTAGGGGCATAAGGTACAAGACCTACTTAGTGCTACTTAAAGCCTCGCAACCCTGGGGTTGTCCAGAAAAATATACCACTTTCCTTAAATACAAGCATGTATACAAAAGAAATGAATGGAAAAGAAAGATGCAAAACATTTATGTTGGTTGATTTATTTTGTTTATGCAATTTATATGTGCAATTGTAGATGTCGTTCTTAAGTAATAGTATAGGAATGAATAGGAAGGAAATTAGGCAAGTGTTATGTTGTTTTCAAATGAACTATACACTTTGTCAATCCTATTCAAAACCATACTAAAAGAAAAGAGAAGGAAGGCTACACTATGCACATCTTCAATTTATATCCACATGCAAGCTTTTAAATAATTATAAGTAGCACACTTTCAATTGTAGGTACTTGATTTATAAATTTTAAAAATAGTTTTGAATTTAATAGTGATAATAACCACTCATATTCTTACTTTAGCCAAAACATGAAATTTGATATAAAGAAAACATTTCATTTTGAATTTTATTTTAGAATAGCATGAATGTATAAAACTCATATGACATACAAATTTAGCATGCTAGGAAAGAAATAAAGTGATGTAAGCATGTAATTTCATTCATTCTAATTAATTCTTAAAGAAATCTTATGAAGTACGATCATTTAAAGAGAATCAAAAGTTGTTTAAAGAGACTTTCATTTTTGGTTTGAGTTTGATTTGAATTAGGAAAGTGTGAGAAGGTTTACTGGTCCTTACCCATTCCCACATGTGTGCATTTATTTTAATTTAATTTTTAGGTGATTAGATATTAATTTTATTCTTTGGTTAGGCTAAGTTGTAGATTAAGTTCATTAATTACCCCTTACCTATACTACATTAACATATTTAATCAAATAATTATGAGCCAATGTATGACATAAAACCACAAGGAATTTAAACCAGTAATGCATCCTAGGAATGAAAGGTACCTAATGCAATTGGCTCACAATTAATGATTAATTAAGATAAAGGGTTTAATTTATGCACTTTCATAACCTTTCCCACACATATGGGATAGGTATGATTTCTTTATGTTTACTTAGGTTATTGAACACCAAAGTATCTACCCAAAAAGGATTAGGTTTAGGTGATTAAGTTTCTAGATTAATTTTGGTTTTGATAATTTGATTTGATTAATTAAGTAGATCACTAGTGGATTAACCCTTAATTAGATTTGGATTTATGGAAGAAAGGGGGTTTAGGGAATAGCTGAAGGAAAATATTCCAAAATTATTCCGAAAACCTTCTAAACACTTAAATAAAGTTTAATTATCTTAATCAAAGAATTAAACCACTATCCACATGCTTAATTAACCTTAATTATATTAAAAGAGTGATTAGGGGTTCATTAGTTAATTTCCATGGTTAACTCATTAATAAATTCTAAGAAAATTAGGGTAGGTAGAAGTCATCCCACTAAACATGCCTGAGAAGTTTGGAATTAATTAATAAAGTCATTAGAGTAATTAGGGTTATTAAGTTTTAAATAAACCTTAAAGGAAAATCTATAATCAAATTCAATTCAATCAAAATAATTTTATTGGATTCTCCTCTAAAGTATCTTTAAAATGAACCTAAGTTTATATTTTTTAAAGTTTTTTACAATTAATTATAAATTTAGGAAGTTTCAATTGATTTAAGTGATTTTTATGAATTCTACTAATTTAATTTATTAAAATAAATCATTTGACACTAAAAATTAAATATGTTTTAATCAAAAGGTCATTTTGACTTGAAATGTTTATGGTAGGTGCATTTTAACATCAATTGTAATCTCTAAAAATTTCAACTTAATCTGATATGTATTTTTGGTTTAATTTAAAAAGTTTAATTTTTTACTAAAACTCAAAATAAGCTCAAAATATTCAATAAAATTTAAGGATTTTGGGTTTGTTGGGTTCCTCTCAGAAAGGTGAATCCAAAATGCCCTTGTTTGCAAATTTTGGTTGAGTATTTTATTTTTTATGAATTTTTTATGTTTTAGATGATTTTAATTAATTTTTTAAATCAAAAAATCCACGCGTCGACATGGCAACAGGCATGTGCCGACATTGGACGACGCACATAAAAAATATCATGCAATTCACGCGTAGTGCCATATCAGCCAGATGGGTGGGAAATGACCAATCAACCCACAAAGAGTGACCCGCAAATTCTGACCATCGATCGAATAGCCGCAGATCACTGCCATCCGTGAGGCCGTAATTGGCGCCGATTTGTGATTTGAGCCATTTGATTGAACCGCATGATCGGAAGGTCCTCTCATTAGGTGATTGGCCCGTGCGCGATGAGCCGTCGATCCCAAATCGTGGATCTGGATGAGTTGGGATGAATAGATGATTTTTTTAAAGAAAAAATTGGATTTCTAAGTGAAAACTTGTCCAAATGGACTTTTTTTGCATCGATTCGCACAAAAAAATTCTATTTTCTAATTGAGATGATTTAAAATAAAATGTGGGATTGTCTAGAATAAATTCCTAAAATTATGTGAAAACCATCACAAAAGAGGGATCCTAAGGACTATAGTTTTGAAGGTTACCACCGTGGATGATTTTATGGTGGTGACTCGAGCGCGTTATCGAGTGAGGGAAGAATCCTTAAACTGAGCTTAGATCCTCACATCAAATGATGTTTCTTCCGTGATCTCATTTCCTACGAAATCTAATTTTGGAGTATTTCTCCAAAATGAAGTGGATGTGATTGCTAATGGCTTTGGGAGCTCTAACAGAGGGTGAATGAGAGGAATGAGGGTTTCCTTCAACCACTAAAGCCTTAGAATGAAAAGTAAAGTCAAATGAACTAAAATCCACTTTTTGTTTAAAATTTTGGCTCCAAACTCATGTCATTTGGCTTGGGGTGGTTGGGAATGGAAAAGAATCATCCTAGGTTGCTCCCTATGGTTAGCTAAGGCATGGAAAGTGGCTGCCATGAAAGACAAGTGGTTTTCCTAGACAAAGGGAGGTGAGTGTCCTTCATGCCATGTGTTCCAATGGGAGAGGTGAGGTGATTTCACCTCCCCATGAGTCATGGCTACCCCAACCACTCCTTGGATCAGAGAATCAGTGTCCTTGGTGCATATGTGGACCAACGGATGAGTGCCAAGTGGCTAAGGAAGATAAGTTACCACTCAGGAAAGTGTCTTTTCTTATGGAATGCCCTTGATCCAAGGGCAAAGTGGTCATTTAATATTGAATTTAAATTGGGCAGATTTTAAATAAGCCAAAAGTAAGTTGGACCAAATTTTATGCCATTTGAAGTTCAATTGGTTTAATTTGGGTTAAATTAACCCATTTGGGTCAAATCGGCTCAAAATGGGTTAGGTTGACTAATTGATCAAATTAGGTCAAAACAAAAATTGGGTCAAGTTCAAATGGCTATTTGGAGTATATTGGTTCAATTGGTTTCAATTGATTTGATTTAATTTGGATTTAATTTAGATTTTTGCCAATTTGATCCTTTAAGTCAATTTGGGCTAAGTTGATCGATTTGACCCAATTGACCAAATTAGCTTGAATCATGGCTTGGTTTGAGTTTGGTTGATCATTTGGAATGGATTGGTATCTTTGTTTCCAATCAATTTGGTTTATATTTGATTTTGGCTTGATTTGACCTTTTAGGTCAAGTTGGGTTCATGGTCAATTGGCTGTTAGTTGGCCAATTAGCCAAATTGGTTTTAATTAAGTTTTGGTTAAGTTCAATCAATTTGGAGTGAACTTGTTTGGTTGCAAATTTGGCTAGTTTGGGTTCATGTGGGTTAAATGGTTGACTTGGTCAATGGCTAGGTTGACTTGGTTTGACCCATTTCATGACAATTGATTAACCTATGATGATCAACAAATATGACATGAAATTTGGATTGGCTTAATTTATTTTGATTTAGGTTGAATTGAATTTTGGTTCATGTAGGTCAAATTGGCCACTTTGGATCAAGTGAGCCAATTGAGTTTAGTTGGCTTGATCAAGGCTTGATTCAAGTTTGGTTGAACTCACATATGGATTTATGATTGAAATATAAATCCATTTGCATGTGACCTGGAGTCAAATGAGTTTTAATTCATTTGATAATTTCAAGTCAATAGGGTGAAGATGAGTTTGACTTGGGCTTGATTTTTGAATTTAGTTTTGGTTTGAGGATTGAAGTTTATGTTTATATTTGGATTCATGATTGAAGGATTGATAGAATCATGACAAAAAAAAATGAAGTGTTTGGCATGATTTGAGTTTGATTTGACTAATTTCAAGAATTTGACTTGAAAGGCTTATGTTTGATTTTGGATGAATTTGAGTTTGAGTTTTGAATTTGGTTTTAGATATTTAAATTTATAATTCATTTATATTTGTGAATATAAATGAGAATATAAATGGGTTATGAAAAATTTCTTGAATTTGAATTGATTTGGATTTGATTTGAGCTAAGTCCATAAGATAGAATCAAAGGGCTTAGAAAGATTTTGGAATTTGAATTTGAGTTTTGGATCATGGGTTTGATTATTTGGAATTAATTTGAGTTTAGGAAAATAAAGTTGGAATTGATTGTTGATTTAATTTGGAGTTTGACTTGAAGGAAGGAAGTGAGGAATGTGGTTCAAGCTATAGGGTAGGAAATTTTCCTAACACCCTAAGGCATGATCTATTCCTATGGCTAACTCTTCTAAGTCTGTGGGCTAGGTTAAGTGTCCACCTAATCACTAGATGTCTTAAGACTAAGGAATTCTTAAAGTATAAGAGAAGTCCTATGTCTAAGATGGAGGGGTTGAGAGCTCATTCCAAAAATGAGGTCAACAAGAAGGTTTAGTGATTAAATAATAATTAAAAAAAAGCATAATTATATGTTTAATCCCATCAGTGCCATGTAGGCCGCTGAAGCAGCATGCGCTTTCCACATGGTGTGAAGGGATTGGGTCTTTAACTTATCACATCGTAGCACCACATCAGCGGCAATGCTATGTGCTTTCTCCTTAGCCGTACAATCAAGGATTAGATGATTGATATTAAAGCCATGGTTCTAAAGAGTGAAACATGGGATGCTACATGTTTTAATCTTGGCCGTCCATCCAAAATGCATGGATGGATGGCCAGAGATTCATCCCTGTAATTCTTAATGAGTAATGGAGACCGTCCATGTTCTAGGGCAAGATCTTGGCTCGATTGAGCTTGGATTGGGCTAAAATTTAGCCTACACCTTCATCATACAATGGAGATCATATCCAATGGCTAGTTTATCATGCAATGAAAATTCCTTTCATAAAGCTCCACACTATGGCTAGATTAAGATTGGAAAAATGGTTTACCTTGCTAGAGGTGATCACCGATGTTCGATTCCCTTGGAGAAGCTTCTTCTAGTGGAGATAAAGCTTTGTTGATAGTTTGAGGTCTTGAGTTGGGTGGTTGCTTCTAGAGGCCAACTCCACCTTGAACTCCTTGTGGCTTTGATCGAACTAGCACCCCTTTTGCCTTTGGAGCTTGGGAAAGAGCTTAGACAAGTTTGATTGGGGTCCCTCAAGGAGCTTGCAAAGGGAATTGGGCTAGTTTTAAGTGTGGAGTGAGATTGGATTTTGGTTTTCTTCCCCTATTTTTAGCTTGAGAAATTGAGAAATGGGAAGTTCAAACTCTCAGAAGCTTGAGAAGAGTAGAGCTTGCTCGAGTTCCTTTGCTTCAATCAATTAGCAAGAGTGAAGATTGAGTTGAATTAGGGGAGTATATCTCCCAAGGGAAATCAACAACTGCAAGCCTCCTTGCCATTTTGATCCAATTGAGCTTATGCCATGGGTTTGTTAGGACGTTTAGGATGTCTTTGAATTATATTTTGGCCAAGGAAGAAGTGGGTGAGGTGGCCATGTGCTTGAATTGAGTGGAAGGAGGATTCAATGTGCTCCATTTCAAGGCATGTGGTTAGTTTGGCCATTGGGCTAGGTTTGGCTGACCCAAACCCATTGGGTTGGGTGCACCACACTCCCTAGTGTTCACTTGATCCACTAAGAGGGTGTCAAGTGGTTATGGAGAGGATTTGACCAAATTCCAAGTGGATTTGGCCAAAATTTACCCTATGGCCTAGGGGTAAAATGGTCATTTGACCTTGATTTCAGTTTGGGCATATTTGGTATGATGAGAAAATAGGTTTGGCCAAGTTTCATTGAATTTGGAGTTGGTTTGATGTGATTTGGCTCATGTTGACCCATTTAGGTCAAAATTTATCAAGTTGACCAATTGGTCAAATTGGGTCAAACCAAGGGTTGGGTCAAGTTCATATGACCATTTGAAATGTTATGGTGGCTTTGGTTTGATTCAATTTGGTTGAGGTTTGAATTTGGTTCAATTGAGTTCATTTAGGTCAAATGGGTCAAGTTGACCAATTTGACCCATTTGACCTATTTGGGTTAGGTCATGGGTTGGTTTAGGTTTAGTTGGTCACATGAAATTGATTGGTATCTTTGTTTCCAATAAATTTTGGTTAATTTTGAATTTGGCTCAATATGATCCTTTAGGCCAAGTTAGGTTCAAGGTCAATTAGGCTAGGTTAGGTCTAGTTAGCTAATTGAGGCTTTGGTCAAGTTCAACAATTATTTTGGGATGAACTTGACCCATTGGTTTCAATCAATTTGGCTTAGATCAAGTTTTGACACATTTTGACTTTTTAGTTCAAGTTGGGTCAACTTGGGTCAAGTGGCCAATCTAGGTTAGGCTCAAATGTTGACTTGGTCAAGCTCAAACATTGATCATGAATGAACTTAGATCATTGGTTTCAATCAATTTGGCCTATGGTGGATTTTGGCTATGTTGGGCTTCATTTTTAAGTGTTGACTTGGTCAACCCTTAAGTTTGACTTGGTTTGACCCAATTTGAGTGATTGATCATCTCATTATGATTGTTGATCATGATGAGAGGCTTAGGTAAGCTTAGTTCAATCCAATTTGGTTAGGATTAGAATTTGGCTCATTAGGGTATTTTAGGTCACTTTGGGTAAAGTGAGCCTAAGTAGGTCAAATGGCTTGGTCAATGCTTGATTTGAGATTGGTTGAACTAACATATGGACTTATGATTGAAATATAAATTCATTTGCAAGTGGTTTGAAGTCAAATGGGTTTTGATTCATCTGACAATTTCAAGCTCAAAGGATGAAAATGAGATGAATTTTAGATTAATTTTTGAATTGAGTTTTGGTTAAGTGTTTGAAATTTGTATTTATATTTGGATTCATGATTGAAGGATTGATTGAATCATGATGAAAAATCAAGAGTTTGGCTTGATTTGAAATTGATTTGCTAAGTTCTTGATTTTGACTTGAAAGGCTTAGGTTAGATTTTGAATGAATTTGAGTTTGATTGGATTTGGTTTTGGTTGTTTGAATTTATATTTCATTTATATATCTGAATATAAATGAGAATATAAATGGGTTATGAGAAAACTTCAAGGATTTGAATTGATTTGAACATGATTTAGGCTAAATCCTTAAGAGAGGATTATAGGACTTAGGAAAGATTTGGAATTTTGGATTTGAATTTTGGATTTAGTTTGATTGATTTGAATTTATATTTCATTTATATATGTGAATATAAATGAGAATATAAATGGGTTGTGAGAAAATTTTATGAATTTGAGATGGTTTGAACTTGATTTGGGCTAAGTTCTTAAGAGGAAATCAAAGAACTTATGAAATATTTCAAACTTGGAATTCCAGTCATTGGTTTCAATCATGGGTTTAAATCATGGATTTCAATCTTATAGAATTGATTTGAGTTTGGAGAAAATCAATTAGGCTGGAATTGATTTAAGTTTGATGTTGATTTGATTTGGAGTTTGACTTGAAGGAAGGAAGTGAGGAATGTGGTTCAAGCTAGTGGGTAGGGAAATTTTCTTAACACCCCTAGGGCATGACCTATTCCTATGGCTAACTCTTCTAAGTCTCTAGGGCTATGTTGAGTGTCCACCTAATCACTAGATGTGTCTTAAGACTAAGGAACTCTTAGTGTCTAAGAGAAGTCTTATGTCTAAGAGGGAGGGTTGAGAGCTCATTCTAAAATGACATCAACATTTATTTAATTAGAAAGAGACTAAAGTCCTAAACACACACCCTAAGAGACTAGATTATGAGTGGTATGAGCATATGAATTAATCTATAGATGCAAAATCATTTCAAATTTTATTTCAATTTAGACACATCATTTTGACAGAGGCTATGAGATTTTGTATGCCTAAATGCATGATGAAATAGGTTACGGGTCAAATCAGCTAGAAGAAGGTGTTCTCCATCATAAGCGATGCCCTCACAGGTCAAGCATTCCTTTATCATGCAAGGATGGAGATCTTTCATGTTCAAGAGAGAAAGAATATGCATGCATGATATGAAACATACAACCATACATCTAAGGGGTTGCTAAATCTTTTAATTATGCTATTTATGTCTTAGGCTATATGATGAGGTTATGAGTTGTTTAAAATTTAGTTATGAGTGATTAGTTGGTAGAAAAGTTATTTTTATCCTAAGAGCCTAATCGTATCCAAGCCATACATTAAAGCATCAATCATTTAAGAAACTATGGAAAGCATGCCATCCTAATGCACAATGTAAACATAACTTCAAACAATTATATAAACTATCATAAAAGAAAAAAAGGTCTGCAATGGGTACCATCAAACCCAAAGAGAGAAAAGATGGGTAGCCAAGTTCTACCCTTATACATGTGGAATATGAAAGAATAATTATAATTGTATTAAATGCTATGGGGTCTTCTTTCTTCATATCTCCATTTTGATTTTGGTTCCTTCCTTGATTTGGATGGTGCTTGCTTCAAAGGCATCACAGGCACCCAGACAAAGCCTTGGCCATTGCTCATCCTAATCCCCAAAGCACTAATCTAATTCCTATTGTAAAAATTATACTTATGTGGGAAAAGTAAATCTACAAAATGGAGGTTAGCTAAATATACAAATAATCCTAAGTTATTGTATTTATAATTTGGACTTAGCACCCTACACATGGGTAACTAAGCCCACCTATCCTAACTTGGATTATTCTTAAGGATTTAAGCTATCTCCAAAAAAATCTTTCACCTTTATTTTTAATCATTACTTAAGGATAATCACATGCAGAGAACATGATTAGGCTAATATTGGCCTATCATCCTCTACAAAGCATACACCCTAACATCTAATCTAAATAATACATCATGAAAGAAAACATACATCACATCATACACCATCCTAACTTAGAGCTAGAAGTGGTGACTTAATTCTAATGTGTGTAAGGCTTGTGTGTGATAAGTCTTAGGCATTAGTGTTGTATTTTCTATGTGTAGAAGGGTTCAATTTAACATGAAAGGTTGATTTCACTTGAAGTAGTTTAATTGATTTGAGAATTTTAATTTGTGTTTTCTTTTGTTTCATTTGATTACACTTAACAACTAAGTGGTATAAAGAGAGGAAAAGAGGATTGCCCTCTTTCATCCCTACCTTAACTCACTTTCTAAAGTATATTAATTTAATTTTGTTCTCTTTAGTGAATGGTTTATTAAATGATTTAATTATTCCTAAATTTAGGTTCACTTTAAATAATCCTATTCAAAATGAAAGCCATCTTAAGATTAATTTAATTGAATTACTACCACATGACATATATTAAATAAATCCTTTCCATCACATGTAACATGATTATGATTTAATCTAAGTGTATTTATACATGCAACATATTTTAGCACACTTAAATGATGAATGTATGTGTATGTTTAAGATTTATATTTTGTTTGATTGAATTATTTAAACATATTAATTTAAAACTTTATCCTAATTCTTATACAAAAAATGACATAAGAATGAAATTAAATAGGCATGAGCCATTAAAATAGGGAAGTGAGGTAATCAAATGACCTCCTTGAGTTAGCTAAACCTCATATTCTGGATGTCCGACTATATACCCATTTGTATTCAAACATATGTAAATTAATATACATGAACATAGAAAGTAAGCTCCAAATCATATGTCGAATTAATTCAACCACTTAGTCAATTATGAATGCATGCAATTTTAATGTAAAATGGGATTTTCATTCACTAATCACATATACATGTACAAAGATATAGGCAAGTACTTATCATTGTTAAACCAGGGAAGTGAGGTAATCAAATGACCTCCTTGGGGCTAACTAAAGCCTCATATTCCTGGGATGTCCAAACTATATACTTGCTTTTCTTGGACACACATGGATGTATACATAAATGGGAGAAAGAAAACCATGCAAAGATTGAATTTTTTTTATTGAATCATTTATATATATATGAATTAAAACTCTATCCAAATTCTAATGTTGAAATATGTAAAAATGAAATAAAATGGGTATGTGTCATTGTTAAACCATGCAAATGAAGTAATTAATGGCCACCTTAGGGCTAGTTAAAGCCTCGTGTTCTCGGGATGTCCAGACTATATACCCATTACCATTCAATCTTATATAAATCAAAACATGAATAGAGGAAAGAGAACTCAAAATTTATACATTTAAGCTATAAGCACATGCATTTCTTATGTATTTATAACTAGCATCATAACACATATTATTATTCATTTATAAGCTTTTAAAAAATACATTTGGATTTAATAGTAATAATAGCCACACATATATTAAATTAAATCAACACATGCAAGCTTACATAAAGGAAATCCATTTTGTTTTACTTGATTTTGAAAAGATGGATGCATGAATTCAAATGACATACCAAATTTAACATGATCAAAAGAGGACAATCAAATATAAGCATGTGATTCATTCAACCAAGCTAGTTCTTAAGGACAATCAAATCAAATAAAATTATTTAAAGCAAACCAAAGCTTTTTTATTAATTAAGTTTTGGATTTGATTTGATTTAAAGAGGAGAAGTGAAATCATCACTTGTTGTTTTAAACCCATTCCCACATTAGTGATTTGATTTAATTTAAGGAAATGTAATTAAGTTGATTTTATGGGTTAATTAAGTTGAACCCTTAATTAAATGAATTAATTACCCTTACCTATGTCACCTTAAAGTAATTAACTAAATAATTATGAGCTAATATGATATTCATGGAAAATAAACTTGCAATGATCCTAGGAAATAAAAGGGGCCAAAAATCCTTTAGGTTTTTAAACACCTACAGATCTACCCCATGATTTAATTAACTAAGGTTTGATGTGATTATAATTTCAATTTGATTAAGTTATTTAATTTATTAGTTAAATCTTAATTAATTTCATTTTAAAAAAGGGTGAAATGAACTTAGGGAAAGGGGTCCCAACCCTATTCCTTAGTTCACTTAGTTGAACAATGATTATAAACTTAATTAACTAATTTATTACTATTCATGGGATTAACTAATCATTAATTAACTTAAAAGAGTAGTTAAGGTTTAATTAGTCAATTTTCCGAATTAAGTGAGCAATAAATCCCAATAAAATCATGGGAGGTAGGTCATCCTATTAAATTAACCCAAAAAAATTTGGGATTAATTGCTCAAGTAAAGAAGTAATTAAACTAATCAATTTTGCAAATAAACTTTAATTACTATTTAAAATTAGTTAAGATCATTTTTAATTAATTCTCCTGAAATATCTTTAAAATGAGTATTTATTTGCATTTTTATTTCTCATGATTTTTTAAGATTTTAGAAGTTTCATCCATTAAAATGATTAATTAAGCTTAATTGCCTATTCGCTACGTGGCATTGATGCGGTGCGCTTTCACATGGCATCAGATTGGCTACTTAAAACTTATCTAACGGCCTTTGTGAGTGGTGGACATGCTTTCTAGTCCCATCGTCTGAGCTAAGTTCAGAAAACTATGATTAATCTCACAGATTAATAGGATTAAATCAAATCAATCTAGCTAATTTAATCATGACCTTCCATTCTGATCACGCGGAACGAATGATGCATGATCTAATTTTATGCGAGTGAGGGAGAATGGAGTCCATCTGCCATTGCTCACCTGTTTTGATCTTACTCAAGCTTAGATCAACTCCAAAAGGATCCCACACCTTCATGACATCGATCAGAGGGGATATAATAGTCAAGATCACACGAGATGCACGTTTTCTTCAAAAAGCTCCAACCCAATTTTGCTTAAGGATTAGTTTTGGAAGCATACCTCACCAGAGCTCAAGATCGGCAGCTTGAACGATTGAGGAAGCTTCATCTAGTGGAGATGAAGCCCTGTTGAGCATCAATTGGATCAATTCCTCAATGTTCACTCAGAAGGCCATGAATCAATGATTTATAGCTTGGCTTTGATTGAAATCCCACCTCTAGTGCTCAAAAATCTTGGGAGATGATTCATTATTGCTCGATGAGGCCTAGGGAAGGTGCGTGCAAAGTTAATTTGAGTTTGATGGAGAAATAGGGAAATTAAGTCAAAATGGGAGTGTCCTATTTTGGGATAGATGGGAATGGAATTTTTGAAGAATGAGCTGGGAGCTGTGGGAATGGCTCTATAGTTTGACTTGGGTAGTTAGGGCTGAGGAATTATTTTGTATATGTTTGAGTAGAAATGAGGGGTGTATTTCATCTTGATTGGATGGTGGGATCAAGCTTTTGGTGTCAACCATCTCGGAGTAGGGTGGGAGGAGGTGAGTTGGCTCGACTTGGTTGGTTGAACTTGTGGAGGTGGCTACCTAGAAGGAATCAAGTGTCCTATGGGTTTCAAATACTCCAATCAAGAGGGTGAGGTGATTTCACCTCCCATGGGTCATAGCAACCCAACCACCCCTGGGTTAGGTTAAAGGTTAGTAGTGACCATTGGGAGAGTTCCAAGTGGCCAAGTAATGGAAATGACCACTTACATGGGTGATTTTTCTCATGTGATGCCCTTGAAACAAAGATAGAATGATCATTTTGCATTGAATTTGATTTGGGTAGATTTGCAATAAGCCAAAAGTGGGTTTGCCCAAATTTCAAGTCAATTGAGTTGATTTGGTTGGTTAGTTAATTTGACTCATTTAGGTCAAATCAAGGTTGGGTCATGTTGACTATTGGTCAAATTGGGTCAAACTAAGGTTGGGTCAAGTTTATATGATCATTTTGGGATGTTTTGGTTCAATTGGTTTTGTTTATTTGGCTTAGATTTGATTTTTGGCTCATTTGAATTCATTTGGGTCAAATATTAAGTTTGAATAATTTGACCAAATTGGTAAAATTGGATTTGGGTTGTTTAATTTGACCAATAGAAGATTATTGTAGATTTCATTTCAAATAATTTGAGTTGGTTTTTTTGAATCAATTGAACATTTGGTCAATGGGCTAAGTTAGTCAATTGGGTTCAATTGGGTCCAATATGGAAAGTTCAACAATTAATTTAGAACAACTTGGTTTTCAATGCAATCAATTTGATTTATATTTGATTTGACCCAATTTGGTCTTTTGTCAATTTCAACAATAAAGTGACCAATTGGGTTTTTTGATCATTGATGGTCAAGTCATATAAATAATGATTTTGATTTGGTATGAAACAGTTTCAAGGGATTTGAATCTTGGTTACAATTTGCTAGTTTGGGTTCATATGAGTTTGTTGATTGGTCAAATGACAATTGACTATGTTTGATAGTTTATGATAATTGATCAACCTAGGGGAAACAATGATTGATTTTGATATTTGGTTCAATTAATTTGGAAAGATTTAATGATAAAAATATGATTTGTGAAATCAATGTTTAGTTTTGATTTGGTCTGAAGTTTGATTTAGGAGTTTATATATGGATTTGATTAATATATAAATTCAGAATTTTTTGGGTTTAAATGGGTTTTGGTTCTTTTGAACATTTTATGAAATGGGTTAAGTTGGTTTTTGATTTGGGTTGTTTTGGTTTGTTGATGATGAAATTTTATTATATTTGTGAATATGATTGAAAGGATGATTAATTGGAGAAAATCAATTGATTTGGGTTTTGGAATGATGGAATTTAGCTGTCCAAGGGAGTTATCATGTGGCTAAGTTTGTATTTTGATTTGGTTTGATTTAATTTTTGATGATTTAAATGTATATTTCATTTAAATTTGTGGAAGATGATTGAAAATATGATTGATTTGTGAGAAAATCAATTGAGTTTGACTGGAAGATCGAAGCCAAGTTTCACATTATAAAGTCAAATACATCTTTCAAAGCTTTGCTTGGGAGACCACGGATACATGAGAACAACATAGTTCCAGCTTCTCTACATCAGTATATGAAGTTTGTCAGAGGTGGGATCGTCTATTATGTCAAAGGAGATCTCAAGTCATTTACAGTTCACAAGGTCAGGATATATGAGGATGCAACTTACTACCTCCCACAAAGTCAACAAGTCTATTCTCACAAACTTGGCCAAAGTTTAAAAATAAAAGAAAAAGAAAAATAAAGAGAAAAACATAAATAAAAGAAAAGAGAAAATGAAAAAGAAAATAAAAGGGAGCGGAAATAGACTTTGAGTAGGAATGGAGCCTGACATTAGATTCCAAATAAAGAAAGCCCTTGAAGATAAAATAAACACTACTTTTAGAACCTCGATCAAAATCTATTGCTATATGGTCCATCCCTTTATCCTTAAAAATGTCGGTGCTATATACCAGTGGGCTATCACTCGAATCTTCGATGAACTCATTCATCATCAAGTCGAGTGCTATATCAATGATCTCATGGTCAAAAGTAGAGAAAAAGAAGACCATCTCTTTGACTTGAGAGTAGTTTTCAAACAAGATAATTTAACCTCAAAATGAACCTCAAGTGTGCATTCATAGTAGGTGGAAATTCCTTGATTTGTTGTCCAACACGGAATTGAAATTGATCGAGAAGATCAAGGTGATATTAGAAATGCCACCCTCTAAAAGTTTAACTCTACTCAGATCATTCCAAGGGTGGTTAGCATATCTAAGATGCTTTATATCCAACCTATTAAGAAGATGTTATCCATTCTCAAAACTTATCAAAAAGGATGCCAAGTTCAAGTGGATGATTGTGTGAGCATGCCTTCAAGACTTCAAGCACGATGACATTGCGATTCTAGCTCTATCCCGGGCAAGCCGCTCATACTTTACTCTACTGCATTAGATGACTCCCTTAGTGCTTTGTTTGCCCAAGCCAATAACAAATGGAAGTAAAATGCACTATACTACCTCATCCATCATCTAATCCCCACTGAGGCTAATTATCCACCCATTTAGAATCATTGCCTAGCTTTAATCTTTGCATCCCAAAAGCTACAACACTACATGCTTCCTCATAAGCTGAACTTAATCTCTAGGATTAATCCACTAAAGTATCTCATGACAGTCGATGCTATCCGGATGGTTGGCATGGTCCATGATCTTCACGTTTAACATTACCTTTGTACCTCCTCGGTGAAAGGACAAGCTAGCAGATATCTTAGTAGCCCACTTCCCCACCGACTCTCGCTTAGTGTTGATCTCCGATGAACAAATCATGAATTTAGGGATACTAGCATTCACCGCTAAGAGATGTACTTTGATGGTGTGGCTTCCTCTCAAAGAGGAGAAGAACCACAATATACTATTCTAAGAAAGGCAAGGGTAGGAATAGTTCTCGTTACTCCAGATGTGATGTGATCAGATTCTCATATCTTTTATCCAATCCTTGTACTAACAATGAAACTGAATATGAGGCTTTGATTGTTAGTTTAGAGTTAGCCATTACTTTAAGCATCCATAACATCATCATCTTTGGGGATTCTTAGCTAGTTATTAACCAAATCGCTGGGTTCTATAAGGTTATAAAGCCTAAGCTCCATTACTACCACAAGTACACCATGGAGTTGTTGCCACAAATCCTAAAGATTACCATTTATAAGATTCCTCAAGGAGAGAACACCGTGGCATATGCTTTAGCCAAGCTTGCCAAGGAGTTGACATGTTTGGAGGAAGAGTTCATATCAATAAAGGTCCAAAATAGACAAGTCTTATCCCTTATTGATATTAAACTCATCAAAAGTACTCTTGAAGGGAAGGTTATTGCCAAGAAGGATGAGAAGTTAGATTGGAGGCATTCATGGATTACCTAAATAAATGCAAACTACCTTAAGAGAAGTCCTAAGTCCATCAAATGAAGCAGAGAGTACTTTCCTATGCTCTTGTGGATGGTGTCTTATTCCAGCAGTCTTTTGATTATATGTGGTTATGTTGTTTAGACATGCACGAAGCCTGTAAGATTGTGATTGAGGTACACTCAAGATTATGTGAAGCCAACCAATCCGGTCCAAAGATGAAAGCCAAGATCAAGAGACTAGGATACTACTGGCCTTCGATGATTAAATATTACATGGATATGGCAAGGCGATGCCACCAATCACCCAACTTTCTACATCCTACATTGGCCTCATGGCCATTCAAGTGTTGGTGTACCGACATAGTGGGTTCGATTGATCTTCCTTCTTCTAAGGATTATCAATTTGTCTTAGATACTACTGGCTACTTTTTAAATGGTCGAGGGCAATTCTACTTAGAGATGTCACAGCTCAGCATGTGCTCTAATTTTTTAGGAACCATATTGTATGTAGGTTCAAAGTGCCTTGATGAATTATATCTGATAATGTTATTGCATTCAAGTGTACGGAGATCAACAACTTTGCCTAGAGATACATCATAGATTGGAGATATTCTACCATCAACTACCTGAGGGAAAATGGCTTAGCAAAAGCCTTCAACAAAACTCTTATCCAAATCAAGAAGACACTGACAACAAGTGATAGTGGCATGAGCAGTTAGTTGAAGCCTTGGCCTACCACACCACATATAAAACTCTAAATTAGTCTACTCCTTCCTCCTTAGTGTATGGGTTTGAAGCTGTTCTACTATTAGAAGTCTAACTCCCATCACTTAGGATAGTTGTGGTAGCAAGATCACAATATAGCTAAACACCATGTTGCGGTTAGAAGAGCTCAAAAGTTTGGAGGAGAGATGCCTACGATCATGTTGAAATCTCAAGTTGTACAATGCTAAAATAATTCAAGCTCATAATAAGTTGGTCCATCCTAGAGCTTTTCAAGTAGGAGAGCTTATTTTAATTCTAAAGAGACCT
This sequence comes from Cymbidium sinense, assembly GCA_021442155.1. NCBI lineage: Eukaryota > Viridiplantae > Streptophyta > Magnoliopsida > Asparagales > Orchidaceae > Cymbidium > Cymbidium sinense. Next base: position 25,483 of record JAKCPB010001153.1, on the reverse strand, counting down.
ATTATTGCATATTGTAAGATGGGAGGCAAGTTTTAACCCACTTGGGAAGGCCCTTTTGCCATAAAGAAGGCCTACCAAGTAGGATCTTATCAGCTTATTAATCATACGGGAGAGTGATCAATGCTTCTAATCAATGGGCTCTACTTAAAGAAAATTATAAATCATGTTTGAAAATAATTATCATCAATGAAAATTCCATTTTGAATTCAATACCTTCCATGTTGAAAGTGTTCTTATTTATGAATCCACCATGATGTGTTTTGGGTATGTGTAAAGAACTTGAGTAGCATCCTATTGTTCATTGACACAATACAAACACAAACTACACACAAACATATAAAATAAACACATATCTTTTATCTCAAGCAACTCTGAGTTGAGATAACGCCCCCAGTGACACTCACTCAATAGCTGCTATAGGTCAAACTGACGTACTACCCTACTAGTGTGTCACCCGGGATGTACTACCTGAGCTACTTGGAAAGTTGTAAGCCTACACTTTCTTTCAGATTGAACATTGCACAATCGATGAGCACCTTAGGTTGGTTGGTTCTCACTATCTGATGGAAACACCACTCATATTGATAAATACACTTTAGGTTGGTTGGTTCGCACCTTAGATACACCACTCATGGCGATGCAAGTCACACTTCTTCTTGAGTTGGCCACCGTACACCTATAGGCTTTCCCATGTGATAACGCCCTAGCACCTTTGTGGGCACTATATTTGGATCACGTCCTTTGTTACCCAATTTAGACACTACTCTAGTTACTATCAGATTGGATAGTTTCCCTTTCTTAGTAACCACACCTGTGGATGTACAGATTCTTTCGTTTGTCTAGTAAATATGAGATAGGTCAATTCTGACATAGCCCTTTCTCAGGTTGATCCCTTACATAGTAACAGGGTCCACACAAACATATAAACAAAATTTATATTCACTTATGGATTAGGAGGACACCCCTAGCAATACCTTTTTCCAAGCAAGCATCCTATCTTTAGGGACGTGTCAATAAAACTCTTAATAGAAATTATCGACTACTCTTGAGTTGATATTAGTCCCCAGCGTCATTCACTCAATAGTCACCCCTAAGTCGAGTTTGATTTGTTGTGCTAACAACTGGTCACCCTAGTAGTTTTACCCTGCTTTAAAAGATGTAAGTTTGCTACTCCTTCTTCCTAGCACAACCATTGCACACCGAAAGGCAATCCCTTAGGTTGGCTAGCACTACCCCACATCAAGTAGAATATCCCTTTGGATTTATAAATCTGAGATAGGACAAGACCGATATAGCCCTATCTTAGTGGGACCATCGCACACCAACATGGTCCATAAAATAAATCTATCAAATTTGATCGGGCTCATATCCCTACTGACTGTTCTCTCAATTCAAAATCAAACCAAACCAAACAAACCAAATCAAATCACATGAAATTAAGATAAAATTAATCCTGACTACTTTTTAGTTGACATAAGTCCCCATCGGCATTCGCTCAATAGTCACCCTATGTCAGATTTGATTTGTTGTGCAATCAACAGGTCACCCCAACAGTTGTTCGTTGCTTTGGAAGATATAAGTCTGATATGCCTTCTTTCTAATACAGTCTTTGCACACTTAAAGGAAACCCCTTAGTTTAGTTAGCTCTACCCCATAGCCGGTAGACTATCCCTTTGGATTTATAATCATGAGAAATGTCAAAGCTGATATAGCCCCTTCTTAATGGGTAAATCGCACACTAATAGGGTATATACGTTAACTCAAACTAAATTAAACCCAATCTAATTTTCCCTAGTGGAGCCCCAAATCATATATAAATAAGTCAAGCAAACAAATCAAATTCAAAACCAACCTCCCTGTGGAGCCAAATTAAACCAACTCTAATAGAGTCTAAATCAAATAAATCCAACCAAAATCTTATTCCAAGTGGATACATCCACAAAAAAATCTATGAAATCAAACTCAAATCCCAATCGCCAGTAGATAGCCTAAACCTGCTTCCCTAGTGGAAGGTTCATATACTGATCCCAGACTTGAGCCCATATCTCTATATGCTCCACATCAATTAAAACATAATAAATTAAAGTCAATTTGATCTTAATCCCTAGTGGATTATAGATTCTTATCCCTAGCTGATCTATTTTTCCATAAATCATATAATCAAATCAAATTCAAACTTTATCCCCAATATTTTCTTCTTCTATGCCCCTCGATAGACTCACATGTCATGTCCAATGCATGTGTGTTCCCTAGTGGATCTCCCTCCATGTCCTTGACATAGAATTATCTTCAAATCTTATTTCTTCACTTATGCACACCTTTAATACTTCAACCAAAAGCCTAGCAATGTATTCGTTCAAATTACATCTTCTTAACATTGTAATCAACATTTTATGATTTGAGATGGTGCAAGCTCAAACTAACTACACAATATCATGCTAAACATATTATTTTGTGAATTAACACAATATATTATATTATAATATATGATATTATATTATAATTTGCTATAATATAATATATTATCTAACACTACACCTCATTAGAATCATTTAAAAGGATTAAATAACAAAAAATTTTCAAAATATGAATAATGTAAAATTGTTATTTTACTATTAGAAATGGTACAAAATAGCATAATTTTGGTGTTGCTTCTTGGTGTGTGCTATGAAGTAAATTTTTTCCATCTCAACCTTCAAATTAACATTTTTTGAGTTTTGACCCAATGTATTATAACAAAAGTAAAACATATTAAAATGTATAATAACATTTAGTAACACACTGCCACATTCATATATATGTGAAGCTATATTATTATGTACATTATATTTTGAAATCCCATCATCTCAGGCTATACATCAGAATTTTTATGATTTATACCAGTACAAACTTTACTACTTCATACAATACCAAACTAAAATATGTTAAACAACAAGCAGTTATACTCAATAGTATGCTATAATGCATGATGCTACACTATGTTATGCCATCTTATATTAAAACACACTATAACATATTATATTTTATTATATTGCATATCACATCACAAGGGATTGCTTAAGATAAAAAGTCATTAAATTATTTAAATAATGAAAAGCTATATATTTTAGTCGTATCACTTACATATTTTAAATTAAGATAATATATTATGAAGCCATGCTCTACTTATTATGAATTTGGCCAAATTCCACCATTTTAAAGTCTAAATCAACATTTTTATAAATAATTCTAGTGTATGCTCAACTGCATGATTGTAAAATACTAAAAGAATTTAAAATACATAGAATAATATATTATGATATATGATGCGATACAATGCTACAACATATAATATTTATTTTGAACATAAAATCTTACTTATTAGAGTACATATAGCATAGCACACCTTTGGTACTACAACCTAATCCCCACTTCAAATTTAACAAATTTCATTATCTGATTTATTAAATCAATATTTTTATGATTTATATTAAATAGACTATAGGGCACAATACCATAACATACTAAAACATTTCAAAACATCTTAGAACATCCAAAAACACATCACTACATGGTCAAATATATGATGCTACATTATACTATAATATATGGTATTATAATATGATTTAGGGTTAGGGTTTAGGTATTCAAATCTAATAGTCAAGGGGAAGTCTCTTGAAAGCATTTTCTATACCATGTTAGGATTAGGTCATTCTTTAGATCTACTCCTATTGACATCTTATTCAAAGTTTAGGTTTAGGGTTAGGGTTAGTTTAGGGTTTATGGTTTAGAGTTAGTTTAGGGTTAGTTTAGGGTTTAAGGTTTAGGGTTTATGGTTTAGGGTTTAGGTTTTTTAGGGTTTAGGGTTTAGGGTTTATGTTTTAGGTTTATGGTTTAAGTTTTAGTTTAGGGTTTAGGGTTTAAGGATTTTTTTTACATAGAGATCAAATTCATATTCAATATTTCTTCTTTTCGATTTCATCAACCAAGTAGCACCCCAAGTTTTCTAAGACACAAGTGATGACATAGACTAAAAATGTGCACCCATTGATCAAATTAGAAAACTTAAATAAGTAGGACTATTTTTACTATAAAGACACTATTTCATAATGATTGATGGTCCATTCAATTTCTCTAGTTCCCATAACACCCCCCACCCCCCCCTCAAGTAGTGGGGATCCGCCATCATATACCCATCTCCTTCTCCCACCACCACATTGTAACCTTCTTGCTCCATAACCACCATTGCTCCAACCACCACCTCCATATCCACTTTTAGAGTTAGTTTAGGGTTTAGGTTTATTTTTAGTTTATTTAATTTTATTTATTTTAGGTTTAAGTTTAGGTTTAATTTATTTTAGGTCTAGCCTTAAGTTTTAATTATTTTAGTTTAGATTTAATTTTATTTTATTTTGTATATTTTAGTTTTATTTTAGGTTTAGGTTTTTGTTTTTGTTTGCTTATGGTTTAGGTTTTATTTTTTATTCACATTTAGGTTTTTTTTTTTAGGTTTAGGTTTTTATTTAGTTTTTATTTTATTTTTTATGTTTATGTTTATTTTTATTTTAGATTTAATTTTTATTTATTTAGGTTTTTTATTCTTAGGTTTATTTTATTTTAAAGTTTGGTTTATGTTATTAATTATTTTATTTTAGTTTATTTTATTTTATTTAGGTTTAGGTTTAGGTTAGTTAAGTTTTTTTTACTTTTAATTTTATTTAGGTTTAGGTTTTATTTATTTTATTTTGGGTTTTGGTTTTAGGTTTTTATTATAAGGTTTGGTTTTAGTTTAGGTTTTAGGTTTAGGGTTGGTTTAGAATTTAGGTTTATTAGGCTTTGGTTTTTTTAACATTTTGGGGTTTAAGCAGCAGGGTTTAGGGTTTAGGGTTTTAGGGTTTTTAGGGTTTAGGGTTTAGGGTTTAGGGTTTAGGGTTTTAGATTTGGGGTTTGGGTTTTTAGTATAGGTTTAGGGTAGTTTGGGTTTTTAGGTTTAGGTTTATTTTTTATTATATTTATTTTAGGTTTATTTTATTTTATTTTATTTTATTTGTTTATTTAGTTTTTATTCTTTATTTATTTTAATTTAGGTTAAGTATTATTTATTATTTTATTTTATTTATTATTATTATATTATTATATTATTATTATTATTATTATTATTTTGGTTTAAGTAAGTTTTAAAGTTTATTTTATTTTATTTTATTTTAGCAATTTTTATTTATTTTATTTTTAGGTTATTTAGTTTAGGTTTTTTTAGTTTTAGGGTTTAGTTTTTTTGGGTTTAGGGTTTAGGTTTAGGTTTTAAGATTTAGGTTTTGGGTTTAGGTTTAGGTTTTTTGGGAGTGGGGTTTATTTAGTTTTTTAGGTTTATTTGGTCAGTTTAAGGTTTAGGCTTATGGTTTAGGGTAGAACAGGGTTAGGTTTAGTTATGGTTTAGGGTTTAGGTTAGTTTAAGGTTTAGAGTTTTTGGGTTTGGTAGGTTTAGAATTTAGAAATTTAAGGATAGGGTTTTTTAGGGTGGATTTAGGATTTTGGTTTGGGGTTTTAGGGTTTAGGTTTAGGATTTAGGTTAATTTAGGTTAGGGGGTTAGGGTTTAGGGATAAGATTTTATTTTATTTTATTTTTTATTTTATTTTTATTTTTTAAAGTAAACTCATAGGTTTAGGTTTATTTAGTTTATTTTATTTTCATTTGATTTATATTTTTTTATTTTATTTAGTTTATTTATTTTTTTTAGTTTAGGTTTAATTTTAATTTATTTTTAGGATTAGGTTTAGGGTACTTTTAGTTAGTTATATTTTTATTTTATTTTTATGTGTAGGTTTTATATTTTATTTTTAGGTTTTAGTTTAGGGTTTTATTTTATTTTCTTCGAGTTTAGTTTTAAGTTTTTATTTTATATTTTTTTAGGTTTTATTTTTTATTTAGGGTTTAGGGTTATTTTAGTTTTATTTATTTTATTTAATTTAGGTTTAGGTTTAGGTTTAGGTTATTTATTTTAGTTTACTTTATTTTAGTTTAGGTTTAGGTTTATTTTATTTTATTTTAGATTTATTTTAGTTTATGGTTTTGGTTTATTTTTTTATTTATTTTTTAGGTTTATTTAGGTTTATTTTAGGTTTAAGTTTTTTTTAGTTTTTATTTTATTTTATTTTAGGTTTGTTTTCTATTTTTATTTTAGGTTTAGTGTTTATTTTATTTAAGTTTTTAATTTTTTAGTTTAGTTTAGATTTTATTTATTTTATTTTTTTAGTTTTATTTTTTATTTTATTTTTTTTTAGTGGTTTTAGTTTATGTTTATTTTTTATTTTATTTTTTTAATTTATTTGGTTTAGATTTATTTATTTATTTTATTTTGTTTAATTTAGGTTTAGGTTTTAGGGAGGATTTAGAGGGTTTAGGGTTTGGGTAGGGGTTTTAATATTTAGGGATCATTTAGGGTTTAGTGATAGTGATGGAGTGGTTTAGGGTCAGATGAGTCAGGCTCAGGCACAAGTTTAAGGGCCTCAGTAGAGTAAGAGGTAGAGTTTGGGTTTAAGGTTTAGGGTGAGTTTAGTGGTCAGGGAAGGAGGGTAGTTTAGGTTGTGGTAAGATTTAATGACAGTTTAGGGAAGATTTAGGAGGTGGTGGGAGGTTTTGTGGTAGGTAGGGAGTTTAGGGTGGGAGATTATAGGGTTTAGGGTTAGTTAGGTTTGGAGTAGTGGTTAGGTAGGTAGGTTAGAGTGGTTAGATTATATTATTATTATTTTATTTTTATTTTTAAAATTAATTAAAGCAGGTTTTAGGTTTATTTATTTATTTTTATTTATTTTAGTTTATTTTATTTTATTTTGATTTAGTTTTTTTTATTTAGTTTAATTTATTTATTTTATTTTATGCTTTTTATTTTAGTTTATTTTTTAGGTTTTAGGTTTTTTAGGTTTATTTTTTTAATTTTATTTTATTTTATTTTATTTTTATTTTAGGTTTTATTTTTTATTTTATTTAGGTTTAGGTTTTTTTTTTTCATGTTAGGTTTTAGGTTTTATTTTAGTTTTATTTTAGGTTTTGTTTGTTTTTAGGTTTATATATTTATTTTAGTTTATTTTATTTAGTTTAGGTTTAGGTTTTATTTATTTTAGTTTAATTTTTGGTTTAGGTTTAGTTTATTTTCTTTTATTTATTTTATTTCATTTAGTTTTTCTTTAGTTTGGTTTTTTATTTTGATTATCTATTTTTATTTAGTTTTAGAGTTTATTTTATTTTATTTTAGGTTTAGTGTTTTTTATTAGTTTAGAGTTTAGGTTTGTTTTAGGTTTTTTTGTTTTATTTTTAAGTTTATGTTTTATTTAATTTGTATTTTATTTTCTTTAGGTTTATTTTATTTTATTTTACATTTAGTTTTTATTTTATTTAGGTTTTTATTTTATTTTATTTTGTTTAGTTTAGGTTTTTATTTATTTTATTTTTATTTTTTATTTTATTTTCATTTTAGGTTTAGTTTTAGGTTTAGGTTTAGGTTTATGTTTTAGTTTATGCTTTTATTTTCTTATTATTTTTAGTTTTTTGGTTTATACTTTTTATTTATTTTATTTTGATGTTTTAATTAGTTTAGATTTAACTTTTTAGCTTTTTAGGGTTTAGGGTTAGTTTAGAGTTTTGTGTTTGGGTTTAGGGTTTAGGGTTTAGGGTTTTAGGGTTTACGATTTAGGTTTTGGTTTAGGTTTTAGTGTTTGGTTTTGGGGTTAGGGTTTAGTTTTAGTTAGGTTTTGGTTTTTTTTAGAGAACAAATTGATTCAACATTTCTTCTTTGATTTCATTAGCCAAGTAGCACACCAAGTCTAACACACAAGAGATGACAAAATAAAAAATGAGTATAGGAAATCAAAATACTAGATAACTAAAGTCATCTCTGAAACATCCATAGGTAGATGGATCATTCTTCAATTTCTCTAATTACTGAAGAACCACCCGCCTCTGACTAGTGGGTTCCACCATCATATCCCATCTCCTCCACCACCATTCATTTTTAGGTTTAGGTTGAGGCATTAAGTTTTAGGTTTAGTTTATTTTTAATTTATTTAGTTAGTTTAGGTTTAGGTTTAGGGTTTAGGGTTAGGGTTTAGGGTTTTGGTTAGGTTTAAGATTTTATGGTTTTTTTATAGGGTTTAGGTTTGGTTTTTAAAATTTAGGGCTTAGGGTTTAAGGTTATAATTTTAGGGTTTAAGATTTATGGTTTAGGGTATAGGGTTTAAGGTTTAAGTATTTTTTTAAAAAAAATATTAAGTAAATCGATAGGTTTAAGTTTACTTAATTTATTTAGTTTATTTATTTTAGTTTATTTTATTTTTTATTTTTATTTAAGTTTATTTTTTTATTATTTTTAGCTTAGTTTATTTATTTTAGTTTAGGTTTTTTATTTTAGTTTATTTTTAGGTTTATAGGTTAGGTTTACCTTTTAGTTGAGTTTTACTTTTATTTTATTTTTTAGGTTTAGTTTATTTTTTTTTTTAGGTTTAGGTTTAGGTTTTATTTATTTTTTTTTAGATTTTTATTTAGGTTTATTTTTAGGTTTTATTTTTTAGTTTAGGTTTAGTTTATTTTAGTTTATTTTATTTTATTTAGTTTAGGTTTAGTTAAGTTTAGTTTATTTTAGGATTAGGTTTAAGTTTTATTTTAGTTTAGTTTATTTTATTTTTAGGATTAGGTTATTTTATTTTATTTATTTATTTATTTATTTTATTTTAGGTTTTGGTTTTATTAGTAGGGTTTAGGTTTTATTTTATATATTTTTTTTAATTTTAGGTTTAGGTTTAGGTTTTAAATAGTTTTTATTTTATTTTATTTTAGGATTAATTTATATTTATTTTACATTTAGTTTTATTTTATTTAGATTTTTTTTTATTCTTAGTTTATTTTAATTTTTTAGCTTTTAGTTATTTATTTTATTTTTTAGTTTATTTTATTTTATTTTAAGGTTTATGTTTTAATTTTATTATTATGTAAGTTTTTTTTATTTATTTTATTTTATGTTTATTTAGTTTAGTTGAGGTTTTAGGGTTTAGGGCTTTGTTAGGGTTTAGGGTTTAGTGTTTGGTTGGGTAGGTTTAGGGATAGGGTTTAGGGTGCTTTAGGTTTAGGACTTGGGTTTAGGATAGGTTTAGGTTTTGGGTTTAGGTTTAGAGTGGTTTAAGGTCATGGTTTAGATTTTTGGTTTAGCTTAGGGTAGGTGGGGTGGTAGGAGTTCAGTTTTGTGGGTTGGGTTTTAGAGGTGGGGTTTAGGGTTTAGGGTTTAGGTTGTAGGTTTAGGGTTTAGGGTTTTTAAGTTGAAACCAATTAGTTTATTTTAGTTTATTTTATTCATTTTATTTATTTTATTTTATTTATTTAGGTTTATTTTTTTATTATTATTTATTTTAGGTTTTATTTTAGTTTATTTTTTTAGGTTTATGTTTATTTTTAGTTTAGTTTATTTTGTTTTATTTATGTTTATGTTTTATTTTATTTTTAGGTTTAGGTTTAGGTTTTAGTCTTTATTTTAGGATTTAGGTTTTTTTAGTTTATTTAGGTTTATTTTTAGTTTATTTATTTTGTTTAGTTTAGGGTTTAGGTTTAGTTTTTTTTTTTGTTTAGGTTTAGGTTTTATTTATTTTAGTTTAATTTATTTTAGGTTAGGTTTATGTTTATTTTATTTTGTTTATTTTTGGTTTAGGTTTTTATTTATTTTTAGGTTTAGGTTTTTTTTTATTTAGTTTTATTTTATTTATGGTTTTGTGCCACCATCCTTCAAGATCTTTGATGACGTGAACCTAAGAAAACTTGCATAATTTAGAGTCGACATTGTAATACAGTGTGGCATGCACTTCTTTTTGTTGTCATGGTGTTGAATTTAATTGCATGCCATAACGGTTGGAAGTCTTTTTTTGAGTTGGAGGACCTCTTCATTAAGAGGTTTGAGCTCAGGGGTGATTGTAGGCACCTCATTAAGAGAGAAAGAAACTCAGTCCCTTATTGACTACTTTCTCGTGTTGAGCATGAAATGTGAACCATATGTCCAACATCATGCCTTTGAGATTCTTCTCAAGAATATCCAATGGCCGATCTCCTTCATGCTGATTTACCATCAAAACATTTAATAAATTAATCGATAAGGCGGCTAGCCTACAAGAGGAAGCCAAATAGTTTCCCTTTCACCAATCATCTAGGCCCAAGCTACAGAAGGTGTTTGAGAAGAAGCCAAGGATAGTTGTGTTAGTGGATAGATGGAAGTAGCCAACTAGAGTTTAGTATGAGAGACTATGAGCTCAGCAACCTCCTTGGCCACCTCTTCTTCCACCACCTCAGCCATCATACCGGCCATCGTAGCCGCCATAATGACCATTTCCACCACCTCAGCAGCCTACCCACCAGCGGTATTCATATCCATCACCAGGTAGCAATTTTCCACTTACTCTTTCCAATAGATTGAATAACCCATATTCATTCAAGAGGGAGGAAGTTAGAAAAATCTTTAAGAATCTCTTAAAGAAACCTAACTTATAATTACTAGAGTTTGAGAGGCTGGAGGAAGTGGGCAAGAGCGATGATCCTAGCTATTGCCCCTACCACCACATGTTAAGCCATGTCTTAGAGGATTGTATCACTTTTAAGGACTAGCTTGAGCATAACTATAAATTATGTGCCGTAGTTATCTCTAAGGAACACTTATTAGAACAACCATCCAATTTTGTTAGAGTAATCCTTGGGGATACCTACGATCCTCTTAAGACCAAAGAAAGTTAGGATATCTCCCTATCCCAAACCTCTAAGATAAAGAAGCTTTCCTTACAGGTGCATGAAGTAGCTCAAACCTCCAACACCAAGGAAGGTTTGCTAGTTATAAAGGACAACTCAGGGAGGGTGAGAACCCAACAGGAGCGAGGGATAGTCCAATAGCCTCCACCATCATCAAAACCACCTTTTCTGCTAGCTCCTCTTCCACGAGGAGCATTGTATGGATAAGGGAACTAAATCCCTTACTCGCACTTTATTTGATTTCTATCATACCTCCACCTAAAAAGAAATTAGTGAAGAAAGTTGATTCTACTTATATATTGTATACTTCTAATGCTCTTTATTTTTTTCCTATTGAAAGCTCTTCGAGCCTCAATAAAAATAATAGCTTTAGTAGTTTTGATCCATTTTTGATTGAGTCTATCCTTCTCTGAATCAATCAGGTTCACCTCTTGAGATTGAATTGGACTCAACTGACTTTGAGGATCCCATAAGAGAAGTTGTAGGTATGCCTGATGAGAAGGTAAGACTTTCCACAAGCTCATCATTCCAAGAAGTCACTAAAGTCAACCTACGTAGTGGCAAAGTTTTACTTCCCAGGGTAACACCTCATGATAAGGGTAAGCAATCCATTAGTTCTAGTAAGTAGATAGCCCTCCATAGGATGCTCCACCCATGGATATAGTTGTGGAGGACCAAGCCAGAGTTGATTACAATATCCTAGCTCACCATAGAAAGTTTCAAATAAGTTAAGAATATATGACACCCTTGTCTTATCCAAAGAGATGAGGGAATCTCTAATTATGGCCTTACTTGATCTATATATGCTTAGGACCACTACTAAAGAGGAGGCATGCCACTCGATGGACATCTTAAGAGTTACATTCAGATGAAGACTTTAGGATGAGAGCACAACGCCTCTTTACATTATAGTGGATTATGTGGGATATAGGCTATCCGAGTTTTGGTTGACCGTGTATAAGTCAATAATATGAGTCTAAGAACCCTTGCTACTTGAGGATCAACATCTCCAAACTCTAAAAAGAAAGGATGATGTTAAGAGGATTCAATGAACAAGGTGAGAAGGCCTTGTGGTGTTTATTTTTAGATGTATGGGGGGGTACTTTTTAAGGTACAACATTGAGGTATGATGTACTATCTCAAAAGATAGAAGCATCACCTGACAATGGACCTAATCATGTAATAAAGACTCCTAAGGCACCATGGGTCTTCAATGTACTTGAGATTTTCACACTTACATGGACAATAAAGTAAGGTTTATATTAAACTAGGTTCTTAAGTTTCTATGGACCTCCATATTAATTACATCTTAGAAATGAAATTTCCTAAGAATATTCTCGATTAAAGTAGACAATTATCATCTCCAAAGATTTAAGGTTAGACTATCAAGGATTGGTTGTTTTGGAAAATCAATTGGGAGAAGACTTATTTTGAGAATCTAAATGAAATAAGTAGGAAATGCTCATGATACTAGAAAGCCTAGTGAACATTCCAATCTATCCTATGATTAAGCTTTATAATTTTGAAGTTGAGGAGATTTATATGTTTTGAGTTGAAAATTAATTAAATTACTAGGGCTTATAATCCACCAACAAAAGGTTGTGGGAATGCCTAAGAGATGAAGATTTATGCTCGTAGCCCAAATGAAATAGTTACCTCAGATCCTAAATCTAAGGAGCTTTAGTATGAGCTAAAGCATGACTTAAATCTAAGTAATAGGTGGACATAAGAGTTTACCTCTACAAGAGAGGATACATTGTTTGACTTCTAGACTTATAACCACCTGGTGTGGCTGCTAGTTAACTCCTCCTACAATTTTAAAGCCATGTAGTTCGGTCTTATGAATTGCAAGATAGATAGGGTAGTTATTTAATTAGAAAGGGACTAAAGTCCAAAATAAACTCCCTAAGAGACTGGAGCATGAGTGGTATAAGCATATGACTTAATCTATAGATGAAAAATCTTTTCAAATTTTATTTCATTTTAGACACATCATTTTGATAGAGGCTTTAGGATTTCTTATGCCTAAATGCTTGATGAAATAGGTTATGGGTCAAATCAACTAGAAGAAGGTGTTCTCCGCCATAAGGGATGCCCTCACAGGTCAAGCATTTCTTTATTGTACAAGAATATAGATCCTCCATGATCAAGAGAGAAACAACATGCATGCATGATGTGAAACATACAACCAAACAACTAAGGGGTTGCAAAATCTTTTAATTATTTTATTTATGTCTTAGGTTTATGATGAGGTTATGAGTTGTTTAAAATTTAGTTATGAGTTATTAGTTGGTAGAAAAAGTTATTTTATCCTAAGAGCCTAATCATTTTCAAGCCACACATTAAAGAATCAATTATTTAGGAAACCATGAAAATCATGTTGTCCTAATGCACAATGTAAACATAACATCAAACAATATATAAATTATCATAAAAGAATAAAAGGCTGGTGTGGTCGGGTATCACCGTACAATCCGACGAGAGAAAATAAGTAGCCAAGCTCTACCCTTATACAACCTAGAATATGAAAGAATAATTATAATTGTATTAAATGTTATGTGGGTTTTTCTTCATATCTCCATTTCTAATTTGGTTCCTTCTTTAATTTGGATGGCACTTGCTTCAAAGGCATCACACGGCACCCCAGGATAAAGCCTTATGGCCACTGGTCATTCTAATCCCTCATAGCACTAACCCTAATTCCTATTGCAAAAATTCCATTTATGTGGGAAACATAAATCTAACTACACCTACAAAATAGAGGTTAGCTAAATATAAATATAATTCCAAGTAGTTGCATTTATAATTTGGACTTAGCACCCTACACATGGGTAACTAAGCCCACCCCTAACTAGATTATTATGGTTAAGGATTTAAGCAACCTATAGAAAGAGCATTCACATTTATTTTTAAGCATCCATTAAGCATATTCCCCTGAAAAAATATGATTAGGCTAATATTGTCCTATCATCTAATCTATAAAGCATACACCCTAACATCCAATCTAAAATAATACATTATAAAAAAACCATACAACACATCATGCACTATCTTAACTTAGAGCTAGAAGTGGTGACTTAATTCTAATGTGTGTATTACAGCTTGTGTGGTAAGTCTTGTTAGGCATTAGTGTTGTATTTTCTAAGTGTAGAAGGATTCAATTTAACATGAAAGGTTGATTTCACTTGAAGTAGTTTAATTGACTTAAGAATTTTAATTTGTGTTTTTTTTGTTTCATTTGATTACACTTAGCAACAAGTGTTATAAAGAGAGGAAAAGAGGATTACCCTCTTTCATCCCTACCTTCAGTCACTTTCTAAAGTATATTAATTTGATTTAGTTCTCTTTAGTGAATGGCTTATTAAATGATTTAATTAATCCTAATTTTAGGTTCACTTTAAATAATCCTATTCAAAATGAAAGGCATCTTAAGATTAATTTAATTGAATTACTATAACATGACATATATTAAATCATTCCATTCCATCACATGTAACATGCATATGATTTAATCTTAAGTGTATCTATACATGCGACATATTTTAGCACACTTAAATGATGAATGTATGTATATGTTTAGAATTTATATTTTATTTGATTGAATCATTTAAACATATTAATTTAAAACTTTATCCAAAATCTTATGCAAAAATGACATAAGAATGAAATTAAATAGGCATGTGCCGTTGTTAAACCATGGAAGTGATGTAATCAAATGACCTCCTTGGAGCTACCTAAAGCCTCATATTCTCGAGATGTTCAGACTATATACCCATTTTCATTCAAACATATGTAAATTCGTATACATGAACATAAGAAGCAAGCTCTAAATCATATGGCTAATCAATTCAACTACTTAGTCAATTATGAATGCATGCAATTTTAATGTAAAATGGAATTTTTATTTAGTAATCACATATACATATACATGTACAAAGACACAAGCAAGTACATGTAGTTGTTAAACCAAGGAACTGAGGTAATCAAATAACCTCCTTGGTGCTAACTAAAGCCTTGTATTCCTAGGATGTCTAGACTATATACTTGGTTTCCTTGGACACACATGGATGTATACATAAATGAGGGAAAGAAAACTTTGCAAAGATTGTATATTTTTTTGATGTAATCATTTATATGTATGAATTAAAGCTCTATCAAAATTCTAATGTTGAAATATATAAGAATGAAATTAAATGGGTACGTGGCATTGATAAACTAAGGAAGTGAGGTAATCAAGACTTCTTGGGGCTAACTAAAGCCTCGTGTTCTAGATGTCCAGACTATATACCCATTATCATTCAATCTTATATAAATCAACACATGAATAGAGGAAAGAGAACTCAACATTCATACACTTAAGCTATAAGCACATGCATTTCTTATGTATTTATAACTAGCATCATAACACATATTATTATTCATTTATAAGCTTTTGAAAAATACATTTGGATTTAATAGTGATAATACCATGCATATATTAAATTAAATCAACACATGCAAGCTTACATAAAGAAATCTATTTTATTTTACTTGATTTTGAAAAGATGGATGCATGAATTCAAATGACATACCAAATTTAACATGATTGGAAAGAGGATAATCAAATATGAGCATGTGATTCATTTAACCAAACTAGTTCTTATGATATTTAAAGCAAACCAAAACTTCTTTATTAATTATGTTTTGGATTTGATTTGATTTAAAGAGGAGAAGAGAAATCATCACTTGCTATTTTAAACCCATTCCCATATTTTTGATTTGATTTAATTTAAGGAAATGTAATTAAGTTGATTTTATGGGTCAATTAAGTTGAACCCTTAATTAGATAAATTAATTACCCTTAGATATGTCACCTTAAAGTAATTAACTAAGTAATAATAAGCCAACATGATATGCATGGAAAATAAACTTGCAATGATCCTAGGAAATAAAAAGGGCCTAATGCAATTGGCTCATGATTAATATTTAATTAGATTAAGGGACTTAATTAATTACTCTTATAGTTTTCCAACACATGTGGACTAACCATAATTTCATTAAACTCCATAAGGTTATTAAACACCTAAAGATTTACCCCATGATTTAATTAATTAAGGTCCGATGTGATTATGATTTCAATTTGATTAAGTGATTTAATTAAGTAGTTAAATCTTAATTAATTTCATTTTAAAAAAGGGTGAAATGAACTTAGGGAATGGCATCCCAACCCTATTCCTTAGTTCACATACTATTAAATAATGATTACTAAAATTAACTAACCATTTTACTGTTATTCATATGATTAATTACTCATTAATTAACTTAAAAGAGTAGTTAAGGTTTAATTAGTAAATTTTCTAATTAAGTGATCAATAAATCCCAAGAAAATTATGGGAGGTAGAAGTCATCCCATTAAATTATCCCATAAAATTTGGGATTAATTGCTCAAGTAATTAAGCTAATAAATTTTGCAATTAAACCTTAATTACTGTTCAGAATTAATAAAGATAAATTTTAATTAATTCTCCTTTGAAATACCTTTAAAATAAGTATTTATTTGCATTTTTTATTTCTTTATGATTTTTTATGATTTTTAGAAGTTTCAACCATTAAGAAATGATTAATTAAGCCTAATTAAAGCCTAATCCTCTTGGCGCCATGTGGAACACTGACATTGCACGCTTTCTGTGTGGCACCGCGAGAGTGGCTATTTAAAACTTATCTAGTGCCTACGTGCTATGGATGGCTTTTCATCCACCATCTAATCTAAGATCAGATGGCTATGATTAATCCCATAGCTTAAGAGGATTATATCAGATCGATCTAGTGGATCTAGTCACAACCATCCATTCCAATCACACAGAATGGACAGTGTGTGATCTAACGTCATGCGAGTGAGGGAGAATGGAGTCCATCCATCATTGCTCAGTTGATTTGAGCTCGAGCTTGGATCAACTAAAGATCCAACACCTTCACGACATTGATGGAGGTGATCTAACTCAAGATCACATGAGATGCAAGTTTTATTCAAAAAGCTCCAACCCATTTTTTCTTAAAGATTAATTTTGAAAGCGTACCTCATCGACGCTCAAGACCGGCGGATTGAATGATTGAGGAAGCATCATCTAGTGGAAATGAAGCTCTATTGACTAGAAATTAGATCAATTTCTTGATGTTCGCTCAGAAGGCCATGAACCACTAATTTGGAGCTCAGCTTTGATCAAAGTCCCACCATCGGTGCTTGGGAAGCTTGGGAGATGGTTTGTTCTTGCTCGATGAGGCCTAGGGAAGGTGCGTGCAAAGTTAATTTGAGTTTGATGGAGAAATGGAAAAGTTAGGTCAAAAATTAGAGTGTCCTGTTTCGAGATAGATGGGAATGGCATTTTATGATCGAGGAACAAACTTAAGATCTTAGGGAATGGTTTTAACACCATCTTGGTGCTAGTTCTAAGGAATGTTTTTTTGTGTATGTTTGAGTGGAAATGAGGGTGTATACCCCTTTCATCTTGATCAAACTATGGGATCAGTTTGTCTAGGGATGTCCACCATCTCGTGGAGTCATGGGTGGCGTGTAGGTGAGTTGGCTCGGCTTGGTTGGTTGAAGGTGTGGAGGTGGCTTCCAATGAGGAATCATGGGTGTCCTATGGGTTTCAAATGCTCTAATGGAGAGGGTGAGGTGAATTCACCTCCCATGGGTCATGACCAACCACTCAAGGTTGGTTGGTGTCCTAGCACCTAGTGGACTATTGGGAGAGTACAAGTGGCCAAGAATAGAAATAACCACTTACATTAGTGATTTGTCTAGTGTGATGCCTTTCACCCAATAATAGAATGATCATTTGGTATTGGATTTGATTTGGGCAGATTTGAAATGAGCCAAAAGTGGGTTAGCCCAAATTTCAAGTCAATTGGAGTTGATTTGGTTAGGTTTGGCTCAATTTGACTCATTTAGATCAAATTATGTTAGGTTGGTCAAGTTGACCAATTGGTCAAATTAGGTCAAACCAAGAATTTCAAGTCCATATAAACATTTGGGATGTTTTGGTTCAATTGGTTTGGTTTAGTTTGGCTTAGATTTGATTTTGGCTCATTTGAATTCATTTGGGTCAAAGGAAGTTAACCAATTTGACCAAATTGGCCAAAACTTGGGTTGGGTGTTTTTTTTGGGTTTGACCAATTGAAGATGATTGTAGGCTTTGGTTTCAATTAATTTGGATTTAGATTTTGGGGCCAACTTGAACCTTTAGGTCAATTTGGGCTAAGTAGGTCAATTGGGTTCAAAATTAATCATGGCTTTGGTCAAGTTCAACAATCAATTTTGAACTTGAGCCATTGGTTGTAATCAATTTGGTTTATATTTTGATTTGACCCAATTTAGTCTTTTAGTGAATTTGGTCAACTTGGGTCAAGAGAGCCAATTGGGTTTGGTTTGACTCAATTGAAAGTCAAGTCATATTCAAATATTAATTGATTTGGTATGAATCATTGGTTTCTTGGGATTTGGCTTAGTTGCAATTTGGCTAGTTTGGGTTCATATGGGTTAAGGGTTGACTTGGTCAAATGAAAGTTGACTTGGTTTGACCAATTTATGATAATTGATCAACCTAGGTAATCAACAATCATGATGGGAGGTTTTGATGAGTGGTTCAATCAAATTTGGGTAGGATTAGAACTTGGCTCAAATAGGTCAAATTGGCTTTAAGTCAAGTGGACCAATTGGGATTAGTTGGCTTGATTTTGGTTTGATTTAGTTGAGTTTATATATGGATTTGGATTGATATATAAATTCAATTGCAATTGGTTGGGTCCAAATGAGTTTTGGTTCATTTGAATATTTCAAGTCAATAGGGTTAAGTTGGTTTGACTTGGGTTAATTTTGGTTTGACTTAAGATTGTAGATTTCATTTATATTTGTGAATATGATTGAAGAATGATTGATTCATGGGAAAATCAATTGAATTTGGGTTTTTTAATAAATTTGGCTAAGTCCATGGAGTTCATGTGGCTTAGTTTTGATTTGTTTGATTTAGTTTTGATGATTTAAATGTATATTTCAAAACATGAAGATGATTGAAAATATGATTTGAGAAAATCAATTGAGTTTGACTTGATTTGGATTAATATTTTGCTAAGTCCATGGGATAGGTCAATATGGCTTAAGAAGGTTTTGATTTAGTTTGATTTAGTTTTAATCATTTCAATGTAGATTTGATTTATATTTAAAAGATGATTAAAAAAATATAAATTTAATAAGAGAAAATCAATTGATTATGGATTTATTTGGATTAAGATTGTAAGTCCATGAGATATGTCATATGACTTAGAAGGGTTTCTTTGGATTTGATCATGGGCTTCAATCATGTGACCTGATTCCCACCAGTGAGGAAGCCAGAGTAGTCCTAGGGTGGAAAACCTCCTTATTACCCAATAGAAGATATGTCAAAGTACACACTATTATCCTTATAGACTTAGAATCTAGTTCATAGATGAGTCTTATATGGTTAGCACTACCAACTCTTCTAGGTAGATTTCCTTGGAGGTGACACTTGAGCAGATAGAAGAAGGCTAGCTCCAAAGCAAAGCATAAGTGTATCCAAGTCCACATAAACAAGGCATTGGAACCTTAGCTCTAACCCCACTTTCCTCTCAAAAGTTAAGGTTTTGGTAGTTAAGGAAGCCCCTAATTCATCCACAGGTGTGAAGACTCAAAGGTTCTTTTTGGGAGCATCATCCTCAAGATATGAAGTTGATGTAGAACTTGAGGATGATTCATATAAAGATTTAATAGAATTACCTTTCGATTAGTACCTGCCTTGTGTAATAATTTAACAAAGAAAGGGTTAATCCCACATACTTGGTCAAAGCATAGTCGACTACTTCAAAAGAATATGGAAGAAAATGCAAGACTCAATCAAGATCAGAACTAGGATTGATATAGGTTCCATTCGATGATGATGATTACCTTAGTCATCACAATCATTTGGAATCTAATATGTTCTTTCAAATCACATTAACTCATATGAGGAGTTATGCTACAAACTCAAATGATCCGATGATTTTAAAGTCAAAGATGCACCTCTAGAGTTTGAAGAAGAAATCTAGTCAACCATGGACGAGCTCAAGGAAATCAAGTTAGGAATTGAAGAAGATCCACGCATGACATACATCAATTTTTTGTTGAATGAAATTGAAACTAATACTTAGTTAGACTATTGATTAAGTTTAAGGACTGCTTTGGATGGTGCTATTAAGAGATTCCTCGATTGGCTCCTAACATAGTGGTCCATAAACTAACAATAGAGCCTACTGCTAACTCTATCAAGAAAGCTTCTAGACGCATATGATTAGACATAGAACAACATGTCATTTATGAGGTCAAGAAACTGATTGATGCTGGCTTCATTCGAGAAGAAAAATACCCTACTTGGTTAGCCAGCGTCATCCCAGTTAAGAAAAATAATGACAAAATTCACATATGCGTCGATTTTAGGGACTTAAATAAGGTATGTCCAAAAGATGAATTTTCACTACCAATCCCCAAGCTGATGGTAGACATTGCTTCATCTCATGCAGTCTTCTCTTTCATGGATGGCTCATCTGGATATAACCAAATAAAGATGGCCCCTAAAGATGAAAGAAACACTACTTTTAGAACCCCGATCAAAATCTATTGTTATAATGTCATGCCTTTCAGCCTTAAAAATGCTGGTGCTATATAACAGCGGGCTATGACTCGAATCTTCGATAAACTTATTCATCATCATGTCAAGTTCTATGTCGATGATCTTGTGGTCAAAAGTAGAGTAAAGGAAGACCATCTCTTTGACTTGAGAGTAGTTTTCGAATAGTTAAGATTATTTAACCTCAAAATGAACCCTAAAGTGTGCATTCGGAGTAGTTTTAGGAAATTCTTGGGTTTGTTGTCCGACACTAGGGAATCAAAATTGATCCGGAGAAGATCAAGGCGATATTAGAAATACCACCCCCTAAAAATTTAACAAAACTCAGATCATTCTAAGGGAAGTTGGCATATCTAAGATACTTTATATCTAACCTATTGGGTAGATGTCATCCATTCTCAGTACTTGTCAAAGAGGATGACAAGTTCAAGTGTGATGATAAGTGTGAGAATGCCTTCAAAGACTTCAAGCATTACCTGATGACGCCACTAGTTCTAGCAGCCCCTATCCCAAGCAAGTTGCTCATAATTTACATTGCTATGTTAGATGACTCCCTTGGTGTTTTGTTTGCCCAAGCCAACAACGAAGGGAAGAAAAATGCACTCTACCTCTGCCATCATCTAATCCCTACTGAGGCTAATCAGAAGCATTGCCAAGCCTTAATCTTTGCATCCCAAAAGCTACAGCACTACATGCTTCTTCATAAGGTAAACTTAATCTCTAGGATCAACCCACAATGGTATCTAATGACACGATCGAAGCTATCCACTATAGTATCACATTACCTTTGTACCCCTCTGTGTGGTGAAAGGACAAGCGCTAGTGGATTTCTTAGCAGCACACCCACTTCTTGTTGACTCTCTGCTTAGTGATTGTCTCCCTGATGAAAAAATCATGAACTTAGGGGATACTAGCATTCATCACTAGGATATTTAATTTGATGGTACGGCTTTCTCTAAAAGAAGAGATGAACCACAATCTACTATTCTAGGAAAGGCAGGGGTAGGAATAGTTCTCTTAACTCCAGACCATAATGTGATGAGATTCTCATATCATCTGTTCAATCCTTGTACCAACAATGAAGTCGAATATGAGGCTCTGATTGTCAGTCTAGAGTTAGCCATTACTCTAAGCATCAAGAACATCAACATCTAATTATCAACCAAATCGCTGGGTCCTATAAGGTTATAAAGCCCAAGCTCCATCACTACCATAAGTACACCATGAAGTTGTTGGCCTAAATCCTAGAGGTTATAATTTATAAGATTCCTCGAGGAGAGAATGTCATAGT
Organism: Cymbidium sinense; assembly: GCA_021442155.1. NCBI lineage: Eukaryota > Viridiplantae > Streptophyta > Magnoliopsida > Asparagales > Orchidaceae > Cymbidium > Cymbidium sinense. Next base: position 3,780 of record JAKCPB010001153.1, on the reverse strand, counting down.
GTATGCTTTAGCCAAGCTTGCCAAAGAGTTGGCATGTCTGGAGGATGAGTCCATATCAATAAAGGTCCAAAATAGACTAGTCTTATCCCTTATTGATATTAAACTCATCAAAAAGTACTCTTGAAGGGTAGGTTGCCATTACCAAGAAGGATGAGGAGTTAGATTGGAGGCAACCATTCATGGATTACCTAAATAAAAGCAAACTACCTCAAGAGAAGTCCCAAGCCCATCAGATGAAGCAGAGAGCACTTTCCTATGCTCTTGTGGATGGTGCCTTATACCGGCAGTATTTTGATCATATGTTGTTATGTTGTTTAGACTAACACGAAGCCCATAAGATCGTGACTGAGGTACACTCAGGATTATGTACAGCCAACCAATCCCAAGATGATAGCCAAAATCAAGAGACTATGATACTCACGATTGATGATCCAAGATTGTATGTATACAAGGAGCCACCAATGTGAAATACATGGTGTAGTCCTACACCACCCAATATTCTACATCCTACATTGGCCTCATGGCCATTCGAGTGTTAGCGACATATAGTGGGTCCGATTGATTCTTCCAAGGGTCATTTCATCTTAGTCGCTACTAACTACTTTCCAAATGGGTGAAGGTGATTTTGCTTAGAGAGGTCACAACTCAGTATGTGCTCCAATTTTTTAGTAACCATAACGTATATAGGTTCGGAGTGTCTCGATGAAATTTTTTTGATAATGGCAATGCATTCAAGAGCATCTAGATCAATAACTTTGCTTGAGGATACATCATAGATTGGAGATATTCTACCATCAACTACCCGAGGAAAATGGCTTAGCAAAAAGCTTTCAACAAACCTCTTCTCCAAATACTAAAGAAGACACTTGACAACAACAAGTGACAATGGCATGAGTAGTTAGTTGAAGCCTTGTGGGCTTGCTGCACCACATATAGAACTCCAACTTAGTTTACTCCTTTCTCCTTAGTGTATGGGTCTAAAGCCATTCTACCATCAAAAGTATAACTCTCATCACTAAGTATAGCTGCGGGTAGCAAGATCACAAAAGAGCATAATGCTAGGTTGTGATTAGAAGAGCTCGAAGGATTGGAGGAGAGATGCATATGGGCATGCCAAAACCTTAAGTTGTACAAAGCTAAAATGATTGAAGATAACAACAAGTTGGTACTTCCTAGAGCTTTTCAAGTATGAGAGGTTATTTTAGTTCTAAGGAGACTGATTGTTTCCCGTCGTAAGATGGGAGGCAAGTTTGAACCCACTTGGGAAGGACCTTTTACCATAGAGAAGGCCTCACAAGTAGGATCTTATCAACTTATTAATCATAAGAGAGAATGCCCAATGCTTCCAATCAATGGGCTCTTCTTAAAGAAATATTATAAATCATGTTATAAAATAATTATCATCAATGAAAATTCCATTTTGAATTCAATCTCTTCCATGTTGAAAGTATTCTTATTTGTGAAGCCACGACGATGTGTTTAGGGTAGGTGTAAGGAACCCGGGTGGCCTCCTATCCTTCATCGACACAACACAAACACAAACTACATGAAAACATATAAAATAAACACATATCTATTGTCTCGGGCTACTCATAGTTGAGATAACACCCCAACGACACTCACTCAGTAGCTGATCTAGGTCAGGCTAACATGCTGCCGTGCTAGTGTGTCACCCTAGTGGTCTTCTTGCTCTGGAGGATGTAAGTCTGCTACACTTTCCTTCTTTACTTGGCCCCTGCACACCAATGAGTGCCTTGTTAGTTTGATAGGCTTTCTAGCGGTAAGATGCCTCATGTTGGCTTCATTTAGAATGTGAGTCTACTATGCTTTCTTCTTGGATTAGCCATTGTTGAATCGAGTAGTATATTTGAGGTTTACGATAAGTCCCCTAATAGCTCCTTCCCTCCTGACTGCTTCAAGTCTAGGTCCAGTCCTTCCTCAGGGCTCCTTGCTTAGTAGTCACTCTAGGTTAGATAGCATTTGTCCCGCCGATGATAGACTATCCCGATGATCAATTCTTCTTGGAAGGTTGTAAGCCTACACACTTTCTTTCCAGGTTGAACATTGCACACTGATGAGCTCCTTAGGTTTGTTGGTTGTCATTATCTACACCACTCATGCTGATACACCTTAGGTTGGTTAGTTCTCGCACCTTAGGATACACCACTCATGGCAGATGTAAGTCTGCTATGATTTCTCCTTGAGTTTTCCATCGTACACATATAGGCTTTCTTTTCCAGGTCCTAAGATAATGCCCCTAGCAGCACCTCTTTTGTGGCACTACATTTGGATCACGTCATTTGCAACCCCATTTAGACACTACCTGGGCTACTATCGGATTGGATAGTTCCCCTTTCCTAGTAACCACCCATATGGCTGGAGAATCCTTCTTGTGGATGTGCAGATTCTCCTTTGGTCTAGTAAATCTGAGATAGGTCAAGGCTAACATAGCCCCTTTCAGTGTGGTCCCTTCCACACCAACAGGGTCCACACAAATATATAAACAAAATATATATTCACTTGTGGATTAGGAGGACACCCCTACTGGAACCATTTCCTAAGCAAGTATCCTATTTTAGGATAGTGTCAGCAAAAGTCCTTATAGAAATCGCCTAACTACTATAGAGTTAATATAAGTCCCTAGTGGAATTCACTCAATAGTCACTCCTAAGTCATGTTTGATTTGTTGTGCTACCAACAGGTCAATCCAGCAGTTATTCCTTGCTTTAGAAGATGTAAGTTTGCTAGGCCTTCTTCCTAGCATAGCCATTGCACATTGAAAGGAAACCCCTTAGGTTGGCTAGCTCTACCCCATGGCTAGTAGACCATCCCTTTGGATTTGTAAATCTGAGATATGATAAGTCTGATATAGCCCCATCTCTCTGGGTCCATCGTACATTGACATGGTCCATAAATTAAATCTATCAAATTTAACCAAGCTCACATCCCCAATGGATATGCTCTAAATTCGAAATCAAACTAAATAAAAAAAAACCATATCAAATCACATAAAATTAAGATAAAATTAATCTTGACTACTTTTGAGTTGACATAAGTCCCCAGCCTCATTCACTCAGTAGTCGCCTAGGTCAGGTTCAATTTATTTTACAACCAACAGGTCACCCCAGTGATTGTTCCTCTCTTTGGAAGATGTAAGTCTGTTATGCCTTCTTCCTAGCATAGCCATTACACACCAAAAGGCATCCCCTTAGGTTGGCTAGCTATATCCCGCATCTGGTAGACTATCCCTTTGGATTTGTAAAGCTGAGGTAGGTCAGGGCTGACATAGCCCATTCTCAGTGGGTCCATCGCACACTAACAGGGTCCATACATTAACTTAGATTAAATTAAAACCCTTTCTAATTTTTCCCAATTGAGTTAAATCACACCATCCCCTTAGTGCAGCCCTAAATTGTATATAAACAAGTCAATAAATAAATTAAATTCAAAACTAACCTCCTTAGTGGCGCCAAATTAAACTGACTCCCCTAGTAGAGTATAAATTAAAGAAATCCAACCAAACTCTTATCCCTAATGGATACATCCCCAAACAAATCTATGAAATCAAACTTAAATCTTACTCCCCAATGGATAGCCCAAACCTGCTTCCCTAGTGGAAGGCTCATATACCCGATCCCTAGCAGACTCGAGCCCATATCTCTAGCAGATATGCCTCCACATCAATTAGAACAAAATAAATTAAAGTCAATTCGATCTTAATCCTGGGTGGATTATGGATTCTTATCCCTGACAGATCTTCTTTACATAAATAATATAATA